>CM054184.1:35155200-35737700 GCA_028829895.1 Sinotaia quadrata
CAAATGCAGACAATACACTCAACTGAGGAAGAAACAACAGAAGGGTTGAAAACATTTTTGGGCAAATACCTGACAGATCCTACCTACACTGTCGCAAATCTTCCCCCCTTCCCCAGACCAAGGCAGATTTGCTTCCCTTGAACACCAGCTAAGAGGAGTACTCTTTATCTTCAAGAGGAGTTTTGGGCTCAGGAGAGGAGTTTGGGGCTCAGGAGAGGAGTTTTGGGGCTCAGGAGAGGAGTTTGGGGCTCAGGAGAGGAGTTTGGGGCTCAGGAGAGGAGTTTGGGGCTCAGGAGAGGAGTTTTACTGGTCTGGAAAAAAGAACGTATATAGAAAAGCACGAAACTTTTGAACAAAGACATTTTATTAACTGAATTTGTTTAATTGGCAAACAATATTTATTCTTAATTTATACTGTTGTAACAGTGTAAATTTGCCCCTCCCGAATTTTTTTATTTAGATTTTATTAAATTTTTTAATTTAGAAACTCACCTAATATTCGTCAGTCCAAAGCAAGCTGACTGTAGAGGAGATATGTATTTGGCTCCCAGCCTTAATAAGTCATAACCATAGTACTAACTCTTATTGCTGGTTATCAACAGCAGGAAATCATCCTCTGAATATATTACTGCCAAAGTATGTGGTTTTGCTTGTCTAACTAATATTATATCTACGTTCATTTAACCTTAACCATATTTTATATTGTTATATTTTTGCTTATGATAGTTAAATATCTGATGACCATGTAAATAAGAGTGTTCTGTCAGAGAACACATGAGGATGAATTCTTAGCCCATTTGTATTTTACTGGCAGACTGGCACTTTGAGATGTTGAATTTGATGAGCACCGAGCTGCAAGCAGCGTCAGAATGAAACAACATTCAACCAAACTCTCTCAAGAGTTATTTCAGAGTTCACTAAGAAACATTCAGTGTTCTCTTATAAACTCATTATTAATTCACTCATACAAACAAACCAACTACCACAGTGCCATAGGACTCAAAATGAACATTCTCTTATGACACCACAAGGTCGTGATTATGAACTATAACTATGTATAAACTCTAATTGTAACTGTTGAGTTATTTGCTATATGTAACCATGCTGTCTTATGTCATTTCTTATTGAATACTTTTAATATGGCTACTTAGACCACTCATGTTAGCGTGATTCACTTCCATGTTATATGTTGTATTCTTTCACCTGTATTTACTTACTATCCTTCCTGTATGTATCAGAGGGCTCGAGCTATCTTCAAGAACTATCACTCTTCTATTCTACATTAACTACCTTCCATATTTCCAAATCGTCTGGCCAGCCAGAAGGTGTTTTGGGGGGATTAGCCTAAGGTTACGGATGGTCCAGGGTGGTGTAGAATTAACATCATGCCCATCTCCCAGCAAAACATCACATATGTACGCCAGCGAAACTGCATTGGTTTCTCCCACCCCTAATATAACGGCAGTCGTTTATTAACGGTTGTTTCCAATGACTAAATATTTATTTAAGCAAATGCCTCTTCAAGATAAGAAACGTGTTTTATTATATGCATTAAATTATTTTTTTTTCATTGCATGGTGTGCTTCTTACAGCAGTTATAAATCTTAAATCTTTTTACCAAACATGAGAACAGTGGTGAATATCAAGATAGGACTATTATTGCCAATGAAACTCTAGCCTCTGCCTGTGTAGGAGACATCATGAAAATGAAATAGTATTGTTCTACGAGATTTCCCATGGACAGAATTCTACTGTTTTTGTCGGATACAAAATCAAATATCACTTGCTAAAGGAAAAGAAAAGAAAATTGAAATTAGTAAAATGTCAGTGGGTTATGTTGAAGCTAAATATATCTAAATGTTTGCGGTTGTTTTATTGATACAACCGTAATCAAGTTTCAAACTACCAGAGCAACCAAGCTGGATCTATCTGGTTATTTTAATCTTTTAAACTAGAGCTAGTTCAATGATTTTTTTGTCAGCGTGTATAGTTTCTTGTACAGTTTATTAAAGCAGAGCCAGCTTTAATTATTCCAAACGTTTTGAAGTACTATTAAAGGCAAAATGCATTGTTTCAAGAGGTGTTTGAATTATTATTATTATTGAACATATATATATGCTTGTGTGTATGTATGTCTAAGAAAGAAAGAAAGAAAGAAAGAAAGAAAGAAAGAAAGAAAGAAAGAAAGAAAGAAAGAAAGAAAGAAAGAAAGAAAGAAAGAAAAACAAACAATCAAACATCAAACAAACAAACAAACTCGTAATTTCCAGAGTGTAGGTAATTTCGTAATAATGAATTTTCTTAATGTACGACTGTCCGTCCTACTAAACATTTTCTTGCACGAATTTAAATCTAAGTTTAATTACAAATTTTGACAGAAACAGAAAGGGAAAAGTCGGTATGACCCCAATGATCTGTATGATAGTGGAGTGGTTTGGTACCTGTTCGTTGAAATACCAAATAGACCAGGTCAGGCCAGGGAATCTTTACAGGTGGGCATGGCAAGATGGAGGAGCGTGCGTATCACGCACTGGACTGACACCAACAGCAGTGATCTACAGCAAGAAATTAGACCAGCCTTTCTCAACCTTTGCTGGACTGACACCAACAGCAGTGATCTACAGCAAGAACTTAGAACTTAGACCAGCCTTTCTCAACCTTTGCTGGACTGACACCAACAGCAGTGATCTACAGAAGAACTTAGAACTTAGACCAGCCTTTCTCAACCTTTGCTGGACTGACACCAACAGCAGTGATCTACAGCAAGAACTTAGAACTTAGATCAGCCTTTCTCAACCTTTGCTGGACTGACACCAATAGCAGTGATCTACAGCAAGAACTTAGACTAGCCTTTCTCAACATTTGCTCACTGGTGGAACCCTTGAAATCATTTTCAGGTCTCGTGGAACACTGAATAAAAGTCGCAATATCTACGATGTTAAATTTTATTCAATCACAAACTACCGGGGAACCCCTAGCAACCAAACGGAACCCCAGTTGTAAAAGTCTGGAATAGGAAAACTCTGGAACAGATACCATTCTCGAATTACGACACAGGTGACTTATGATGACTCACATCTACATGTCCACAAAAACATTAAATTAAAAAGTTGGGAAAGTGTTTTTAAAATATACATTTTTTGAGGATTTTCCTGTAACTATTTTAGGTACGTATAACAAAGTAAAACGATTCATGCCGGGGACAGCTGCAACATCAGCAACAACGACGACAATGTCACCAGTTAGGAGGTCGGGGGGTATGTACATACTAGGTACAGACGTTATATGCTATTAGCCCATAAGACACTTCCACCTACCCACTGTCACAGTCTGATAAAATTGTCCGACTTCGTGACCCACTTGCCTTGTTTACTTCAAATTCGAATATTTGAAACCCTTGACCCCTTTGTTCAAAGCTTCCTTTTTCTAGGTGCTTCTAGAACAGGTCAAGATGTTATGTAACTTTAGGACCATTGTCCAGTTCTCGAACCAACTACATGCTTCGCGAACAGTCACGTGATACGCAATATACCTTTCTATATATGTACCCACACGCTTCCGCTCCCTCACTTCGAGCACATTTTAGCTAATTCCATCAGCTTACTCGGGTCGTGAGAGGCAGCCGACGCCATAGAGAATCAAGGTACCCTTCGACTTCTCTCAAAAGGTATCATTTATTTAATAGTATTTGCCTATGTATTGTTAAGTATGTATTTGTGCTATGTATTATATGATTTCCATATACACTTGAGCATGGTTCAGAGAAATAGCTGAAATCCTGTAAGTTACGGAATATAAATTTATTGTAACCATTTTTCCATTTCTGTACTTTAATTTATATTGTTTTAATTCACTAAGAGCCAGAATGCTGCGCTCGATATGAATTCTTCATGTAATTCAATTATTGCGTGTAATTTTAATTGTAAATTGTGAAGCGCTCTGTCGGTTTGAATTACCTCTTTGTATGAACATTAATTTAACGTTGTATCTATTTTATTGCTTCATACGTCATGACTGTTAAATGGAACACATGTGAGACGATTATATTTTTTCTAAATCTAATTGTAAGCGACGTGAGGTCGAAAACTCTTTGATTCAGCGCATTTAACTGAGCCATGCCTAGTAGGACGTGTTAGGTTGAGAATTATATCCAAGCACGTTGCATCCACAGGTCGGTTCATGTTCACCCATGCCTCACCTGCATTAGCTTATTGGTATAAGCTGGTTGAATTCCACTCTGAGGGCCATGCCGCTAAAATTCCAGTTCCTAGCCACTAACAAAGGGACATCATTCCTTATGCACCACGTGTGTCGCTAAAGGGGGACTGAGGGAACGGACCGGCATGACTGAGTGTTGAGACCAAATCGATACAAGAATAGAGCTAAGTGCAAAACAACGTGTACAGATCTCAAAGGAACACTTTTCTGGCAATTTAGATTGACAAAAATCAGGCATATGCGCGTAAAGATAGAGTGAAAGACTATTCATGTACGCATTCGATTTATTGTTAATTTGTTAAACTTTATTAAATCTTATTTTCTTTGTTAATACCTCTTAGTAGTTGATTCATATGCATGATAGACCAAAAGATTTCTTCTTAGATTAAATGGGGGCGGATGAGCAGGATGTTGAAATGAATGCATATTAATTTAGAGGGATTTAACGGTTTTTAATCTAGCTAAAAGTTCGCAGTTTATTAGCTTGTAAATTTGTCGTCTGAACTACAAGGCACACTTTTAATTAGTCAAGTAATAAATTGAGCAACCAGTCTGCATAGAATATGAGAGAAAGAGTTAATTATATTTAAAGTCTTTAATTATTCTAAGCAGGGTCTTTAAATAAATACTGGAAACGTAACAAGTGGGGGAAATCTCGTCCGTGGATTGATATGTATTAAATTGTAAATTGTAACATTTTTATACATAGGGCGCATCATAACCTAGAAACGAACGAACGAACAGAATTGCCAATTGTTCTTTTGATTTTTGTATCACTGATTTTCTTTGCTTTTGTTGTGACATGTGCATGTATTCTTTTGCAGAGTAGCGTGCATGTTAGTTAATGTTGATATATTTAAGCGTAGTTAAATATGTCATGTTAGCTATTGAATGATTTATTTAGTATTGTGTTACTGAGTACTTCATTGTGAGGAGTCGAAGGTTATACCGCCAGCTAGGAGAGTTATCGGTAGTAACAGACTTCGGACTATTATATTTAGGGTGCTAGATATAATGTGTAATGTTGTATGGTAGGAGCCGTGACATTACGAAAGTCTTGGAACAGCGGACACTGTGACAAGCAGGTGAAACGTGTAAGAGTTAACGCGCAATTTATTTCGGAAGGTGTTCTGAGTAAATTAAATAATTTTTGTAAGGTTGTAGCCTAAAAGTTATTTTCGGGATAAGCGGAGTTATCGCCGACGGTTAAAACACACAATTCACGAGATACATTCTTATTGTAGCCAGCGCGCTAAGACAGTAAAATGGATCGCAAACAGGTTATCGAAGACCTGAAAGAAACCGGTATCATGATTGGATACCAGGGTGACGAACTGACTAGCTACGTTAAAACTGAGCTAGAGAAAGCGGAAAAAGCAGAAAAGGAGAGAGTAGAAAGAGCGGACAAAGAAAGGCAAGAGATAGAAAGAGAAGAACGTATTGCTAATCGCGAACTGAAGAAGTTAGAAGCTGAAAAACTAGCCGAAACAGAAGCAAAAAAGTTAGAAGCCGAAGTTAAAAGGTTAGAAGCTGAAAGATTAGCCGACATTGAAACAAAACGTATCGCAGCGGACACAGAAGCCAAACGCATCGCAGCAGACGCGGAAATAAAACGGTTAGAATGGGAAGTAAAGAAACTAGAAATTACCAATCCAAACCGTGACCGCAGAAGCAGTGGTGATTCGCGTTCTAGCGATGGAAATAATCACAGTAGAATCGAAAACATCATTCCAAAGATAAATATGGTCCCATTTGATGAGCACAAAGATCAAATAGACGCGTATTTAAAAACGTTTGAAAAATTAGCCAGAGCAACAAACATTCCAGCGGAACATTGGGCGATAAATTTATCGGGATTATTGCAGGGCAGTGCGAAAAACGAGTTCAATAAGCTTAGCGATTCTGAGTCAGATAATTACGACACAGTCAAGGCCGCATTATTGAAACGTTACAAACTCACAGCCGACACATACCGACGTAAGTTTAAACAGGCCACGAAAGCCAGTTCAGAGACGCACGCACAGTACATACGACGTGTAACTGACTTGTTCCAAAGATGGATAGATCTAGCCGAAACTCCACAGACGTACGCAGGTCTTAGGGATGAAATGATAAAAGACCACATTCTCGGGTCGTACAAATCAGATCTACTGATTCACTTAGCAATAAGGGAAAAATCTACGCTAGAGGAGATAGGCAACGCCGCCGATCGCTTTGATGACGCACATTCTCAATTCTCGAACGCACACGCGAACAACAAGTCTCGACCGAATGAACCGCAGACTCGAAAGGATAAGAAAAATGACGGGAAGGCACCTAGTGAGCGTGATGATAAAACATCTAAACCCGACACTAAAAACAAGTCCGACAAACAGAAAGATAAAAAGAATCTTGCATGTTACACTTGTGGTGATAGTGGCCATTTTTCACGAACATGTCCTGAAAAGAAAACAGCTAAAGTTTACGCAGTAGAAAGTCATACACCTAAAACGGAAAAATCGAATCGAACACCAGTACAGGCAAACGGTCACGATACAATCGCTTTGCTTGATACAGGGTGTGAGCTGGACGCTATAGTAAATGCATCATTAGTTAACCGTACCGACTACACAGGGGAGACAATCTCTGTCACCTTTGCAAACGGCGGAAAAGACATTTTACCAGTAGCTGAGATCTCGATTGTTTCAGACTTTGTAGAAGGAACAGTCAAAGCGGCGGTTATGGAAAACTCACCGCATGACGTGATCCTTGGTTGCAAGTATGTTTTGCCATGCAAAAAACAAACTTCAACTAAACCACCACTGGTTAACGCTGTAACCAGAGCAGCGAGTAGTAAAGACAAATCTGTGACTGCACCGATGTCTGCCGCACCAGCCGTAGATGAAGCAACAGTTAGCGAGATTAAATTATTACAAGCTGAAGACGAAACACTAGACCGGTTACGCAAGCAGGCTGTACCTGTTAGTGACGTCAACACTGACGATTCGAATAAGAAAGCGTGCATTATTCTGAAAAAGGGTTTATTGTACCGCCATTCGAAAGTGGGAGACGAATTTCGGAAACAATTAGTCGTTCCACAAACCAAACGAAATGACGTATTACGATTAGGTCATGAGAGTCTTTTTGGCGCACACATGGGTGTACAAAAAACAACTAGTCGTATTACAAGTGAGTTTTATTGGCCGGACATCATTGCCGATATCCGTAGATTCGTGTTAAGTTGCGATACATGCCAGAGAACACAGTCTAAAAATTCAATCAGACCCGCACCGTTAGGAGAGCCTGAACTGATCAGTGAGCCCTACAAACGCGTAGCAATGGATTTGATTGGGCCTATAATACCCACATCAACGAGAGGTAATCGATACGTGCTGACCACTATTGATTACGCAACAAGATTCGCCGACGCAGTACCATTGAAAAATATTGATACTGAAACTGTCGCCGAAGCCCTTTTCGGTCTTTGGAGTCGTGTTGGAATTCCTACTGAAATTTTGACAGATCAGGGGAGTCAATTCATAGGCAACGTAATGAAGGAAGTAAATCGCTTACTTTCCATCAAACATCTTACTTGCACACCATACCACCCCCAGGCAAATGGTCTGATTGAAAAATACAATGGGACATTAAAAACAGCACTTAAAAAGCTCGCCACTGATAAACCGAAAGACTGGGACAGATACATCCCTGCCCTACTATTTGCATATAGGGAAGTGCCACAATCTTCCACCGGGTTTTCACCATTTGAGCTACTTTACGGACGTACTGTACGCGGACCGATGATGATTTTGAAGGCACTTTGGACTGATGAAAAGACAGATGACGAAGTTAAAACAACTTATACATATGTCACTGACTTAAGAAACCGTCTTGAAACTATAGGCAAGATAGCACGGGAAAACCTGACAATAGCTCAGTCTAGACAGGCAGAATATTACAATAAGCACACCAAACCTAGAGAATTTGAAGTTAATGACAAGGTGTTATTGTTGCTTCCTGAAGCACATAACAAACTTCAGATGAAATGGAAGGGGCCCTTTGTAGTTACCGCCAAGCTAGGGGGACTGAACTATAAGGTACAGACAGGAAAGAGAGAGAAAATCTTTCATGTTAACCTACTCAAAAAGTACATAAGCCGTGAGGATCAAACCACTCAAGCTGATTTTGTCGTAGCGACGATAGTTACAGAAGACGAGGGGGATACTGATTGCGTCACTGGTACTTTACCAAACTGTCCTTTACAGACAGAGGAGACTGTTAAAGACGTTAGGGTGAATGACGCCTTGACGGAAGGACAGAAGAAAGAAGTGAATAAATTGCTCAATGAGTTCTCATCTACTCTGACAGACAAACCAGGGTTGACAGACTTAATAGAATTTTCACTGAAGCTGACTGACAACAAACCGATACGTTTGAAGCCGTATCCGTTGCCACACGCCAAGATAGATGACGTTAGACGTGAGATTAAGACTATGTTAGATCTAGGGGTCATAGAGAAGACTGACAGTGCCTACGGATCACCCATCGTGTTGATTAAAAAACGTGATAACTCGTTCCGTTTTTGCGTAGACTACCGCAAACTCAATCAAGTGACAGAGTTTTGTGCCGAGCCTCTCCCTGATCCGGATCTCATCTTCACTAAGCTAGCTAACGCTCATTACTATACCAAAATAGATTTGTCACGCGGTTTTTGGCAAATCAAGGTCAAGGACACTGATCGACACATACTAGCTTTCACTACACCAGTAGGAAACTACACATGGAAAGTTATGCCTTTCGGAGTTTCAAACGCTCCAAGCATTTTTTCTAAAATGATGCGGTCATTGTTAGAACCACTGTACGGACGTGGAGTTGAGAACTTCATGGATGATTTAATTCTAGGCACCCAGACATGGGAGGAGCACTTAACACTCTTACGAGACGTGCTAGCCAGATTAAAGCAAGCCAACCTCACTGCCCGCCCTACGAAGTGTGAAATAGCACAATTCTCCTTAGACTTCTTGGGACACAAGTTGAGTCATGGAACTATGTCGCCAAGTGAAGCTAAGATAGCACAACTTAAGGACACTTCACAACCGCTAACAAAAACACAAGTTAGAAGTTTTCTTGGTCTTGCTAACTACTACAGAAAATTCGTACCAGATTTTAGTGCCATTGCATGTCCTCTGACTGACTTGACACGTAAGAATATGCCTACAAAAGTAGTGTGGACTGATGCATGCCAAAACGCTTTTGACACACTGAAATCTAGACTGACTTCAGATTTAGTTGTTAAACTGCCAGATTTGACAAAACCATTCTTGTTAAGGACTGATGCTAGCAACACAGGATTAGGAGCAGTGTTATTACAAGAACACAATGACACCAAACACCCAGTTGCATATGCAAGCCGTAAACTCACAACTACTGAACAGAAATATTCCACCAGTGAAAAGGAATGTCTTGCAATAGTTTGGGCCATAAAAAAGTTCGAAAACTATTTGTACGGAAAAACCTTTGTCATTGAGTGCGACCACCAGCCGTTGGCCTTCCTCGGACAGGCGCAATTTACGAACAGCCGTTTAATGCGTTGGTCTTTGTTTCTGACACAGTATGACGCAAATATTCATTACATCAAAGGGTCTTTGAATGTTGGCGCAGATTATATGAGTCGTGCTTGATGCCATCAAGTGCCGGTACTGATAGAATGTCGTTTAATCAATTAACTGAACCCTACGGATTCCTTCCTGTAAATATGAAATATAGTTGCACACTTTATTTCTAGGAATGTTGAAATTTTTTTTTGTGTAAATTTTTCTTCATTGTGGACTTCTACATTTTATCATACATAATTTGTAGGAGGCATTTTATCTTTGGCAAGATAAACGCCTCAAAAGCAAGGGGGTGTCACAGTCTGATAAAATTGTCCGACTTCGTGACCCACTTGCCTTGTTTACTTCAAATTCGAATATTTGAAACCCTTGACCCCTTTGTTCAAAGCTTCCTTTTTCTAGGTGCTTCTAGAACAGGTCAAGATGTTATGTAACTTTAGGACCATTGTCCAGTTCTCGAACCAACTACATGCTTCGCGAACAGTCACGTGATACGCAATATACCTTTCTATATATGTACCCACACGCTTCCGCTCCCTCACTTCGAGCACATTTTAGCTAATTCCATCAGCTTACTCGGGTCGTGAGAGGCAGCCGACGCCATAGAGAATCAAGGTACCCTTCGACTTCTCTCAAAAGGTATCATTTATTTAATAGTATTTGCCTATGTATTGTTAAGTATGTATTTGTGCTATGTATTATATGATTTCCATATACACTTGAGCATGGTTCAGAGAAATAGCTGAAATCCTGTAAGTTACGGAATATAAATTTATTGTAACCATTTTTCCATTTCTGTACTTTAATTTATATTGTTTTAATTCACTAAGAGCCAGAATGCTGCGCTCGATATGAATTCTTCATGTAATTCAATTATTGCGTGTAATTTTAATTGTAAATTGTGAAGCGCTCTGTCGGTTTGAATTACCTCTTTGTATGAACATTAATTTAACGTTGTATCTATTTTATTGCTTCATACGTCATGACTGTTAAATGGAACACATGTGAGACGATTATATTTTTTCTAAATCTAATTGTAAGCGACGTGAGGTCGAAAACTCTTTGATTCAGCGCATTTAACTGAGCCATGCCTAGTAGGACGTGTTAGGTTGAGAATTATATCCAAGCACGTTGCATCCACAGGTCGGTTCATGTTCACCCATGCCTCACCTGCATTAGCTTATTGGTATAAGCTGGTTGAATTCCACTCTGAGGGCCATGCCGCTAAAATTCCAGTTCCTAGCCACTAACAAAGGGACATCATTCCTTATGCACCACGTGTGTCGCTAAAGGGGGACTGAGGGAACGGACCGGCATGACTGAGTGTTGAGACCAAATCGATACAAGAATAGAGCTAAGTGCAAAACAACGTGTACAGATCTCAAAGGAACACTTTTCTGGCAATTTAGATTGACAAAAATCAGGCATATGCGCGTAAAGATAGAGTGAAAGACTATTCATGTACGCATTCGATTTATTGTTAATTTGTTAAACTTTATTAAATCTTATTTTCTTTGTTAATACCTCTTAGTAGTTGATTCATATGCATGATAGACCAAAAGATTTCTTCTTAGATTAAATGGGGGCGGATGAGCAGGATGTTGAAATGAATGCATATTAATTTAGAGGGATTTAACGGTTTTTAATCTAGCTAAAAGTTCGCAGTTTATTAGCTTGTAAATTTGTCGTCTGAACTACAAGGCACACTTTTAATTAGTCAAGTAATAAATTGAGCAACCAGTCTGCATAGAATATGAGAGAAAGAGTTAATTATATTTAAAGTCTTTAATTATTCTAAGCAGGGTCTTTAAATAAATACTGGAAACGTAACACCCACCCCTTCCAATATCGGGGATGACGACTACAACAACACCAACAACAACATTGGCCTGTGGACTAAAAGCTAATGGATGACTACCAGCCGGATATGTGCAACCGACAACCGGCGGCAATTCATCATCGCCACTCAACACTTTCCTCTCCACTACTCTCCACTCTGACTTTCATCACCATCATCATCAGCTCTTACAACAGCAGCATACCTCGTGCCAAGCAATGAAATCAGCAGAAGACGAAAGTTGCTACCACCCCTAAATACCGAACCGGTCAAACTATGTGTGTGGTACTGCAGGTACAGTAATGACTTACGATATGACGTCAGTGCATACCCATGGCCATCACTGCCTGGAACATCTCATGTGTTCTTTACTCGCGTCGATAGCATCTCTTATGATTCATCCCCTTACAACAGTCTCCATTGCTCATTTTCATTTTGTGTGTGTGTGTGTGTGAGAGAGAGAGAGAGAGAGAGAGAGAGAGAGAGAGAGAGAGAGAGAGAGAGAGAAGTAAAATAAGGGGTGATTTGTCTTTAAACTACATCAGTGTGATTGTCCACCTTCTCATGCTTTTATTAAATTAATTAATTAAAAGATAAACTCTTTTTAATTCACAGTAATATTTTGAATCTAATCACAACAATTTAAAATAGTAATAATAGTTGTGACTTTGTTATTTTAAATTCTAACTTGAAGTTCTTACACTTAATTAAACTTAACCTCGTACTCCCCAAAATGCAATTCCTAATCTAGCTTGTCACTCGCCCCAGCTGCTGTAAGTTTGCACAAAATATTAGTGTCTGGGTGAGTGGACCCATGTCCCTTGGTCAGCATTCACTCGGATCAGAGGCTGAACATGTCAACCAGTTAAACAAATTACACTCAACGAACCATAAATAGGCACTTTAGAGAAAGCCAAATTTAGATTGCCTTCGACCATACGAGCGTCTCCTATAGAGATTCTACTTTCCTAGAGTATAACTTTCCAGACTGAATATTAATGAGTCTGTTTTCTTAGGGGATGACTTTCCTTGGATTTTATCATTTGGGGATCTATTGTCAGCGGAAGGTTAGTAGTCGGGTTCTCTGGCCTATTACTGTTAAAACTAATATCTTTTATTCCACAGCTTGTTTAAGACTTATTGCTCACATATTATTTGCATTAATAAACAATAATTAAGTTTGAATGGGAGAGTGTGAGAGAGTGAGTTTGTCTGGCTTTTCCTCATCTCTCTAAAACTGTCTGAATGAGTGCTAGAAGCACAACATTAAGCACTGCATAAAAGGAGGAACATATTATCTCCAGCTGGTAGTTTAGACCAGTTCCGGATCAAGCTGCTCACATAACCACTACAATTCGTATACAGTGATCCACCTAGCGAAAAGAAAAGGCCATCTCAACTGCTATACCTGTATTTCATTGGTCCACGTCAAGAAGTCATCAAACCGCACTTCATTCACATGATCCAGGGGACACAACCACTGACGCTGTTCTCAAG
The DNA here is from genome assembly GCA_028829895.1 of Sinotaia quadrata. Classification (NCBI taxonomy): domain Eukaryota; kingdom Metazoa; phylum Mollusca; class Gastropoda; order Architaenioglossa; family Viviparidae; genus Sinotaia; species Sinotaia quadrata. The sequence goes on from CM054184.1 coordinate 35,168,344, forward strand.
CTGAAAACTGATTCTCCTCTGGCCCATTTAAGTCAAATGAGACTTTTTCAAAAGACATTAGCATTGCTATACCTGTGCACTTGAACTCTTCACTGACTGATGACTCTAAAGACATTAACATTGCTATACCTGTGCACTTGAACTCTTCACTGACTGATGACTCTAAAGACATTAACATTGTTATACTTGTGCACTAGAACTCTTCACTGACTGATGACTCTAAAGACATTAACATTGTTATACTTGTGCACTTGAACTCTTCACTGACTGATGACTCTAAAGACATTAACATTGTTATACTTGTGCACTAGAACTCTTCACTGATTGTGATGACTCTAAAGAGATATTTTATTTACTTCGTTGTTTTCCTTTTCTGTTTAACGTTATCTTTCAGTAAATTTCTTTAAAATAATCCATTTTGATTTTTTTTTGTGTGTATTGTTCTGTTACATCATATGTGTACAAGCTGTATCTACCACTGGAGTCGGGGGGGGGGGGGCTCCGAGCTAGTTATTGATTATTACGTGGTTACCCTAGAACTAGACAGTCATTTTGTTGCTCGTCATTTTGTTACAGGTCATTTTGTTGTTCGTCATTTTGTTGCTCGTCATTTTGTTGTTCGTCATTTTGTTGCTCGTCATTTTGTTGCTCGTCATTTTGTTGCACGTCATTTTGTTGTTCGTCATTTTATTGCACGTCATTTTGTTGTTCGTCATTTTGTTGCTCGTCATTTTGTTGCTCGTCATTTTGTTGCTCGTCATTTTGTTGTTCGTCATTTTGTTGCACGTCATTTTGTTGTTCGTCATTTTGTTGCACGTCATTTTGTTGTTCGTCATTTTGTTGCACGTCATTTTGTTGCACGTCATTTTGTTGCACGTCATTTTGTTGTTCGTCATTTTGTTGCACGTCATTTTGTTGCACGTCATTTTGTTGTTCGTCATTTTGTCACACGTCATTTTGTTGTTCGTCATTTTGTTGCACGTCTGAGTGTCTGTTTATTATTTGTGCAGTGTGTGGCTGAGAAGCGGGGTTAGTTTCCAGGAGCGGGCAGGAGATAAATTAATCAACACTTTATTCTTCTCGTCTTTCTCTCCTCCTGCATTCACAGGAAATAATCCGCCAGTCAGCTTATGATGTGTTTGTCAGAATCTAATCCCCTCAAGGGCAGTAAGTACATGTGCATGAATGAAAGGTGGAGATAATTATACGCAAAATATTCAAGGTCAAGCAACATATTCTTTCTGAAAGTTATATGAGTGATCGTTAAAATGTCAAGCTGGTTTTTTTTTTTACATATCAAGCGAAAATATTGATTAGCCAAGTTGCTAGATGATGTGACCCTTTATATTATCGCTTACGGGCTTTGCTGATTGTGATTCCCTTGATTTATGGTGGTTTTTTAAAAGATCCTTCACTTATAAGTTTTGAATTCACATAGTTCTATTCTCTGTGGTCAGCAGATTTGTTGTCTTAATACTCATGGGATTTGTGTGGGAATTGAATTAAAACTTGTAATGATTTTGTACTTTTTGCTATATTGTAAACTTATTAATTAACTATTAAATTATGGCGTGGCCGGTTTCTCATTTAACATAAAAGAAAGATCGAGTTAGGAGAATATAATTAAATCTATTAGTTGCTTATTGTATGTCCTTTAAAATCTGAAAGAAGCGTCTTGATTACAGCTAGTTTCTTGGATGGGAGTCTACACCCATTTTTTTCATCAAAGATTTGCGTCTGAGGTTGGCCGAAGGGAAAGGAGTATAGAAGCCACAATTGTTATGCTGAAGTTGTAGGTTGTAGTCATCTGCACCATGTTCTCTATTTCTCCTGTCATCACTTGTCCATTGTCACTGACTACGTTTAGAGCCCGGAAATGGCTGAATTGTGTTGTAATGATTGGTACTGTGATCTTTAAGAAGTCAAGATTCAAAACGTAAAAGTGGCAGTTTCGGAACAGTGAAAGTGGCAGTGTTGGATTCGTAAAAGTGGCAGTGTTTGAATCGTAAAAGTGGCAGTGCTGGCCTTTGTCACACAGCCAACGTACAGTTTGATTATCAAGATCCACCTGCTTGGAGCTTGGTGTCATAACAGTCTTGCGACCTGAGGCACTACGAGGTCAATGTCATTTTCAAGAGAACCCTCAAGGCACAGTTTCTCATCAGTACTGCCATATAATACTGTATCCTGTATTCATTGTTTATTTAGAATGTACATTCAGGACACGCCTCTTTCAAACTATTCAAGCATACACTTATCATTCGGCAGGGGGAGGTGGAGGCGGGTGGGTGCTCTTTGAAAATTTATCGTTTCTTTTCGTGATTGTTGAATCGTCTCTGAAAACTGTAGATTTTAAATTTGCATCAAATTTGAAAGACAGGGAGGGATAAGTGGAGGGGGGGAGATTGTAATTGGTGGGGGATTCATTAGATTACGTTTGAAAATTGCTGATAAAGGTCAAAAGAGTATTGAACGTAAAATGATAGGCCTACAGCTTTGCTATAAAATAAAATCTAGAAATTACCTCACGCTATTTATCATTAAGTAACAATAAGTATGTGCTGGAGCTTTTCTTCTTTTTAAAAAAAAAAAATCAGTCTGGCATTCCTGTGGAGATTCGAACAAAGCACATATATAATACGTGATTGACGTCAGCAGTACTCGATCCTCAAGGACAGACTGTTTATATTACTCTTTCAGACTGTGTGGGATTGTCTTAAAATATCGCCTGAGTCACGCCACGACTATGCGAGACTGCACGAGATCAGATTTAAGCCACGACACGGAAAAAACTAGCTGCATTGAAATCGTTCATTTGACCACAGGTGCTAGCATCCGGTCTGGCGATCTCTTGCCAGATGTCTGGAGGTTATGGGGTCATTTAGAGGTGGAAAGGTGGTGGGTGATCCTGATCGTGAAACAATATTAATTTGCACCACAAATATCTCGCTAAACATTCATTGGCTTTTCGGTTTTTTGTGAGAAAAGACCTCTCTCCTGATATAAGCACGTCACTTAGTATAGAGACAAACACGTCATTGACTACAAAGATAAATACGTACAGAAACAAACAGGTGATTTACTATAGAGACAAACACGTCATTGACTCAAAGATAAATACGTACAGAAACAAACAGGTGATTTACTATAGAGACAAACACGTCATTGACTCAAAGATAAATACGTACAGAAACAAACAGGTGATTTACTATAGAGACAAACACGTCATTTACAATGTCATCCAGGTTTCGAGAACTCACTAGTTGCGAAGATTAAAAATTTAAAACAATAAAAAGAAACTGTTGTTTTTTCAGAATTAAACTTTGTATAGTATTTAGCAGATTAAAAGTGCATATGACTGAACAGAAAATAATATCGACAGCTCAAAATGACGACAATGTTCACAAAGTCCTTATAAAAGCACTTAAACCCATTTTAAAAATAAAAACTACAAAATGAATTCACACGAAATACAATAAATAAATACATTTACAAAAGAGAAACGGTATCTTAGTAATTTTAGTTAACGGAACCCAGATGCGCAAATGAAGGTTGATAGTATGACTCAGTTTTCAGAATGATAAAATTGCGTGTCTACCTGGTGGTAAGAGCAAGCTTCTAGATCATATAAACCCAAACAGTTATTTAAGGCTGGAATGAAACAGTGAAGGAGAAGGAAAATTGTTATGCAGGTCTATGTCTTTCACATACTGTGAAAAGTAGCCAGTGAAGATTGGAGAATGGAGTGATCTGCCCCATTCCTGGAACTCTGGGAGTAGATCTAGCTGTAGAGATTTGGACTGTTTAAAGTCTGGAACTCTAGGAGTAGATCTAGCTGTAGAGGTTTGGACTGTTTAAAGTCTGGAACTCTGGGAGTAGATCCAGCTGTAGAGGTTTGGACTGTTTAAAGTCTGGAACTCTGGGAGTAGATCTAGCTGTAGAGGTTTGGACTGTTTGGAGTTCTGGGAGACTAGCTTAGTGATTTGGAATGGTTGAAACTAAAATAAAAACAAGTTAAATGTAGAAGAGTCCAAATTAATTATAGGTTACAGTAAAATTAAAATAGAATACAGTCCAGGTTAAATATAGAATATAGTCCCAGTTAAATATAGAATGCAATCCAAGTTAAATACAGGAGACAGTCCAAGTTAAATATAGATTACTGTCAAATTAAAATACAGTCCAAGTTAGATATAGAATCAGTCCAAGTTAAATACAGAAGACAGTCAAATTAAAATAGAATACATTCCAAGTTAAATATAAAGACAGTCTAAGTTAAATGTAGAAGACAGATCTAATTGAATACTGATTGATTGAATGTAGGGGACGCTTCCGGCTTCCGCCGCTTAACAGTCTGAGTTAAATATAGAAACAGTCCAAGTTAAATATAGAATAAAGACCAAGTTAAATATAGAATAAAGACCAAGTTAAAGTTAGTCCAAGTTAAATATAGAATAAAGGCCGAGTTAAAGTTAGTCCAAGTTAAATATAGAATAAAGACCAAATTAAAGTTAGAAAACAATCCTAAGTATATGTACTCTGTATCAAAGGTGTGAAGTCACCATTATTGACCTTGGATGTTAGAGAACCAAATGTTGAAAACCAGGATGTTTGATAAACCTTTACTTTTTTCTAAAAGGACTTTTGAAATCACAAATTTGAGAACTATTGGTGTACTTACTCTTTGTTTTATTAGCATCTGATGAAACTTCACAGAACATAACACTATGAATTTGATAAAGACAGGTTAAAGTTCATATAATTCATCTTGAGCAAAATAAAACTAATTTGGATGGATGGATGGATGGATGGATGGATACATAATGATATATATAGAGAGAGAGAATGATAGACATAGATACACTGAGACAAGCAGAGAGAAGGATTAGTGGAATGAACAGAGAGAGGACAAACAGATAAAGAGACGGGATTAAATAGATAGGTTGGCAGACACACCTATAAATTGATAGGCAAAGAGACAGAGGAATACATAGATGGATACAGACAAAGACATTGATATGAATGGACTGAGAGATAAGACAGCTGAATGGTGGGTGGATAGATAACTACATGACCGCATTAGATGAGTAAGATAAAAATCAGATACATAATTTTTTAAAATACAGAGAATGATTAATTGAAATGTCAAGGCATTGGAAAATGAGAAAATTTAAATAACACCAGGTGAAGACAAATTATTCTGACAGACAAATAAAACAGAATATTATTTATCATTTTATTTCTCTGTCTTATCTTTGAACTACAACCTCAGTCAGTAAAGCTAAATTTTATATGCTGTGAATCAATCAATTATTAAAAAGATATTCACTTAGTATTAATATTTTTAAATGGGAAATAATAATAGGAACAAAATTTATGTGATTAGGAAACATTGAAAATGCAGACCATAATTTTAACATGAAAACCAATCAAAATTTTAACTAAGCAGTTGTGATAATCTTTTTTAATAGCTGTTTTGTATCATTTTGTCCAACTGGTCCAAATAAGAAATGAATAATTATTCATTGTGAAAGTGATTGCTTTATACATTTAAAATTCATATCTTGAAAGCAAATTGTAAACAAATGAAATTTCTTGTTTACATTTATTTACTCTTTAAGATCTTTATTTACTTATGACTAATTGCTACATCTTATGCACATTTTTAAATAAGGAAAAAAAGGGAATGGAAAAGAAACAATGCTTTAAAAAAAAGTAATAATTTTCTCAGTTTACTTTAAAATCTTAAAGGTGATCTGGGACTTTGCAAGTCTTTTATTGTCTTATCTCCTGGAAAAGACACTAAACTAAATTCATATTTGCAATATAAAAACTCCTATTAATAGGTGAGTATGTGGTCATCTTGCATCAGTTAGTAAAAATGTGCTATTTGAACTGACACTAAAGTCTCTGTCATTATGAAGAATTAAAAATGGATTGTATGCAATTACTTTGTAGAATTATGCCCCCTAAAATTTATTAGCTATTATTACAAAGGCAGCATAGTTTTCTGTAAATGAGAGATTTAAAAACCTAATAAAAGCAAAGTTTATGGAAAAACACAAGGAAAAAATATTCTTGTTAAATTAAGTATGAAAATACTGTATAAAGTTACATTTTTCAAATAAAGTTTTCAAAATAATATTTCATCTACTTCTGACTAGCTCTATTTCATTAAAAATGTGTAAAATTAATATTTCATCATATTGTGAAATAGCTTCTACATATTTTTGCTTGTCCTTTTAAAAGTACACAGTAAAATTTATGCAGTTCTTTTTAAGCTTAATATCTGTTAGCATAAAAAATGTATAACTACATTATTAGAAAATATAAAAATCCCATCTTTAACAATAATTTTGATTAATACAATGAAAACAACAAATAAATACATATTAAAACATTGAGAGAGTACTTCTGGTTCCCAAAATTCTGGTTATATAATATTTTTAAATACAAGTGTTTGTATGTACACATATTGAAAATAATCCTATTGATAATAATTTTAAATTAAAATGTTTTAAAAGTATGAATTAAGACATAAGATTCCCTAAGCAACAGTATTCTTAAATGCAGCTGATTTATGAATACAATGAATTGTGAATATTTCTTCTTGCATAACAGCTAAAGCTAGATAAATAAAATACAATATATACTTTTCTAGCTTTATGAATACAATGAATTATTAATATTTCTTCTTGCATAACAGCTAAAGCTAGATAATAAAATACAATATATACTTTTCTAGCTACAAACAACTATGGCTTACAATGTTTTGCATTACATCACATAATTTCATACAGGATCATTAACTAAAAAAATTATGGACAACTCACAACAGCTAGTATTATAGATAGAATTAAATCTTTATGAATGGTTAACTTCAGTGGGTGGTGTACAACTTCTCAAGACCATCCTTTTAATGTTAATGTTAGCATTATGCAGGATCAATAACTGTAAGCTAGGATAATGCACAGCATCTCAGTAATATGCCAGCACAGAGCTTTATATCATTTAAATGAATATTTTAAAAATTCAAGACTATATAGTTCTAAAGAATGGCCAGTTTTCTTTATTTTTTATTTGTTCTATTTTCCCATTGTTATAAATTTATTTTTATTTATGATTTTCTTGTGGGGAAGAGGAGAGAAATAGAGCAGGAAAGACTGAATTCCTTTGCTTCAGAAAATCACAAAAATTAAGGGTATGTAATTTACATTATCCAAAGTCTGTAAGTATTGTTACAGTGTTGAGTCACAGTTCATGCATACAATGGCAGAACAAAGCTGCACTTCACACATACCAGAACAGTGTTGAGTCACAGTTCTTGCATACAATGGCAGAACAAAGCTTCACTTCACATATGCCAGAACAGTGTTGAGTCACAGTTCATGCATACAATGGCAGAACAAAGCTGCACTTCACACATGCCAGAACAGTGTTGAGTCACAGTTCATGCATACAATGGCAGAACAAAGCTGCACTTCACACATGACAGAACAGTGTTGAGTCACAGTTCATGCAAACAATTACAGAACCAAGCTGCACTTCACATATCAGAATACTTTGCAACATTCAAAATCCAGACCAGCAAAATCACATTTCACGCATACTAGACCAATGTAAAGCCACATGTCACATATTCTTTAGGCAATGCAAAGTCACATTTAAAAAATAATTTACAAATTGAAATACAATAGTGAAAACTTGCCACTGTGTAGTAAGTATAGTGTGAAAAGTTGTGGTCAACAAAAATAATTTCACAGTTTATAAATAAATACAGAGTAAAACTTCAGACTATACCTACTGTAGCAGTGAAAATAACAGACTGCAAGCAATGTAACAGTCTAATCCTAGTTTACAATTACTGTAACTGTAAAATCTCCAGTTTACAATTATTATAACAGTGAAATCTCCAGTTTACAAGTGTTGTTATAGTAAAAAAAATTACAAGTGCTGTTACAGTGAAATCTCCAGTTTACAAGTGTTGTTATAGTAAAAAAAAATTACAAGTGCTGTTACAGTGAAATCTCCAGTTTACAAGTGTTGTTACAGTGAAAACCCCAATTTTCAAGTACTGTAATAGTGAAAAGCCCAGTTTATAAGAATTAAACAAATAATAGAATAGTCCCATTCATAATATATATTTAGGCTGGACTTGCAGTTTTAAGCATGTACATGTAATGTCTGGAACAAAAGGTGAGACAGTATATTGTGAGCTCAAGAATGCTTGCAATATCTCTCTTGCACTTTCTGATGTCCTGGAAACATGTAGTTTTCTTTCAGAGGGTAAATGACTTCACAAAAGTTGACAGATTTGTACATAATCCTATGTGTGTTCTTGGTATAAGGTCATGATTTAAGTTATGAACATGATACTATATCTGCAAACATTGTGCTTGGCTGTGGCCAGAGATAAGAACAAGTTGAGTTTATGTTGCAGAGATTTGTGCTTTGACCACAGATGTAATAATGGGTTCTTGCTGAGATGTGCCTTGCACTTATTGACAACTTTGGCTTTAAATCCAATCTGGAATGTTGTCTGATCTAACATCTCAAGCTGTGATGATTTTTACCAGCAACAAGTGACCCTAGAACAAGACTATATGGTTCTTTTGATTTAACTTGTGGTTATATGAATATGGAGCATCCAAGTCTTAAAGCATTTTAAGATATCATACAACAGAGTTAATTGATATTTTTACTCATTAGTGTTTATCACAGAACCATTTCACAAATGAAAATATGAGTACCCAAAATTGATTTTTTTTCTGGATTATGAAAAATATTATTCTTCAATACATCAAATAACAAAAACAATTGTCAAATTCAAAATAGATTTGTTTTTAAGTTTATATGCTTCATTTAAAAATGCATGGATATATTATATATACCATAAATATATTTTTTATTTACAATCATAATTATACATACAATAAGATTTGCTCAGTAATTACAGTATAAATCACAGCTTTCAGGCTTAAACTGCATAAATTTGTCAGGCAAAATTATATGTTGAAATCACAGCAGCATGCATAAATACTATTTACTCTCTTTCATACTGTTGTTTCTCCCTTTTTTCTTTCCTTCCTTTTTTTAAAAAAACGAAAAAAGAAAAAAATGGGTAATAACTCTTCCATCCATACTTGGCTATAAGGACCAGGGTAATTACTGTTCATGTAAGCTTCCAGAGTAATTCCAGTCAATCAGATAATCATAAATCTTTTTACAAGAATTATTTCCGCCCTTGTGTCAAAGGAAGCACTAGTTGTGGAGGTCCAAATGGATCTACCTGCAGCAAAGAAACAGGAATAATGAAATCATGATTTCTTTAAAAAAAACCATTTGATTATTTAAGTTTAAGTAAACTACTGGGGTTTTTTATTGGTTTATATAATTTACAAAAATTCAAAAGCATTCACTTTCATATGTACTTATTATATGTAACAGGAGGATTATTATTGTGCGGGTTATTTTAAACAATGCTTTCGTAATCAAGAAATTGGAATACATTTTATGACAGGAGTAAACTTCTGTCAATGTACTTGGAGATTTTTAATTCAGCAATAGCTTTAATCTATTTTTAAATCAAATTAAATGCTTTTAACTGTGAGAACTCATTTAATTTGTGGTAACTATCAATACTCCATAGGTTGTTGATTTTTTAAACTCAGCAATAATTCTTAACTAGTGGAAATTCATTTGATCATATTATGGCTCATTTAAATTTTAACCTGATGGGAACACATTTTATATGAAGGAAATTAATTTTTTTTTTTACTGAAGGGAATGAATTAATTTTTTTATCTCAAGGAAACTCATATAATACAAAGAAAACTCTTTTTAATCTGCTGGAAATTTATTAAATTTGAAGGGAACACTTTGAATATGAAGAGAGCTCATTTATACCCTAGGGAAATCATTTTAATATTTATCAGGCAGATCAGCTAATCTGACAGACTTTTTAATTGGAAAAAAAAACTTGTTAAATTTAATGGGAGTTCATCTGAAGAGAAAAAACTTCATTCAATCAGATATGACTATTCTGAAAAAATAAATTAAGGAGCAAAATAGATTTTGAAGACATAAAATGAAAGTCCTGAAAATATGTCTCTATGTTCCTTATAATTATTTAATTATTTTAACAGATTCATCTACAGACACAAATAATCACAATTAAGTGTTGCTTCTGTATAAATAATGAAAAATATATATTATTTACTTAACAAACTATAAATAAATAATACATTAGTATAAATTAAGAAAAATTATCCTAAATAAACACTAAACCAAATATAATTAAATGGCCACTTAGAACACACTTACATCAACAATGGGGTTCTTCTTGACATCAACTGTTATATCTGTTGCTTGAGGACCATACTGTTTGCGTGCACGGCCCCAGTTTGCACGCACCTCCACCATTGCATTCTGAGTTTGGGGTCTAATGAATTGTTTGCCACATGATATGCACAGGAGCTGTTTCGTCTCAATTTCATCAAATGTTTCAATCTGTACAAACAAGAAAGATTTAGGGGTTGTTTCTCACGTAATGGTCTCAAGTAATTTTCTTAGTCTTGTGGAACATCTACAATACAGAAAAAATACTCATGTGTGCAAGGCGTAATGACAGATGGAAAACAACCATTAACTACTTACCTGTTTGCCCTCTTCTGTGTAGAAATGACTAGCCTTTTTCCACAATCCTAGCTTTAGGGTGGCACTATCCAATAGCTCTCTTAGTGTTTCCCCCCACACAGTCACAAAGTGTTCCGGGTTGCCACCATTAGGAAAGACATTTACACGTTTCTGAAAAGGAAGAAAGCAAATAAAAAATATTTAGAGGAGTGAATGATATGGAACCTGAATGTTCACATGAACAAATTATAAATATTTAATGTATCAACATTATATAACAGAATTGAAATGAAGAAATTTACATTGAAGGCAAATACAAAGAGGAGACCTAGAATCAAACTTGCAGATCTTAACTTAAACTATTCTGCTATATAATATGTGGTATAAGCAAAAACTACAATAAACAGAATTTGACCATTTATAAGAAGATTGTATCTGAGTACCTTCATTAGTAGCTGAGTACCTCTCATTTAATACTGTGCTTTAATATATTCTAAAATCTTTTCCTCTAGCACTGTGCTTTAGTGCTTCATGAGTTCCATTCAGTAATGGGCCATGGAAATTTGCCTTTCTCACGTCTACAAAGCTTAGGATTTAAATTTTGCTGCCTACAAGACATTTCTGTACTTTTGAACTACTGACAGGTTTGTGTTACTGTGGTTTGTGCTGAGCTAAACCCTTTGCCTTACCATTGCTGGCTGCTTGTATAAAGGTCCAGAAGGGTCAATGCCCACAACCTTTGGCTTAACCATCTTTTGATTAGAATGGATTTCACCAAGATGTTTCTGTACAATAGTAGAACAAAACAAGAATTAACCATGTCACATATTCACAATCATCAAATAACATATGCAAGTTCATGAAACTGTTTTCAATCAAAAATTGAAATATTTTATGATCAAGAACATAATGTATATCACACCAATCACCTATATTCTATGTCCCTGTTGCACTTGATCACACAAGTAAGAAAGAGAGAGCCAAGAAATAAGATCAGAGAGTTAAGTCATTCATCCTTCATGCAAACTGAACTAAAATTAGCACAGTACCTAATACTATCAAATTTCATCCACTGAATAAGGCCATGATCAAGAATAAGAGAACTTTAGGATTTATTACAGTTTAGACAATTAGAGGCCTGTTTTTACTATAACACTTTGATTTTTACATTTCACATCTTACTCTGTAGCAGATTTGGAAAGGAGGGGTATGGCAAAACAAACTTAATATTTGCAAAATATTTACACATATAAAATGACATAAAGAAAATGTTAATATGTAACTGTAAAATGAATTATCAATGAAACAAAGACTACCATCATGACTAAAAGTGTTAACTGTATGTGACTGTAAAATGAATTATCAATGAAACAAAGACTGCCATCATGACTAAAAGTGTTTATTCACCTGTGATAGTAAATGAAACAAACCATTATTCCCAATCTTCAGTTTCAAAAGCAATAATAATGGTAAAAATTGTCTCCATTTCTAATCATACCATAAATATGAGCAAATCTACTTTAATTACCTAATGCATTTTTATCTGCAGTATTTGTCGCATTATTTCCTGAATAATATATCTACATTTATCTAGCTATGGAGTGGTAAGTATTAACAACAATATGTTATTCTGGACTAAGGTGATATCTTTAAGTAGTTATCCATTGCCTTACAGTAAAATCAAATTAAAATGATTAGATATGAATAAATGTCTGGAAATATGAAAACGTTTTGAGAATATGATACAAAATTTAAATTTGCTTGCTAACAGCACCAACAAATGAACATCTTAGAACACCGCTCTTTCTGTGAATCATTTTATCCAACATAAAAGGTAAGAAAGATTAAAATCGAATGCAGCTGAGCACCATCCATTCTAACTTAGTGACTGAATTATTAAGGAGGTTTGCATATTACGATGTTATACATGTAAATTACTAAACACATAACAATGTTTTGGTCAAAAAACATTAACAGCTCCACTGGCTCATAAAGCACTATTATGTCTGGATCTCCAACTCTGAGTACACTTACACCTAAATGGGCCAGACCATGCTGCTATGATGGTGTTTCTAGACAAAATGTCAGTCAAATGAACCATACTTTTACAAAAAGAGAAAAGAGTAAAGGTTTGTGGATTAAAACAAAACATTTGGTTAAGAAAGTGTCTTTATATACCTCTAGTTTATGAACTGCCTCATGTTTAACCTTTTCTTCTACAGTTGTATCTTGCCAATGACCTTCTCGAACCACTGGCTGTTCAGTGCTTAATGTTGAAAGGTATGTACCAGGATTCTGGTCTTTAAATCGTCGTCCTATAGAACATAAATTAAATCTTTGAAAAGAGTCATACAACACTATAATATGAAGTTTCTTTGTAAAAAGTTTATAATATAATTGTATTCTATATGAATAAAGCCTAAATGAGAGATCTTTTATACAATTAATTTCTTTTTAATGTTCAGAAGCCTGATGGTGGATTTAATAACAAAGCGGCTGATGCAACATGAAAAAATATAATGCTTCATAAACAAACAATACAAAAACAATGACTAGAGTCAATACTAGCTAAAAAGCCTTCATCAGGACAATACAACTATTTATATAAAAGCAATAACATCAAATAACAAATAAGAAGTTTTGGGAATTTTTTAATTATATGATTGGCTGGGGCTAACTGACTTGTTTTAACATATGATATTTTTAAATCATTAAGCATCATGCTCATAGGCATGTACTACTCTGAGGAGCTTCTAGACAACAAGAAAAGGAATCCAGAGAACTAACAATGACTGATCATGCTGGAAGACTGTGAATCAAAGAGAAGTTTTTCTAGAAACTAGAAGTTAAACAATTATGCCTGAGGTTTGTAAAAATTAAGAGACATACTTACAGACACTGGAAGTTAAAATCCTGTCTGTCCAGCAAGTATTAAAATGTTAAACATTGAGTGATTTCACTGGAAGATTATAAATTAGAGAGACATAGAGGACAACTGCAAGTTTAATCTCCTGACTGACCAGTAAGTGTTAAATGCAACACATAAAGTGCAGAAGCACTCAATTAATCCTAAAAGATAGAACAACTTTCTATCATTTATCTTGAAAAAGGAGATATAAACAACAGTTAAAAGAAATATGTAGTAATAAAGAAGTAATGTCATGTTAACTGATGGACGTTAGGAAATTTTCAATCATCACTGTGAGACAGGGTAATACAAAGAGGCAGACTTACTTCCCTTACTAAAAGAGCTACAAGAATTCTAAGGTTCAAACTATCATACAAAAATATATTTTACATTAATGATTTTTATAGGAATGGAAGAAGTATTTGTTAAATAGTAAATTAGGCTCACTGGCATAAATATATCTTTTACTATAAGACCAGAGTGAAAGGCATGCATTGTTCTTATTTAGTGTGTGGCACTGGTATGTTTGTTAAGATGTGTTGCTTAGAGAGAAAGGTTATCAACAACAACAAATATTTAACCTTTCATTTGTCGCAGGATATGTTTCTCAATGTCTAATTCCAGACAAGCCTGAGCTCTCAGTGCCCGTTTTTTCCTTCGGTTTTCTTCTTTGGACTCCACAACTTTAAAAAAATTAAAAAATAAGTAAAATGTTTCATGTATCTGACAGCATATTAAATACTACACATTCTCAGTCAATAATGCCAAACAGATAATGTTAAGAACCTTTTTTCATGAGATTGTGAAATAAAACAACAACAATCAGTTCAGGCTGAGTTATCACTTAGTAACGTCTTACAATTTTCATTGATTTTGTTCATGATTGCATTTTGCATGCTGTACAACTTAAAGATTACATTATACACTGTTGCTAATAAAATGTTGGTATTTTAAAATTAAACAAATAATATTGATGCATTACCTAAGAAAGATCAAAGAGGCGATATTCCTTGCTTTCCAAAAGAAAAGGTTGGGGATGAAGAGTTACATCTACGCGCCAAATTTTATGTCTTCATTCAAATTAGCTTTTGTACTGAGACAATGGGTGACTATATTTGTCCATTTATAATATAAATCTAAAAAACTTTGATTTTAATTATCTTTTTTTTTGTAAAAGCAACGTTAGTATAACAAATACCCTGCATTATTAATAGTCCAATTATCTAATATATATGAACAAGTTTAAGTTATATAAACATATTTCACTTTCCATTAATCACTAAACTAAATCTGTCAAAATTGATTGAGTTTTCTACGTAATACTTTTCTATTGCAATATATATAACTACTTTATATATTTAATGCGATTCATTTTAGCTAAATGTGTATTGTATCTTTAATTGGGTGGCTGTTCATAAGCAAACAGTAAGAGTTTAGTGAAAGAAGAATTGTAACAATACAGTTGTAACATACTCAAAAGTAATAGCATCAGCAACAAGATGACCATACCTAAACAGCAAGGGGAAAGTTGTGACAACTTCCTCTCCAGACTGAGCAAGAAGGAACATATGCTACCAAAAATTGCTTCATAATTCATAAGTTTAATTAATTGGCCCCAAAAGATTATTTTAACAAATATATATATATATTGTTTACAAGTGATAATTAGTTCAATAAAATTGCCTAACCAATAATTTACATGTGACTCATCAACAAAACTGTTTAATTTGATAGAACACACACAAGATTTGTAATTAAAAAAATAACTAACTTTTTATAAAATTTATAACCGAAAACTGATTCTGATGAATAAAAAAATTTATACTGTATTTTGTTGATTAGAAACTGTTCTCTGAATTTTTATTCTAACAAGATGTAATTTTAATAACCAATGATCAAAGTAAAGAATGCTACTATATGTTAAGTAATAGTCAGCAATAGTCAGCAATCTTTAATATAATTTATAAAGCTGGACAACTTTTGACTGCTTACCTTCAGGGGCTACAAAGTTCTTTGTGCTAGAAACCCACACTTCAACTGGATAACGAAGAATTTCTTCAAGGGGAGGTAAAACCACATTCCTCAGTAGCTTCTCTCTTCTCTTAGCAATTTTACTTGCTTCTAGAGTATCTACTTCTGAAAAAATAAATCTTATTTTAGATGCAAAGTTTGTTAGCTAAATAAAATGTATTTGTAGATGAAATAAATATTTGTGTTTCTTAAATTAGAGAAATAAGTACAAATATTATTAATACTGAATGTTTAAAAAGTATCATTTAATTTATTTTCTTTTAAAAGACTCCTGGTATTATTAAAATCACAATTAAAATAAATCTCAGCTTTATATCAGAACTTTCTCATTCATGTTTTTATATTTTTATTTAAACCTATCCATTTAAATCCTTCTACATTGATCTTTCTGTTTCTGTCTGACTTTCCAATTTTCATTTTCTGTTTTAGCCTCTCTGCTTTATTTACCCCCATGTGAACTTTTCTTTGTGAACTGTTACATTTTTACTTATTAGAGACATACTACTGGCTATGTTATTTTACTGGGAACTATGTGAGCCCCTTCTGGACCTTGGCTTATGCAACCTAAAAGACAAGAAATTCCTCTAATATATTGATAAGAAAAATTTATTTTACTCAGAAAAATTCTTTTTCATCAATTCTGCAAAGCAAAATCCTGTAGCTTATCATGAGCACAGACTAACTTTTAGGAAAAACAACTCTCTCTTTCAAAATATCAGTGGCTCAAAGAATACCCTCCTTTTTCTCTATTCTGAAACTACAACATGCAAAAATCACTGTATAAGTTAAAATATTTAGTTTTAAAAATTATTCTAAATGCTTGCAAAAGAAAGAGTTATACTGTAATCATGTAATGTAAACAATAATAGGTCATTTGAAGATCACACTGTTCAATGATAATCAAAGTCATTATGCACCCAGGAAAAATATCTTCGAAGAAAAACAAAGTTCTCCAAAATCCAACTGACATAAAATAGTCCAGTAATTTAAAAAACATATATGCAGGTGCACAAACACACTTACACAGACACACACACACACACACATATGCACACAGATGCACACATACATATATACACACCTGCATGCACCCATACTTACACACATATATGCACGCATACAAACACACACATCATGTACAATGAGTATGCGCGCACGCACACACACGCACGCACGCACGCGCACACATGCACATACTTCCATCTTCTGGAACATTTGAAGCCTGTTCTTGCTGTTCTTGCTCATCGGTTTCATTATCATGTGCCACTGTGTCTTGACCAGCATCCTTCTGGTCAGAAGTGTTCTCTTCCTCTTCCTCAAGTTGGACAGTGGCCAAAGCTCCACTTAAAGATTTGTCTGCTGCCTTCACATCAGATATGTCAGAGTCACCAAGGTGCTCTTCTTTGTCCCGATTGTCTGGGTGCAAACAAGAGAAGTGTGTTGGAAACATCTTAGTAATATTACTGTATGACCAAATCAGCTGATATTTCTGAAGTCACCGCAGCTACATTAATTCCATCTATTCAAGAACTAATTTAACAATATTAAGTCTACAAGTGTATGATATATCTCAGACTTTTATCATCACACAATATTTCCGTAGGTGGTAAACTTCTTACTAAAGGAAAAAATAAATCCATTTTGTAATCTATATTCAACTAAACTGACCTCTACTTTTGGATTAAACATCAGTTTAAGTTGAGCCAAACATTGTTATAAATTACATTTATAATATATATTGTTTTAATTTAAGATAGATAGCAAATTTATATTTAAATTAAAATGTTTTTCATTCACTAATTAGGGAAGCACTTCCGACCTAATTCTGCGCTTTATTTCTTGGTTTCTTTTTCTACTAATGCAGGTACACGTTTTGTCATTAAATCTACTTCATTTTAGCTAAGTTTTACAAATTTTAAAACATCAAAAGAACTCATTTTCTTTGATGCTTACAGTATTAAGAGTTTTAAACTACCTCTGATAAAAACAAATATAGTATATTGAGCACATTCCTAAATCTTGAAAAATAACTAAAATATTCTGAATTTTAAAATAACAAAATAAAAACCTATTTGCTGTTGATCTCCCTTTTCCAACCACAAACTATCCATCATATCGGCATATGTGTTACGGTAGTTCTCAATGGCCCAGGAGACAATGTCATCTGTATCCAAAAACTGTGTTCCATCTTCTGCATACAAACGCCGAGCACTGGTCGTCAGTCCCAAACGATGGGTGCACTGCATCAAGATCTGCACAAAGGCAGAGAATTCCACTTTTAGGGTTCTCTCCCATTTAGACTTGACTAAAGTGCCATTGCTAACTACGGTATTTTCTTTCTCAAGATTTTTCTACAGATCACTGGAATTACCTGTTGTTCTGTATTCACCACCACCACCACCCTCAAAGATTTTATAAAACACTTAGAATGCAAAAATATATGGAACTCTTGAGGATTTGGGGATGAAATTGAATCAAAATAATTAAAGAATATTTTTCCATTCCAGAATATGTACGTACTTGCAAATAGTACCTATGTAATAAACATTTATTTTATTTATAATAAAAACTAGCAGTGCATATTGTTTTAAAATATACTGCACATCTGTTACAAACATCCATGCACATACATGCACATGCACTCAAATCTTTCCTTTGTCTGGAGATTTTTAGTGTACTTTAATGCACACAAGACAAGATATATTACTTTACCAACAAATAAAATTAATAAAATGATAAATTAAGCACTTAATTTTCATGCCAACTCTCAATCCTATCCATACCCCTTCAACAGTTGATCCGCAAATGATTTCACCAGGCCTCATGCGACCTTCTCCATTCTTGTAGGCCATGACCTTTACTGTAATGACCGTGCGGGCAGCATTGATGAGGCCAGCAATGGCGGTGGTGCTTGTCTCCTTTCGCAGCAATTCCAACTCATCTATCCACTTTTGCAGCGTTAAATCTGCTTCATATGTTGACAAGTCTACTTTGCCATTCAGAGCACGGAAGCTTCCCACCTGCGAAATTTTCAGTTGCTTAGCTGAAATAAAATAGACATCTTATCAGAAATCTAAATAAAGAAATGTAAGTTAATTTTATGGATTCTCTTTAATTTTTCCCAAAAAGATGTACTTTCACATATTTTATTTTAAGCTTAAACTTATTGCACTAAGAACATTTGGTTTTTATTTTAAAATATTGCTTTCTGTCTTACAAGTACAAAACTATTCATTTAACTTTGTGTTTATTATCAGTGACCATAAAACAGGATACAATTTTTATTTAATTATTTTTAAATAACTTTTAGCTAAACCTCAATAGAAATTAAATCTTCATAAAGCAAAGGAAACTAATTCTTCAATGACAAAAAAAAAAATTTTAGTGTTTTTATCAAAGGTTTGAAAATTATTAATTTATTTTACAAGTTTCTGTATGCACAAAAATTGATTTTTAATTCAAAGTGTCTGCTATATAGCTTGCAACTCTAAAATATTATAGTACTGAATTTAATCAAGCAGCAGAAAATAGTCATACAGGACACTGGACATTACTAATAATGACTGTTTTACCATTGCATTCATGTAAAATTACTGAGATTAATTAATATTCTTTCAAAAGAAAAACTCTTTCATTTGTAGGCGAGCACTCCATAAGGGCATCAAAATTCATTATTTAAAGTTTTTCACAAAGAAAACTTTTAATTTTCATACAACAGTTATCTTCTCTTCTTTACAAAATCTTTTCAATCATTTTACAAACCTTATTTATATTTTTTTTAAATACTTGATATAATTTTATAGGCACAATAATGTACAGTGATAATCTGCAGATACTTTCAACCACTTTAAATATATATGACATTTGATTTAATCGAAATGTTGCTTTTCTGAACTGCATGACCAAAATCAAAAAAAAACAAACAAAAGAGAGAGAAGATATGCATAAGAACATAGTGCCTGCTATATATTGGTTTTAAAAGTTGTTGAAATGTAGCCATTTATAAATGGCATAATAAAAACCAAATCTAATGATACAAATCAAACATTAGCTGTGTATAAAATTAGTTTCCATGGCAATTATAATTAAAATCATACCAAATAAATCTTGCAGGAACTCACCATCTCCCATAGCACAATAAAATGGTGTGTTTGGTGGTACAGCCTCCAGTTTGTGGCGCCCGCGCATGGCACGGGCACATGACACACACACTTTCAGCTTCAACAATCCATGGCGCTTGGATGGTACTTCAGCTTCATAACCCTTGCAACACAAAATCATTCAACTAAGTTTACCATCTGATTTAACTGTAAATACCTTATTTTTAAGAAGAATAGTCATGGACAACATGAAAGTTTCCCACACAGGACAATTCAAATGTGATTTAACTGATGATATCTTAAAATTTAAAACAAGTGGTACAACCAAAGCTGAAGACAGACATTTAATTTCAACCATAATATTATTTAAATAATGAAAAGTAAAAGCACAGTTAAATGGTATAATCATATCTAAAGAAAGCTATTTAATTTCAACCCAAACATGGTTAGGACTAATTAAAAATTAAATTTAAGGGTCAAATCAAAGTAGAAGAAAGAAATTTAATTTCTAACATAAAGTTATTTCAATAACGAAAATGTGAAAAAAAATAACTGAGTGATAAAATAAAAGCTGAAAAAAGTTATTTACTTTCATATCAAATATGGTTAGGTCAATTTAAATTAAATGATAAAATCAAAGCCGGTGGACATTTAATTTATGCATTAGTCTTCAGTAATCTAAGTATAGATGACTGTTGATATATCTATTAAGTGATTTTAATTATGTGTAATTATTTTATTATTTATGTGATTTATGGAAAAGTCTGAAACAACCTTGGATTCACTACAGATTAGTAACATCCAGCTTCATGAAAAAAAGGGGAGAATTCTGTTAACAGCAAAGTGAAATTATGTTAAAAGAGGGGAATAATTTTATTGGGTGTTTTCCTAAAATTGGGTTTAGTTTGTTCTTATCGGTTCAACTAAGGCAAATTCATTTTATGTTTTGTATTGTTTTTATTGCTATTAAAACTGTGAAACAATGTTAACAATAAAGCAAAAGTCTTAATACATACTGGCTGATCAATTTCTGCCTTTCCAGATATGGCAAATGTGCATACATCAGCTTTGTTAGCTGCAGTGATTTCTGCAAGTATATCAAATATTTAAAAAGACCTAATTGTTGTCTGAGGACAAGATTCATGAACCCAGAAAAAAAATTAATAAAGAAACACTGAATGGGCACAATTTCAATCACTAAGTAGTTGTTCAATTTTCAAATTAATGAACATTCAAGGTATAAATTAATAAACAGTTACTTAAAATACTTAGACTTATAAAAATCTCTCTAGCAAAGAGCTAAACAAATAATCACAGAGCTGAACAACTTTTACTCTTTTTTTTAAACCACAATATTCAATATTTAATTAAATACTTAAGCACATATATAACACAATTAAACACATAAAACCTTATATTCATATACACATAATCAAACATAGTCACACAAATATAACTCATTATACAATAACAAACAACTTAATCAGACACATTCACACATGCACACACAAAACATCCAGTTCCCCAAATCATTCACAAGAAACGTACATAATTACACAATCACTTTCTTGCCGTCATACATAAGTTAGTATTAAGTATGTGCTGGAGAAATGTTCAGCTGGAACATTTCTGTCTTTAAGATTTTAGTTAAAAGCACAGACAAAGCATACCTCATAATAAAGCATGCCTCATGATAAAGCACATCACACAACTGAGCATACCTCATAAAAAGCATGCTTTGCAATAAGGCATACCTCATAATAAAGTATGCCTCATGATAAAGCACACCTCACAATAGAGCATACTTCACAATACTGCATACCTCATGATAAAGCACACCCCATAATAGAGCATACCTCACAATACTGTATACATCATGATAAAGCACACCCAAAAATAGAGCATACCTCATGATAAAGCACACCCAAAAATAGAGCATACCTCATGATAAAGCATGCCTCACATTAAAGTATACCTCACAATAGAGCTTATCTAACAATAAAACATACCTCATGATAAAGCATACCTCACAATAAGTATACTTCATGATAAAACATACCTCATAACATAGCATCATACTGTGACAATATTTGCCATTTTTAAGTTTGCCTTAAATGATACTCAGAAACAAGTTCACTAGAATACCTTTGTCATTGAGATTCGTGTTAAAAGCAGAGATAAAGCCTGTCTCTGCATCATAGTGCCACAGCTGGTGGGCACGTCCAAACTGATTAGCACGACGTGTCTGAAGCGTGATGGAGCAACCAATAAAAGACTGTGGTGAAGAGTGATCTCCCTGCCGTTCTGTTTGCGTGGGGAAAGAAACTGTTAGAACCTGCTTTTGGTTGTAGCGTGAATGTATCTCACTGAAACATTTTGAAAAAATAATAAAATCTTGGATTGCTGGGTAATGTAAATTAAGATTTTTTTTTATTGATTTTTTTCCCCATCTGCATAAATCATACATACACAATTAACAATCAAGTTCTGTTTAATTTTCATATAAATACTGCATTACATGTGTCAACTAAACTCAGAGCCTTATAGTAAAAAGATGCATACGTACACTTGAAATCTTAAGAACCCACTACACTTAGGATGTGTAAGTATGTAAGAAATAAGTGTTAAATGTGAGCACCCATACACTTCAACAACAAAAATAAATAAATTAATTTCACATAAAAAAATTTTACAAAATATTATAGTTCTCAAAATGATATTTATACAGTCTTAATGCAGAATTAGCCTCATATGATGCAGATAGACAGGAGTAGATAAATTTTAGTAAAGAGCATATGTGAAAATATTGTCTGGTCAAAGACCACAAAGAATTACTTTTACTGTAAAATCTGGTGAGATTTGGAAATGACTGGTTTATAGTTTGGTAACTACATTTTCAAACTTGCTTGTAAATAAATTATGAATAAACACTGACCTTGGGTTGTGAAAATTGTATTAGAGTAAAAGGGATCATTTTCTCCCAGGTTACCACCAAGAGGGTCAATGGAAGTGGCTGTTTTTAAAAAATATCTTACCCATTACTGAGAATGATCCAGCGTTGAGTGAGATCATCAGGAAGACGTTTAACAAGGATCACCTCACTTGTCCTGCTCTCCTGTGATGATATGCCAAGAACCAGGTGTGTGTTACAAGCACAGGCAATAAAACCATCTTCATATACAAATCGCTGGAGCATGTCATGAGACATACGTGGGGAATGTTTTGGCCTAGATGTAGAGAAAAAAATATTTTTAGCTCTAAAGCTTCATTAGAATGTTACAGAATTCATAAATTTTGATAAAATGCAAACAGACAGATACACACACCAATCTGTCATACATTAGTATTGCGCATACCAATTGTGGATCAATCATATTCATACAAACTCACAATGATTCCAGACATAAAATATGAACCAAAATGCATGCCAAAGATTCCATACATAAAATATGTGCCAAAGTGCCTGCCAAAGTATGTGCCAAAGATTCTATACATAAAATACATGCCAAAGATTCTATATATAAAATATGTGCCAAAGATTCTATACATAAAATAATTGCCAAGGATTCTATACATAAAATATGTGCAAAAGAATGTGCAAAAGATTCCAGACATAAAATATTTGCAAAAGTATGTAACAAAGATTCCAAACATAAATATGCCAAAGATTCTATACATAAAATGTCAAAATATGTGCCAAAGACTCCATACTAACTTAAACTTTTGATACAGCTCTGGATCTGAATACTTCTGAGCTTCCATATCGCTGGCATCCATGCTGTTCTGCAAGTTAACCACTTTCTCCCAAGGCCACTTTAGAGTGTTGAACCTCTCGTCTGCATTCACATGAGACCTCTCGTGTGCTGTCCTGCAGACAAGAAAATTGCCATTTTAATTTTGAGACATAATAAGAGTCACATAGCACAAATATAAGAAATAAATAATAACTATAATGTATAATGCAAAGTGTGTAAAATATTTTTTCAAAATGGTAAATCTGACATCTCTATAATCAGATTTACTTGTAACAATTTATAAATATTTGCTGATAAACAGCAATCAGCATTGAAGAGTGCTGGTTTACTATTCAACAACAACAAACTTATCTTTTATCTGGAAATAAGAGGAGTTCTTCAGCATGTCAATTATGGCATCTACCAACTTCCAAATGTGAAGTTTGCAGCAAGTGTTGATGACCTTAAATTTCTGTCAACTACTTTTATTATTTTTTTCTTTACATGAACAGCCTCCAAGGCAATACTGTGAGGCACTTGATTTACATATGTAGTAACAGATTTCAAGGCAATACTGTGCATGATGATGACAACTGCCTAGGCAACAGTCTTTAATGATGACAGCTGGAAAAACCCCAAATAATCTTAAATAGAAAGTTCAAAGGAACATTTTATTAAAATTAAAGGTAAATCAAAACAGTTTTTCCTAATAAACTGTACTGTTTGTTAATAACCGAAAATAAATTACTCAAAATTTAGAGAGAAAATAATTCAAACTTACAAAGATCCTGAATTATCAGAAAGTTCTTCCATATCCTGAAATGTTTCCTGTAGCATCCCTCTCTCCTTCTCTTCATGGGCATCAGTTTTAGACTCTTCATTAGAAATCCACTGTTTGTTAACTATGAGCCTAGACTTGGGAACAAGGCCACCCTCTACTTCCATTACAAAATCTGGACCAAAAAAAATGGAAAGTTTAACATGACACAAAAAGTACTCTCATTGCTTTTTCTGGAGGACATGAAGTCAATTGAAATGATTACTGACAAACTAGAAGTCATTAGTATGCAAGGTAGTCAGAATGACACAGACACAAAGATGTGTTCAGATAACTTACTCTCGGGATTTCTCAAGGCACAGTATTGGCGAATCTTGTCGACATCAGAAGAAAGTTGAGACAACTGGTTTCGCCGCTTCTGTTCCTCAAGTGACAGCTTAGGATCACTCCACAGTTCGCCACATGATACAAATACTAACTGATCTCGCTTCAATGTCTGCAGGGTAAAGTGCTCTGTTCCAAATTCATCAAACAGACGGCGAGCTGAGAAAGGCAGATTCAGAAGTGAAGTGCAGGAGTCCAGAAACTAAAGAACAACCGAGATCAGTGTCAAAAGTCACAGTGTCAAAGGTCACAATATCAATAAAAACAGGTTTTGCTAATTGATATTAATGGATGTGAAACAAATGTGCCAGCAGCTGTGCTGGCTATGGATGTCAGTTGGGGATGGGTGTATGGGCTTAATATGAGTCTGAAATAAAAGGTAAAAGTGCATAGTGACTGGCATCTGGGTTTGAAATGATGGTGAATTTGTAAATTATAAAAACTAATGAGACAGCCATGTGTGTTTGGAACTGAAATGATGAACGAGGAAATCTGGTCATCAACAAGGCTATGATTGTATCTGATCATGAAATATTGGTGAATCAGTCCAATGATGAGACAATGCTAGGTATTGTTATCGATGAATCAGTCCAATGACAAGACAATGCTAGATATATAGTTATTGATGAATCATTCCAATGACAAGACAATGTAGGTATGTAGTTATTGATGAATCATTAGTAGGACACTTACAGGTGTCTGATCATGAAATATTGGTGAATCAGTTTTGTCCAATGACGAGACAATGCTAAATATGTAGTTATTGATGAATCATTTGTATTTTACATAATAGGACACTTACAAGTGTCTGATCATGAAATATTGGTGAATCAGTTTTGTCCAATGACGAGACAATGCTAGGTATGTAGTAATTGATGAATCATTAGTATTTTACATAATAGGACACTTATAGATATCTGATCATGAATTAATAAATCTGTTAGTTTTTACAACAAATTAATCTGTACGATGGGTGTATGATCATGAATTAGTAAATCTGTTAGTTTTTACAACAAATTAATCTGTGCGATAGGTGTATGATCATGAATTAGTAAATCTGTTAGTTTTTACAACAAATTAATCTGTACAATGGGTGTGTGATCATGTCATTTTGGTAAATCTATTACTTCTAACAAGTCATGGGAAAAAAATGTGTTTAGTCATGAAATGTTAGCAAATCTGTTATTTTATCAACTGTTGGAACAGTGATGTATCTTAATCACATAATCTTGGTGGTGAAATCTGTTAAGTTATATCAAATAATATGACAGTGATATGTGTTGGGTCAAGAAATATTGATAAATCTGTCTGTTTCCTTAACTGATTAGACATGTCCAGTCTTAAATAATTGTGTACTCTTTTAGTTATGGTAACTAATGGTGCATTGACAATGATGGTAGTTACTGACACGCTGCAATCATTATATGTAATAATTGTAAATAAACTAAAGATATTGTTGTCATTGTTACTGATGTGGTGGTGCTGGTGATATCAGTAGTGATGGTTAATGCTGCCTCTGATGAATGTAAAATAAAAACTATCACTGGCTTACCATTGTAAATTCCAAGCTGTTGACTGTGAAGTCCAGGCAATGTAGGTTCAGATCTTCTGTATAAACATTGTTATCAGCATCCCAAGAGTCTTGTTTTCGTTTCTTTTTGGATTTGTCTGGCTTATTTTTCTTATTTTCATGCTTCATCATCTTAACATTTAAAGTGAAACATTTTCTTCACAATCATCATCAACAAATCATCATGATTAGCCTTTAAATTAACTTCTGTCACGTTTATCATTAGTGATTGTTGATTATTTTTACTATTTTTTAAATAATGAATTCACCATTAGTAGATAAATTCTGCATACAATGGGAAATTACTCTTGAGTAATCTTTTTACTGATGGAGTTATTTACATATGGTGGTTGTCTACATCAAAGTTAATTAAATTATTAATTTCCTACATAAGTTTTGAATATTAAAATAAATTGATTTATTATTCTAAAATCCAAGTAACTGATAGTCTGTTAATTTTTAAATATTATTTATTTAATTTCATGAAATTCTGGTCAAGGGCAGTGGTGCATACTTTATCGTATGTTCCCATTTGCCCCATGTGCATTTCATGTGTGTAATTAATAAGAAAACCAACTTAGATTTGAAAGTAAGTGCTTTGTGCTTTTATCAAAATTGGTTATTTTTCTGTATAATTCCAAATTTAAGCTTGCTATTGCTATCATCTAAGATTGCCATTCCTTTACAACCCATTATTCATAAATATTATACTTAAAAAAATATTTCTCTTTCAGAATACTTTATAAGATTTTAAATCTGTAAAACTATACAGAGTTAAGAGTTAAATTACTAATTATTTCAGTAAGGAAATAATATTCCACAGCTTTCAGAAATGTGAATAAACTTTGACAGCAGATTTAAACATTGCTGCATAATATGTTGTGATAATGTACCACTCTTATCTCTTGATTGATCTATAATCGCCAATTTTTTATTTTTTTTTTGCAACATCAGATTCACATCAGAAAAATTGATCTTGCATATGTATATACTTGCATATACATAAGACAGTGAGCCTGTTTGTGTATGGATCCAAGAAAAGCAGAAAATCAATCTCTTATAAAGATTTATCTTTTAATCTTCCTCCTGTTGCTTTCTTTAATTAATCAAAATCTTTGTAGAAATACTAAATTTCAAACAACAACAAATTCCAGTTTGAAATTATTTTTGAAACTTTCATACCGTCGTAAGATTGGGGCCCACTACTGGCACTGCAGCAGTTTTGTTCCGTTCGCCGTTCTTAAGCACCATCAGTCTTAAAGGGAGAGCTGCACATGATACATCAAAATGTTAGTATAATCACAATTAAAATCAATAAAATCAATCCATTTCTTGCCATGCAACCATTACCAGTATCAGAGCAAATTTTCAATGTTAAACCATGTTACCAATGACAGCTGTAATGTGTCCCAAACTTGTCCAGAAATATAGTATAGTCATCAAATATTTGGGGAAAATTACGGAAATATATTAAAATAAAATAAAATAACATTTTAGCTGAGTTTTGGGTGCTGATCACCAAGGAGATGATCTTAGACACAAAAATCATTGGTAACATCACTGATATGATTTATATAGTAAGCTATAAGCTAAATGCAAACTCAGTTATTCGAACTAATTAATGCATGAGCATAGAATTATTATCAATGTGCCCAGACTATTGGATTTTAAAGTAAGGATACACTTTTTGTTCAATTTCACATATTATACATTTTTATATATATATATATATATCATAAATATATTAAATGTCATGATGTACTCTGTGGTGGGTGTAATATGAATTATACCAAATATTAGCAATTGATCACCAAGGTAACAACATTTCCAACAGATCAAATTACAAATTATTCGAACAAAAGGATGAGTGCAATTGTATAAAAGTTTATTTTTAGTGTTAAACTAGAAGAATTGATTCTAACTGTCTGTAGCATTAAATCTAACTGCAAGTAAATTAAATATCTATACAATGTTGCTCAAGTTTGGACAATATATTTGCAGCAATAAAGAGTATACTCCACTTGATAACCAATTTTCACTAAGGGCAGAATTTACCTTCTGCAATTTTACTTACATATGTATATAACTTGCAGAATAACATGCACCTCTTTAAAATATAAGAGTAATATATATGCTGGAGTTTGTAAAGATCAGTTCAAAATTAATAGTTGGAAATATTTCTGACGACCCTGGGATGTTAATAATTGTAATTTTTAAAAACCCTGAGTTTTGAAACCCCATGACATTGGGACAACCAGAAAGCTCAGGACTTGCTCTCCTACACTTTTATTTTTTTTCCTGATTAATGTCAATTTCCAATATTCACTGATTTTGTGTACATGTTCTAGGGCCTAAAGAGAAATTATGATGAAGAATTAAAAGAATAATGGCTCTCCCATAAAGCTGTTTTAATGAGGAAAAAAACAATATTAAGTGATAAAATAGTATACTAAATTACTTTTAGTTTATGTCTGCAATCTTATATAAAAGTGTTCTAATTGACTGAAGTTATTTGCCAAAAATACTAGCAAATGGTACTGTGATTAATATTATTTTCTAAAAGCCAGCTCAGGCTTGGATTAGATCCAAGATTGCTTCTAATGTACACAGTTTATGGAAAGTTTACTTTTTTCTAGTAGAACCATCTTGAAGTGAGGAACTGGTATCAGTCAACGTCTAGCACAAAATTATGTCTTCTAAATCATAAGTTTGAAACAGGAAACATTGCCAAATTGCTCTCCTCAATCACAATAGACCAGAATAATGCATAACAGTTTAGTGTTTATTTTATTATTTTAATTGTGTGCTTTGCTCATGGGCAGTATAGCGTACTGTAAGTGTAATGTATCCCATTTCAGGATATATGCAGCAAAAGAAAACAAAGTACTATTGGAAAAACAAAAGTTAAAAGAATAATAAAACCTTAAAGAAAAGTTACTTTTCCAGTCAACCTATTACACTCTTTTTTCTCATGCTGTACATATAGGTAAAACTGTTTCATGTATAAATCCAACACATAAAATTAATCTTACTCACCTGTAAATCCAGCCCCTTTTTTAGAGGAACGCAATGGTGGTGCATTTGGCAAAATAAAGCCTTCCATTGGCCAGTCATAATCCTTTAACATCAGATAACAAAATTAAAATGATAAGCAAACAGAAAATAATGAATACACCAAAAAACTCCATACATGTACCTGTGTGAATGTATATACATGTGCATGCATGATTGTGTTGGGAGAGGTAAATAAAAAGAATTAAAACATGGAAGCATTCATGAAAACTGTTTTGTACTCTGTCAAATGATGAAATAAAATACAAACTCTATTTCTCTCTGGTAGAGAGAGAAAAATGTAGCAATTCAGAATTGTTGTACCGTGTTCAAAGTCCCATCTTGCTTAATGGGCCAAGACAGTGCCTGCTTGTTCCACTCAGGGTTCTCTGCATCTGTGTGTTTCCACTGACCAAGATTGTCAAATCTTTCCTGTTTCAGAGCAAATCTAACATGGAAAAAAATAACATTTCAACTGTTCAGGATTGAAAAAAACAACAGATGCTAACATCAAACAGAAATAATATGAACAGATGGATATGAACAGTTTGAAAAGAATGGTCACTATTGGTGCAAACTTTATTGAGCGGACCAGTTACATCATGGCAAACAAGTGTCATGCAAACAATGGCCAATGAGTTTAAGAGAAAGAAGATCTTTTTAAAAGATCTGGTACCAAATTTAAACCCACTCTTTGATACCTCCTAAAAGCCATCTGTCAGCCCTAATTTGTGTCATATAAGGACTCTTGTTAAGTGAATAAAATTAGTATCAAAGGACTTCTGTTAAGTTAATATAGTTAGTACCAAAAGACTTCTGTCAATACTATTAGTATCAAAGGACTTATGTTAAGTTAATATCATTAGTATCAAAGGATTTATGTTAAGTTAATATCATTAGTACCAAAGGATTTTCCTCTTAATACTATCAATTCTGATCTCAAGTCTTTTAAAAATAGCTCCCAAAGGTTTTCTTGTTAGTTACATCTGATTATCTAGGGTTGTATGAAAAACATCCAATGTAAAGAAAATATATCCAATAAATTACCTTTGATATGAGGCATGCTTCTTTGGAAGTGGATTTGTGATGATAAGATAGTCATGCATTCCAGGAAATTCAGCCACTGATTTATTTTCAACATATGAACTGTTACCATCACCAGACTTGTTGCCAAGGTAAGTAAGCGGCAGATCTGGGTATGCCTAAGAGATACACAAAACTAATAATAAAAATGGTGGTAGTGGCTTGACAGGGCACTTAATAAATTAAAAATAAATTTAACAAAAACTTGCTTTAAACTAGATTATCTTTATACTACAGTAGTCAGAAAAAAACAAAACTATGTAAAATCAGTTTACCTCTGATGATATGGTACCATCAGGTGCAAACCGCCATGTCTGGTTTGGGTTTCTGATCATTTTTTTCTTAAGAATGACCTTGAATCCTTGGACAGATGTGACATTATCAAATAATGTTCCATCATATGATGTTTCTGACACTGCCAGACACAGGTAGGGAAAAGCTTTATTGCATATGACTCCACCCTAAAGAAGCAGGAAGGGGAGAAGGAAGAATAAACATTAATGACTGATGAACAAAAATATATTTTAAAAAGGCCTGATTTATAAGTAGCCTTTTTATCTTATATGTAAATATCTTGTTTAAAGAATGATAAGAATAATCAATCTTAAATCAAACTGGCTGCTCATTTATTTTATGTACTATTTAACTTTTGGTTAGTAAAACTCTAGTCACTCACTAGTTTTTAGATTCTTGTTAAATCTTAGAAACTGTGATTCACCTGTCCACCATGCTCTTGCAAAATTTTGTTGACAATTGTTTTGTAAAATCTTATTTCTTTTCTTCCAAATTTCACAATTACCTTAGAAATAACCCAGATCTGTGCATCAGAATGACCCCTCCTTGGCTTCTCATTCATGGTCACTTCTGGGTATAGTACCATATTCTGATTACTCTGTCATAGAAAGTAAATAAATAAAAAATAAAATGCAATGCCAGTTAGAGCAACAGTGCACATTTTTAAAAGCTGCAATGGTTTTTTTTTTTTGTCTCACTGTCACCTAACTGTCCTGCATCAACAACAACAAAATAACACTGATAAATAATGCAAATATAAATATAATTGTAAATAAAGACATAATTAAGAACAAGAACACAAATAAAACCCAAATGTGAATTCAATCTTACATTAAGACATTCACAATTACACATACACACACACACACACACTTAGTCACTCACAACACACATGCAAAATAAACCAAATATAATCAGAAGTGAAGATATAAAACAACAACAACAATAATAATAAAGATGATTTTTTAGCAAATCATATTAATTATGATCTTCAGCTCTTTACAATTTGGACTCAGCCCAAGAATCCTAAATAAAAAGAGGGTCTATCATTTGTTGAAATTCCAGTGAATTCCCACATTAAAGACAAGTAAGCACCCTCACAACTATCCAGTTCCCTCATCACAATTCTTATAATTATCCAGTTCCCTCATCACAATTCTTATAATTATCCAGTTCCCTCATCACAATTCTTATAATTATCCAGTTCCATCATCTTAATTATCACACTATCCAATTCTCTCATCACAATTCTCACAACTCTCCAGTTCCCTCATCACAATTCTCACACTATCCAGTTCCCTCATCACAATTCTCACACTATCCAGTTCCCTCATCACTATTCTCACAACTATCCAGTTCCCTCATCACAATTCTCACACTATCCAGTTCCCTCATCACAATTCTCACAACTATCTAACTCCCCCAAACAGACATCAGAAACAAGGTAATATTTACTCTCAAACCAGCACATATACAATTGTAACTGAAAACAGATATAATAATATAACAAAATTACAATCTTAACTGTGAACAAATGTACACAACCATTAAAAATGATTAAGAAACAAAATGAAATACAATAATAAAACACAAATACAATAATACAACGCAATTACAATCTTAATGGGGGGGTGGGGTGGGAATGTACACAGCCATAAAAATTATTAAACAATCATAATTAAATACAATCTCTGAAAGAATGCTCCGATAGATAATCAAACAATCAACTGACCAGAAACAAAAGCAAATGGGACATGAATGCATAAATGTAAACAAGGTTTATTATGAACACTTTACCTTAAGGTAAAGGAAAGTGGCATGGCTGTCAACTTCTGAATATTCTCGCAGGGCTGTCACTTTGTCAGGATCGTACTTGAATTTGTCATCATCCTGGGCATCATATGATACTGGGAAGGAATCGATAACTTCCCACTTGCTGGACCTGAAACCATTAAAGGCAAAATCTTTTCATTCCAACAAAGGCCCTGCACTCCCATGAATCTGGGTGACTTGAAGGTGCAATGCTAATATGGTATGTCAAAATTCAGTATTATAAAAACAATCTCTGATTAAAAATTAAACCTATTTTAGTGATGATGCTTAACAAAAAGAAGAAAAGAAAAAGAAATGAAAATGTATCTACTCACTCTTGTGTCAGAGCAATTTCACTGTGGTCCATAAGTTGTTCCCGTAAAACATGCTCTGTACCTTCCCTTGTTTTGCCTTTGATGGCCCGATCAATAACAATCTCCAGGCAGTAGGCTAAATATGCACAATAATAAAGAAATTGTTTTAGAACAGATGGTGGTGGTGATATTAAACAAATCATAATAATACAGTAATCAAATTGTAATAACTATAATAATAATACAGAGCTAATGAATATTCATTAAGAACAAATTATGTAATGGAAATACAAACTATAAATGAAACAAATAAGAGTATAATAATAGCAAATAAAACAAACAAAATTGGAAGGCAATAGGGATAAACACTTAATCCTGAATGAAAATGCATATTTAATGCATCAAACTTTGGCAAGCTCAAATTACCACAACTTACTGAAAGGATAGATGAAAGGCTCGGAAAGAGTGTAAAACAAACAAAAAACTAAACAAACCCAAAAGCTCAAATTACCACAACTTACTGAAAGGACAGATGAAAGGCTCGCCATATGAAACCCAGATCTCAGGGTCAATCTTTTCACCTGAGTCTGTCGTGATATTCTGAAGAGTAAGCACATCAGTAATCTCATGACCATATTTGTTATAAATACGCTGGGCCACTGCTGCTAATCTAGGCTGTGGGCCACAGGAGGCCCGCTGACTGAATGAAAGCTCATCAAGAAGCTATAAAAAAAATATATAAAATATAAATGAAAATATAAATAAAAATTAAATATATAAATACAAATTAAAAATAAAAAATAAAATATTTCATACATCTGTTGTCAGAAAAGCTCCTCATTGCACTTTCTGCAAATAATATATTATGCAATTATGCATTGTGGCAACCCAGGCACAAGTGATTAGTACAATGCAATACCATAAATGCTCTCATTATTTTTGTCTTAAATTTCATCATCTTAACAATATAGGCAATACAGTAAATAAAACATTCTTTTTTTTTTTAAGTTTCAAAAATTCTTTTCAATATCCAAGTACCAATGAAATAATTTTAAATAATTATTAATAATTATTTTAAATAATCAAGTATGCTTCCAATTATTACCCTTTCCATTAGCCTTTCCTTGGTCTCGACCCCACGTAATGCTTCTCGAATGTTGAAGTAAAAGATAAACCCTCCATCATATTGACCATTTTCATATACCTTTTGGAAAATAAAACATTATTTTTCAGAATAATAGTATTAATTAATAGCATTTTTTTTTAAAGTTATAAAAAATATTTTACTGAAAAATCAGATGATTATAGTTTAAAGCAGCCCCTACTTCCTTGACAAAAAAAAAAAGAAGAAATGTTCTTTTTAAGGAAGGGGCAATATTATTTGTGTCAATGAGGATGGCACTGAATGAGGGTGGGCGAATGGCTAACATAGCATTAATAGATCAATTAAAATACAAGAAACTTTTGCCTGCAATGACTATAACCAAACTGTATACAAAATACATTTTAAAATAAATGTTGTAAGATACATACAAATTATTTCTTTTTCCTTTGTACTATAAAAAAAATAATCATATACAAGTTTTAGCTCAGTCTCAGCACCTTCCTTTAAGTGAACCACTCCAAATACTACTTTCTTCCTCTGCTTGTAATTCCAAATACATTTACTCTCTGTAAATCTAGTTCTGATTGGTTAAATTTTAAAATGCATATGCAGATATTATAAATGATTTGTCAATTTGAATAAGAGTGAAGAAACACACAACCACATGTGTGTAGAGATGGATAGATGATGGACAGATGGATGTACAAGAGAAAGACAGGCAGGCAGATGAACAGATATACAGAGAGAGACAGATACATTGACTGATGGATGAACAGACAGGTGGGTAGCTGGACAGATAGATAGATGGATGAGCAGACAGATGACATGCAGGTAGGTGGATTGAGGGATGGATGGAAGGATGTAGGAAGACAGAGAGGAAGGAAGACAGAGACAACTAGGCAGGGCAGGCAGGCAGACAGACCAACAGACAGACAGACAGACAGATAGATAGCAAACAGAAACAGATAAAAGATTGCAAATGATTGGACATTGATTAAAATGCATATACAGAGATTGGAAATGAGTGGTCAAATGCCTACCATGTTTGACTCTTAGACAACTACCTGAAGCATATGAATCTGAAAATCTGAATCATTTATAATTACCTTCAGCCTCAGGCCTGGTTTTCCCACTAGTGGATCATCAGTCTTGACATTCTGAATGTGAGCCATCCGATACTCAGCTCCCATTGACTGCATCAAATTAATCATCAGTTCAATAATAATAATCATTGTCAGTTCAATAATAATAATAATAATCAGTTCAATAATAATAATATTCATCAGTCTTGTTCTCACATGTATAGTACATGTAACAGCAAGTGTTTATGTGTGTGTGCTTGCTTAGGGGGAATGAATAAAAGATGTAAGCTTTCATGTAATAAGCATTTAACCAACAGAGAAATATCTCTGAACAAAAATAAGTAGCAATGAACTGTACAGATTCAAATGTTCAATGCTGTAGAAAGGCATCAAATTTGAGTCTGAGAACTACTAACACTGATGCAAGCAAGTATTATTTTCAGAAAAATATATTTATACCATAATCAACCAAAACATAAGCTTTTGTCACATTAATTTCATTATTATTTACTTATTTATTGTTCTACAGATTTATTTATGACTGTGATTGTTAACAGAACCTCTAGCACCACCATCCAACAGTGGGAATTTTGAAGTTAAATTAAAAAATAAAATCTTACAAATATACATATTTAAAGATTACAAATCTGTAGAAATTAAATCTCTCAAGAGAGGACTGGTGAGCATGTTGTCTTACCAGCTTACTGTGTTTAGGAACAAACAGAAGTAATGTGTGACAATCACTATCAGTAATGGCAAGAAAATGAGAATAAGTTAATTTCTACAGAAATGGATCTAGAAGGAAAAACTTTTAAAAAGAAAATCCGTTATTATTTACTGTGATGCCAACATCACCTAGTTAATGCTTATGATTAATATTATTATTTAATCACCCATAACTAATTACAAGTTATGAGAATCTTAATTTATTATTAATAATTCTCCAGAAAACACTACTCATCTCTCTCACTTGGTGTATATGCAGGCACTGTTTATGTTTATGTTTTCTCTCTTCCACAACATTAAAGACAAACTTTTACGTTCACACACAATATTTCCATAGGTGGAAAACTTCTTAAAAAGGAGAAGATAAATCCATTTTTTAATCTATATTTATCAAGCCCCCATCCACCCACTGTCTCTCCAACATTCGGCTATCAATATGTGTAAGAAGGTCAATAAATTTATTAAATCAACAATCAAATATACAACATATAAATAAATCAAAAGAGCATTGACATTTAACCACTTCACAACAATGTTCAATTAACACTGGATAATCATTCAATTTATCCTACATAAACATAAGCAGTTAATTAACATAAATACATAATCAAGTTCATGGATATCATCAGGGAAATTAGAGTAGAGTTCAGAGAAATAATTAAAGTCAGTTTACATAACCCTTACAAAGATTTTGTTGCCAGCATCTGTTCACAATCACATAGTTTACAACAAGTCTTTCTCATTTAGGTGAGGTCCCATGTATCCCTTCTAGAGGCACATTACACAACTGTTCCAGAATCTTCAACACACTCTCCAAGCACACCATAGAGAATCGTCATGAATTTCACATGCGCTATCAAGCACATCAGGAGGAATGTGCTTGAATTCCCATGTGCATTTACTCAACACACCATGAAGAACATTCAAAATAATCTTCATGAATTCTCGAGACCAAACTCAAGCCATTTCTGCCATGTTGGCTCTTGAATGGAATTCACTGGAATCAACTTACAGCAACATGTTTTACTCCTAAGTTTGATGACAACGCTGGATGCACACACCAACATAATCAAGAAGAGTATAGTAGGACATGACAAAAGAAAAACAAAAGGACTGCTTCTCTGCAAAAGTCAAATTAAGGCAGCACTAAATTTCAGGCATATTTCATCTCAAAACCTCTTTCACTCTAACACACATTCTCAACTTACAAATCCAATTTCATTAGCCCAATATACACAAAGCATAAGAAACATAGCATTGATCAAAATTCACAAGTACAATGTACAACATAATTAAATTAATGAACATAAGAATAATGGTTCAGTTACATAAAGCATTGTCCAGTTCAAATCATAGATCAAAGGCAAACATGTATGAAACATTCAAGGTCCATTCTTTCTTTAGCAGTCAGTTAAACACCATAAGATAATGATTGCCTTTATGACCAGACTTAAGTTATGCTCAAATTCAAAGTGATAGGATAGAGTATTTCTTCAACAAAGAAACTTTCAGTTCATCTCCACTGGATAAATTGTTATGAACAAGTTCGAGACTATTAGTCAGAAAAACTATTCATCCAGTTGGAACTGGTTTGGAATGTGTCAGCAATTTTCTAGCATATTCTCAATTTGAGTTGTTTACTCCAACTTTGACACTTACAAAAATACCATCATAATCAGTGCCCAAGGTTGGGTCACTTTGGTAATTTAACAGTTTATAAAACAATTAAGTCTAGAAATAGAGATAGGCAAAAATACTCTGCCACTTTTACCTTCATGTATTTTACTTTCCTCAAAATGGATGAGAATCCTTTAATCACTAAACTACATCAAACCACACCAGCACACAACAGAAAAGACCTAAAGAGCACAATTACAAAACAGAAAAGATAAGACTGGATCAAAACAGAACTGATCAGCAGAGAAAAAGAAATA
Organism: Sinotaia quadrata; assembly: GCA_028829895.1. Classification (NCBI taxonomy): domain Eukaryota; kingdom Metazoa; phylum Mollusca; class Gastropoda; order Architaenioglossa; family Viviparidae; genus Sinotaia; species Sinotaia quadrata. The sequence goes on from CM054184.1 coordinate 35,205,885, forward strand.
ATCACAACAATGAAGATCAGAACAGAATTTATCCAGATTGGCTGTTTGTGGAAAGTGCTTATAGTCAAAGTCGATTTGATGCTAAGGATTAATCTCATTACAAGTTATACCTCTTCTTCTTGGGCCTCCTTTCTGATAGCTTCTAGTTTGCTGTTGAGTCGTGCCAAAGTCTCCTTCAGTTGATCTATATCTGTATCCACCTGTAAAAATTACATTTAAGAAGATGAACAACTCAATAGTAAGTCTGACACACTGCATAACAATCATGGTCATTCTCTGATAAGTATTTTGCTAACTTTGTGTCATCCTCTTGGTGTGCTGTAATACTTGCTTTCAGTGTCACCCATTGTAATATTATTTTAGGTGTTACCCATTGTAATACTCATTTTCAGTGTTGCCCATTGTAATACTCATTTTCAGTGTTACCCAATGTAATACTCATTTTCAGTGCAACCCAGTGTAATACTCATTTTCAGTGTTGCCCAATGTAATACTCATTTTCAGTGTTACCCAATGTAATACTCATTTTCAGTGTTACCCAATGTAATACTCATTTTCAGTGTTATCCATTGTTATACTTACTTTCAGTGCTATCCATTATAATACTCATTTTCTGTGTTACCCATTATGATATTTACAATATTACCCACTGCAATACTCACTTTCTCTAAGGCTTCATAGAGTTCTTCACCATTCTTGGCTTTGACTGAAGCCAATGTAATCTTGTCATTCTCATCATTCAAAGCAAAATTAATCTGTTAAAAATAAAGAAAGGAAAATGAATTAAAATATCACAAATTGCAAAGGTAAGTTAATAAGAAAATTCTTAATTATTAGCAACTTAACATTAAGCCTTAGCATCTAATGTAATTACACACACTATTACATGGTAAAGTAAATGATGGAAATCACAGTACAACATAACATCAAACTTTAGCACCTAATGTAATTACAAACACTACTTGTTAAAATTAATGAAAGAAATCATTAAATACTAACAACATAACATCAAACCATAGCACCTTTGTAATTACAAACACTTCATGGTAAAATTAATGAAGGAATCATTAAATACTAACAACATAACATTAAACCAATGCACCTAATGTAATTACAACACTACATGGTAAAGTTAATGAAGGAAATCACTAAATACCAACAACATAACATCAAACGAATGCACCTAATGTAATTAAACATACTACTACATGGTAAAATTAATGAAGGAAATCACTAAATACTAACAACTTAACATCAAACCAAAGCAAATAATGTAATTACAAACACTACATGGTAAAGTTAATGTGGAAATCACTAAATATCAACAACATAACATCAAACAAATGCACCTAATGTAATTAAACATACTACTACATGGTAAATTTAATGAAGGAAATCACTAAATACTAACAACTTAACATGTAGCTTTAGTACTTAAAGAGTGCTATGAACATTAAATACCCAAGGCACAAGTGTGGGGTTTGAAGTTGCCATCAAACCCAAAAATGTGGAAAGAGGTTTAAGTCATTATTTTACTCTAAAACAGTGCTTACAGAGTTACTTCATCCACAGCATTTTGAAATAACAGATAAATCCGTAAAAGAAAGGCATGTGTGTACATTTCAAAAATTGTATTTGCTTCAAATAGTTACAAAACTCTCATTATTTCTTTTTAATAACACATTTCTTATTAAATTATTTTAAAGGATGAGAGAATATGTGTTATTACTTTAAATATCTTCACTTTGATATAATTTTCTTTTCTTTGAAGTACAAAACTAGATGAAAGTGTAAAGAATCTTGCTGGTATTTATATGAGTAGTGCATATTTTCTAAAGAAAAACATTTTTTAAACAAACATGGTAGCTAATTTAACAAAACACAGAAGATTAGCAACCCCCAAAGATGTCTTTAATAATATTTTAAAATTGTAAAAGTAAAAAATAACAAATATAATAATAATAAATTTAGCCACAGCTTAAGTAAAATTAACAGGAAGGCTGGCAGATTCAGACACTTGAGGTGATATACTTCTTTTCACTTGTAACCATTTAATAAACTGCTTGAAATAGTTTTAGGAATCTAGTCGAAATGGATTTAATCACAAGCTAAATAATTTAAAATAAGGGTGCTCTTTAAGCACTTTTTGAACATCTTCAGTACATCCATTAAAAAGGAGGGGAAAAAAAACAACAAAATATAAACAACTGGTTCAAGAGATAAAATTTGCTGAAAAATTTTGTTGAGTTATTATCCTGTCATTTTTTTTTTTTTTTAGTAATAAAATATTTTTTAAAAATCAACTTTAGAGAGTAATATAGTAAAACATTTACAATTATTATTTAAAGTCATGCAAAATTGTTAAAAGAAATTCAAATTCAGCTTTATGAAAGATGACAAAATTAACTGCAATCAATAGAAAATAAAGCAACAATAATAATAATAAAGAAATGATTAACAATCCCTTCTCTAAAAAATTAATACTAAACAAAATTATATTGCTCTCAATACAACTTACATATTGCATGTGCAGAAAATCATATACAAAACTCTGTACACAGACACAAAAGTCAAAGTTTTAAACTAATTGTGTGTAGGGGCTACTGAACAACAACAAAATATATATATGGAAAAAGATCACATCTCTTTCTCAGAGGAACTGGAGTTATTTTAGTCTGAAAGTGATTGCATGGAAACCAGTAAAAAAACAAAAATGATGAAAAATTCAAGCTAACAGTTTTCTTAGGACTTAGTTCACTGCAGTTAATGGTGATCATACAGATTCAAATATCAAATAAACAAATTTACTGGAAAAACAAAATCTAATCTCTTTTCATAGGTCTCTGATCATTTCAGTTTGATTGTGATCCAATGGAATCAATGAGCATGAACAAGTTTACTGGAAAAACAAGGTCTAATTTGGTGTCTAAAGGTCTCTGAACATTTCAACTTGACAGTGATCATACAAACTGATTTATGGCAAACAGCCTTTAAAAAAAACCCTGACACGCCACATTTGAGATTAACTAAAAAAAAAAGATTAACATTTTAAGAAAACTAAAATCCAACCAATTTTTTAAAGGCTCTGACTGACTTCATTTTATGGAGACATTGAGAGCAACAAATTTATTGACTCACAAAACCTCTTTTTTTTTTACAGGACTTGGATTTCTGTGGTTTGAAGATGATTATGTGATGAGTGTTGAGCAAATAAGGGAATTGATAAAAAACATAAACTAACTTCTTTCTTGTAAAGGACTTGGATTATTGCAGTTTGAAGATGATTATGTGATGAGTGTTGAGCAAATAAGAATTGATAAAAAAATATAAACTTCTTTCTTGTAAAGGACTTGGATTCTTGCAGTTTGAAGGTGATTATGTGATGAGCGTTGAGCAAACTAGATTGATGATAAATACTAGCAAACCCCTGTCTTAAAGGACTTTTCAATTTGAAGGTAATTATGTGGGAACATTTAAAACACCAGATCATACTTGTGACAAATAGTAAATCTAACCTCTTTTCGAAAGGCCTTGGCTTGCTTCAGTTTGGAGGTGACCATGTGGCGAATGTTAAGAAGGAACTCCTGTATACCCAGTGGGCTGAAACGTTCACCACAAGAAATCCACAGTGGCCCACGAACCTGGGAGCCCTTGGTTTGTAAGCAGTCATCCAGTACTGGGACTATAAACACAAACATCAACAAGAGTGAGTGAGTGAGGAGTTTGGTGGGCAGACAGATGAACTCCATGGCACACTGAATATTATGCATTTTATTATTTTATAAGATTTAACTTAAAAGAACAAGAAAAGAAATTTTCTGATGGCATAGAGTTTAAAGATATGCTTCATGACTATTAGAGTAAGTGCTGCTTGTTTATAATCATTATAAAAGATTGTGTTTATTTTTTAATATTTTCATTATATAAAAGCCTCATATCTCCCTCTTTATCCTTTAATACTCTAAATAGCCTCATTTGATTATGTTTATATTTCCATATTATAATTACATACAGCTTCATAGTTTGATTATATAAAGTAGCAATTCATATACATCAGGAGTGCACAAACTTTTTAGGCCAGAGGGCCACACTTCCAATTGATGGTGCATGGAGGGCTGCAAGTCAGATTGCACCTGGATGACTCAATAGGAAAAAACAACACAAATAATGAAATAAAGTCCTCTGGGGGCCGCATAGAGTCCTGTCTTGGGCTGCATGTGGCATGCAGACTGTGGTTTACGCACCCCTGATATACATGAACATGTGAATAGTGCCCATAGTGCAGACAAAATACAGTATTATATATAGGGCACTGTTTGTAATATATACACACACTTGCTGCATAAGACATTTTAAAATTAAGATAATTATTCAACTGCAATTGCAAGTATTTAATTATTTAAATGAAAATTTGTACACACTGCACAATTATTTTTCTCTCTACATGCTCATGACAAGGATTAGTATGCATTTCCTTCATGAAGACCTACTTAGCATATCAGTTATTTTTAAAAGATTCATTTATTTTCAACTTTCTTGGAATTGTAAAATACATGCATCTATTTCAAGAATTGTCTTTAGTGGAAAGTATGCTATTATAAAAATGAGGATGATGAACAGTGTTGCTTATATTATGTGAGTATGGAATCCAGCAGGAAGAGGCAGTATATAACCAAAAATGTAAATGTAGTAGCTTTATGTATGGACAATTCTGTAACTCAGTGAAAGGTATACAGAAGTTGATTCCCTTAACCAGTGATCACACAAATAGGCATATAAAGTATATAATATTAAAATTAAAGTTTGTTGACCAAAGATGCTGGAACAAATTTCCTTAAGAATAATAATGCACATATATAAAAATATACACACATAGATGCTTGGGCAGGGATTGTTAATTAGGGAAGATTGTTCTGTTGCTCATGAATAAAGGAATTTATTTATCTGTAGAAAGAACGATGGAGTTAAAGCAGAACTGTTGCTTTCTCTAGGTGAAACTGAGTTGGTACATTATTGGTAAGATGAATTATTGGTGATGAATGCCAAAAGTTAGTTAAATCAGTGCAAGTTGGACAAGTGATTAAAACAAAATGATTCCTCCATGAGAGAAAAACAAACACATGCTTCACAAATATGATATGACCTAGGGTAAAGTATTAATATTATTTTTTTTTTTTGGTGGGAGAGGCAAGATAAGAATCATCCTACCCTAAGTGATGACAAGGACTGAAAGTTTGATTCTGATTCTTTGACAGCTGTAAAATTACTTGCCATTTTGTTGTGTGCCTTTGATGGATTATCCCCTTTGAGATTCGTTTTTGTATTTTCTTTACTATATTTTAATTTCACACATTCGCACACACAGACATGTAAAGTGAAAAGGATAGTTTTTTAAATTAATTTTAAAGTCAAGAAAGTAGGCAAAATTTATTTGAAAACAAAAAGTTCTACAAATAAAGAGAGTTAAAGCTTTATACAGATTAATCTTTTGTAGAAACAAAGAAAAGGAAGTTTTCAAGTGTAAGTAAGTCCACTTACTGTCTTCTAGATCAGTGATCTCATGGCCTTCCCAATCAAATGCCTTTCTGGCAAAGTTCCTCAGGTCTAGTCTGCCAGTGCATGCAAGCAGAAACTAAAAAAAGAATAAACAGATCTTCACCTCATACTTATTCTTTTTCTGTTTTTCATTTTGCTCCATAATTTATTTCTTCCTATGCAGTTAAGATATGCAGTAACACGTGACATGTAAAGGAGGCATTTGTCAAGTCATGCCTTCAGTCATTTGGTTGTATGACTTGTGTCATCAAACTTGCTTGTGTACACTGGTAACAATGATAAATCTTGCAGAAATGTTCTTTTTCTCACTTATACCATATTTGCCCTGGGGACTGTGACTTTAAAATTTGCTAATTGCTATCAGAACACTTGTGTCTGTTGATTTAGCACATTTGCATGGATAACCTTGATTCCTCTTCACTTGTTCTTGATGGACATGTGGTTAAATTAGGCAGGCACTGATTAACTAATCATAAATATTATTTTATTAAATAATACTTTACCTCATCAAACTTGTCTGGTTCTACAACCACTTCACAGTGTTCACTACTCCTTCCATTTTTGTAGATTAGGATACGAATGAAATTTTTCTGGGCCAATGACCTAATTTAAAATAATAAAAATGTCACATTTAAAGAAGCATGTATGTTTTGTAGTTTCTAGTAAAAGAATGCATAACAAAATGCTTAATTTTACACAGAATTTAGAAAGTGATTTGCATTATTACCAAAAATAAACAACAACATGCAAATGTATACTGACAAATTATTTTCATTTTAGAAGTATCTGACATCCATATTCTTGTTACAGTAGAAGATTAAAAATTTTGCAACCATTTAACTACTCCTAAGTTAGTCAGTGATGGTGTCCTGAATTTCAGTGAGAAAGTAATGAGTTTAGTGATAAAGTCATGACATTCAGTGATGATGTCATGAATTTCAGTGACAAAGATAAAGTCATGAGTTTAGTGATAAAGTCATGACCTTCACTAAGATACTGATAAAGCTTGTGTGTCAGGTGATAAAACCACAATAGTGATAAATTCACAGTTTTAATAATGAAGTAATGGCTTTTGGTGATGAAGATATGGCTTTCAGTGATGAGGTCATATGTTTCGGTGATGAAGATACTGATAGAGAATGAGTGTCATGATAAAATCATTGAGGGATGGTGATAAATTTATTAGTTTTAGAAGAAAAAAAATTAGTTTCAGTTATATGAAGTCATAAGTTTCAGTGATCTGAAGTCATTAGTTGCAGTGATGAAGAGAGATAAAGAATGAGTGTCAGTTATGAAATCATGAGAACTGACACTAAATACATGAGTATAGGCAATAAATACATGAGTATAGGCAATAAATACATGAGTATAGACAATGAAGTCATGAGTTTCAGTTTTGGTAAGTTTTGAGTTTGGGCAATGAAGATAATGATAAATCATGAGTGATGGTGATGAAATCCCCAAATCTTCATGAATTAAACTATTAGAGATGAAGCCATGAAAGTTAGTGAAAAGTCATTCAATAATGCCATAAGTTGCAACGATGAAGCCATGACTTTCGGTAATGAAGTTATTGATAGTCATGAGGGTCAATGAAAAAAATCACAAATTTCCATAATGAAATCAATGAAACATCTACAAAACTCCAATGCAATTTTGTTTTTTATTACAGTAAACAAATTCAAAACACTAAACAGACACACAACAGAAGAAAATACATGTACAATGACAGAAAAAGAGGATATTTTATAAAGACTTTGATGTACATTGATGATAATCATGCATTAGCCTTAAGTTCAAGTGTAAATGTGTGATAATCAAGCACTAGTATAAAGTCCAAGAGCAAATATGTGATAATAAAGTTCTAGTCTAAAGTCAAAGTGAAGAGCAGTGATAACACTATGTAACACAATTTTTGTTCCTGGCTTCTAAGTGTTATATTTCAATTGCTTATGTCTAAAATACGTGAAAAAATGACTTCATTAAGCACAAACTTTGCTTACACGACAACAGCATGAAGAAAACTCGTTTTTTTGTGAAAATAGAACGATTTTTTTTCATTTTCGTCATTATGATCAGGTAAAAACAAAAATTGCACAAGGAATAGACAAACACAGTCGGAAACCACTCAACAAGGTTCAGAAATGTGTAGATTTTCTAGATTTACGATTGTACTGTGAATCACTCTCTCGAAGTAGCCCCCAAATGTAGTCGCCCATCATGTTTTCGTTATACTGTCCTTGGTAACGACGTTCAAAGTTCAATATATCTTGATGAAAGCGCTCGCCTTGCTCCTCCGAGTAAGCACCCATGTTCTCCTTGAAATTGTCGAGATGCGAATCAAGGATATGGACTTTCAGAGACATTCTGCATCCCATTGTGGCGTAATTCTTTATGAGAGTCTGCACCAACTCCACATAGTTTTCAGCTTTGTGATTACCTAGGAAGCCCTGAACAACTGCAACGAAACTGGTCCAAGCCGCTCTCTCTATCCTGTTCAACAGCTTTGTGAAATCCTCACATTCTATGATCTTCTTGATCTGTGGTCCGACAAATATACCAGCCCTGACCTTAGCCTCGGACAGCTTTGAAAAAAGATCTTGGAGGTATTGAAATGCTGCTGACTCCTTGTCAAGAGCAGTGACACATTGCTTAATGAGGCCTAACTTGATGTGCAGCGGTGGCATAAGCACTTTATGAGGTTCTATCAGCGGCGCCCACTTCACATTGCTCTTCCCAACAGAAAACTCGGTCCGTTGTGGCCAGTCCTTTGTGCGATAATGCGCCTTAGTGTCACGGCTGTCCCAGAGACAGAGGAAACAAGGAAATTTCGTGAAACCTCCTTGAAGACCCATGAGGAATGATACAATTTTGAAGTCACCGATGACCTCCCATCTGTAGTCGTCATACTTTAATGCACTCAGCAGCATTTTGACACTGGTGTAGTCCTCTTTGAGATGCACAGAGTGGGCCATCGGGAGAGACGGGTAGTTGTTTCCATTGTGAAGCAACACGGTTTTGAGGCTCCGGGATGAACTGTCTATGAATAGGCGCCATTCAATAGGATTACATGCGATACCTATAGCCTGGAATAGACCGGCAACATCGTTGCAGAAGCACAGCCCATCACGCTGACTGAAGAAGTTGGAGAATCTTTGATGCCGCTTCCTCTGATCCGTGACTTGTACGCTATCATCAACCAAGTTCCACTGTTTGAGCCTGGATATCAGAAGCTCAGCATTCGATTTCGTAAGCCTGAGGTCCCTAATTAAATCGTTCACGTCTTTCTGGTTAGGGAAGTACGGCTTTCTATCCCCGACTTATGACAAAACTTTGTAAATTACAACTCTTTGAAATGAACTCGATCTAAAGCATTGAAATTAATAAATTAAAACACATCTAAGCGAGAAGCAACTGTTCAGTTTACCTTCAAGTGTTTTCTTGCAATATTCGCATGTGAAATGCGGTGCCCAAGATTTGTCTTGGTTCCCGACCGGCACGCCGAAGTATGCCTTGTAGGCCTCGCACATTATACGACTTGCTTCCATGGAATACTTTTTCGCTCTTGTCTTTATGAATTGTCCGCACACGTAGCAGAATGAATCAGCTGGATGCAAACAATCTCTTGATGCCATATCAAATAAATAACTTCTCTTCAACTACGAATCGTTATCCTTTCAGTCTGCAATAACCCGAATTGGAATCTTGGTTCGAGACACCTGTGCTTTTATACTTGTACAGCTACTTTTGGAACGTTCAAGAACGTTCTAGAAAGTTCTGAGAGTTTCTCTAAAGTTCTGGAAGTTTCTTGAACGTTCTAGAGTGTTCAGGAGAATTGTAGAAACATGTGGACAACTCTAGCAGTTCAGGGAGGAAGCTCGGCATTGAAAGCAAATCGAGAATTTCTCGAACACACGCGATTTTCCAAATTTCATTGTCCCGGTCACAGAAGCAAAGTTTTTCTGGAATAACAGCGATTTCCTTTCTGTTCTAGACCTAACGGATTAAGAAAACACACTTTCAACCCAGGAACAGAACAAAAGTGAAAATTTGTTACATAGTGTAATCAAGCACTAGCCTTAAGTCCAAGTGCAAATGTGTGCTAACAAAGCTCTAGTCTAAAGTCCAAGTGTAAATGTGTGATAATCAAGCACTAGTTTAAAGTCCAAGTGTAAATGTGTGATAATCAAGCTCTAGTTTAAAGTCCAAGTGCAAATGTGTGATAATCAAGCTCTAAAGTCCAAGTGTAAATGTGTGATAATCAAGCTCTAGTCTAAAGTCCAAGTGTAAATGTGTGATAATCAAACAGTCTAAAATCCAAGAATATGTAAACAACTTCTCAAGATTTGCAAAACTATTTCCATCCCAGACTCTTCTCATACAAACCTTAGTCTTTTAGACATCTTCAGTCTGGAGTTTTTCTTGCGATCTTCAGGTAAAATGATGCCATGCAAATTCCACTTAGCTCCTTGGCGGATCAGCATGTTCTCTGTAAAAAGGACCAATGAAGTAAATTAAACTAAGCAAGTTATCAATTAATAACAGAATAATACTAAATACTCACTTTCTAGAGGCATTAGTCATAGTGTATGATCTAATTGACAGAAGTTTTGTAGATTCAAGTTTTAAAATGCCTAGGGTGAATGTAATCTCTGTAGGTACAAAGAAATCCTAGCAATTAAAACTGATAATTAACAAACATGACAATGCTAAAAATAAAGGGAGATAAACACTCAGCATTTCAGTAAAGGGAGATAAACACTCAGCATTCCAAGTACAATTTGAAACTGAAAGAAAGAAAGCATATTACAATCCGGACAAAACATTCTATAACACCATGTATTCAAGACAGCATAAAGAGCAATCACTTTAACAAAAAATTATTTTCTGAAACCAAAATGTTTTCATACTTATAAGCATGAAACATTCGATTTACCAGTGGGAAAGAGAAGACAACAAAGGTGTTTAAAGCTTAGTTGTATTCTCATGAGTAACAACCGTTAGCAAGCAAAATAAACAGTAGTTTGATTAGACATATGGCTGGCTCAGAGGATCAACTAACACCAAGATTTATTGCAGCAAAAATATAGCATACTCTTTGTAGCCTCAAAAGGATCTTTGTAGTTTTCTCCCATGGAGACATAAACATCAGCATTGGCTGGAATTTGGGTTGGATCCAAAACCTCAACACCATCTTCCAGGAACAACCGCCTGGCTGCAAATGGCAATCCTAGCTTTTCAGTGGTGAGTTCCAGCAGCTGATAATAAACAGTTAAACAGTTCGTTGAATCCAAATAATAAGTGATTCTAAATAAGCTGATGAGATTCAAACATATACAAAAGTTGTTTGTATGGAGGTATGTACAAAAACTTCATTTTTATTTTAATTATGACACTTTAAAAAACAAAAAAGCTGCTGTTACTAATATATTTCTCTGTACTATCAAAGCATTGAATAAACCTGGACATACAAAGTGAGTTAAATTGGCACAATTATTTTTTTTTTAAGACATAGACAATGCAGGTCTTTATTTCAGTACATAAAATTTGTACATAGACCTCAAAGAAAATGAGGGACCAACTTTGCTAAAGAGGTATTTTCCCTTCAAGAGTTCTGAAATATACATTTCCTTGCAGAACTGCTACATTTTTTACATACATAGAATGTCAGAAGAGCCCTACATTAGTTATAAAATAAAAGAGTCAGTACTAAACAGATTGAGTAATAGTGAAATTATGGTGCATGTTGCAAAAGCTTACAACAACAAAACCCACTTTATAATAATAATTTTACAATTTAATGAAAAGTAATACTAGCCCAATTTGTCTCAGATACAATGACAAAACTCATTTAATATAAATCTTGGTCAGATCATACTAATCATTAAAGCGTTAAGAAATAAGTATATGTTACTGCTTGTTCATTATACTAAATTATGTGCAATATATATATAGTAATGCCCATATCATACCTGATATTTTTATATATTTTGTATATTATACAAGTGTTTTATTAATGTTTACATCATAATACCATGTTAAACATGCTACATTATGCATCATATCTTCATTTATCAAATTATACATACTAAGTTATGATCACATTATGCATCATTATCTTCATGTTCAATTCAGAAAACAATCTTCATAGGTTATCATCAACTCAGATCATTGTGCATTGTTCACAGTATGCAAGATATGTCATGTTTACAACATAAATATTACATGCACCCTCTTGTTTATAATATTTAACCAGTTTTCAAGCTCATATCATGCACAATATTTTCATGATCAAACTTTAATATTATATCAAAATATAATATCTTCAAGATCATATAATGCATACTACCTTCAGGATTATATTAATCATACATGCAGGCATCATATTCTTTTGTATTATAAATAGTGTATATATACTATTTTCAGATTCATATCATATATATTATCTTCCTATAGATATGTATTATACTATCTTCATATTTTTATATCATACAATTTATCTTCAAGTTTGTATCATAAATATTATCTACCTGTATATATGTGTACATGTGCACACAAATACACACACACACACACGCACGCACGCACGCGCATGCACACACACACACACACACACACACACACATAACCATATACATTATTCATATTTATATTGTATACTCACTATCTTCATGCTCAAATAATACTTAATATTTAATGTCCTCACATATTTACTAATTTTATATTCACATCACGCAAACAGTCTTTGAGTTCACATCATAATTACATGTACTATCTTCAAGACTGCAAACACTATATTTATGTTCACATTTCACACTTATTACCTTCATATTCAATTCACACTCATCATCTTCAAATTCACACCATACACGCCCTTTTCATGTTCACAACAAACTGTTTTCATGTTCACATGATACTTACTATTTTCATGTTGGGTGCAGCTGCATGAACAAAACTGTCCCGAGAACCATTTTTAAAAGCAAATACTTTAATGGTGTGTGGCTGCCGTTTGAAAAGACTTTTGTAAGCTGCAATTCAATAGAACATAATATTATAAAATGTATAAACTACAACAACAGCAGAAGCAGACTATACCTGGGATGGTGGAAGTGAAAAGAAGAACTCACTAGTTCTTGTGAATAAGTCATTTTGTTAAAGTAAGCCTCATTTATAGCAAGTGAATGTGATACCATTTTGGATTTTATAATTGTTTTGGATAATTTTGGAATTGTGAAGTTTTGTTTAGTTGTTATTATTTGTATTAAATTGACATTGTGAAGTTTTGTTGTTGTTATCTGTATTAATTTTGTGATTGTGAAGTTTTGCTTTGGTGTTAATATTTGTATTAATTTTATCATTATGATGTTTTGTTGTTATTTGTATTAATTTTGAGATTAAGTTTTTTGTTGTTATTATTTGTATTAATTTTGACATCATCATCAGTAGTAATAGAATTGTATTTATTTTGGGGGCAGAGTGGATTTGGGAGTAAAATGATTTCAAACATATAAGTAAAATTTAACAGTTATAGCTAAAGAATAGTTCATTAGAAGAAGATTCCATTTCAGATTTTTTTTCAATGTAAATGTTTGATTAAGTTTAAATAGGGTTAGTTCTTAAACACTCAATATAATGAAAATTTCAAAAGTATTTCATGTGAAAACTGAATACTACTATGTGTATGTGCTTCTTTTTTTAATATCAGAGACCTCAATAAATTTACATTAAATAAATATAAATAAACTGAAGTGTATCTCTGCCTGGAAGAATGTTCTGTACTAATAATGCATTCATTAACTAAGATTCGAAGCAATGATAATATATATTCAGAAAGTTTGTTGACAGACTCATCCTGCAAAGTTTAGACATCCAGTCCTCTGAGGTAACAGGGTCAGTTCTTTAACAGTTTTTCACTATATGCACTATATAAATATAATGACTCAGAATACTCATTCATTAAATGCAAATGTAAACAATAATAATTCACAAATACACAGTGACTTACAAATCAGACTAGAATGAAACAAAAAATATATTTACCTGATCTTGGTCTTGATCTTCGACTGCCAATAGAACTTACAGAAACACCAGACAGAGGTCTGAAATTGAAATGAGTTTAAAAGCTACACATAAATGCTTAAAATATTATTGCATTTGTCTTTAAAACTTTGGTAGACAGTAAAAGAGGGGTGAAATTATACATGCAAATTCATCTAAGAGAACTATTCACAATATTTCTGAGAAGAATGCTTGTGGTCTCAAAGATATTGAAATTACAATTGCACATTTGTCAAACAGACCTATACTTCGGGTGACAACACTTGTGGCTTCATAAATACCAAACGTCATAGTGCACACTCACCTCATAGAATTATACTTACGAAGATAATGCTGCTGAGTAGTGCATATGCCACTAACCTATACTTATGAGGACAATGCTTGTGGCTTCAAAGACACTAAAATTAGTACTGCACAGTCGACAAAAAGAAAAATACTCATGAAAACAAAGTTTGAAGCCTCATAGATACTTAATTTAGTAGTGCATATGCCATCAACCTATACTTATGAGTACAATGCTTATAGCTTCAAAAAATTCTAAAATTAGTACACTCATCAAACAGAACAATGCTTTCAGTCTCACAGATACTGAAATTAGTAGTGCATACACAACTAATCTATACTTATAAAATAATGCTTATGACTTCAAAGATACTGAAATTAATAGTGCCCCAGGAATATAGGTCCGTTGGATGAATCTGCACTACTAATTTCAATATCTCTGAGACCACATGCATTCTTCTTGAGAATATTGTAAAATAGTTCTAATTAGATGAGTTTGCATGTATAATTTCATCCTCATCTAACAGAACTGTATTTGTGTGGACAATGCTTACAGCCTCATGGATATTGAATTCAGTAGTGCATAGTCCACTAAACAAAGCTATACTTCTACTTCTAAGGATGATGCATATGGCCTCATTGGTACTGAAATTTGTAGTACCTACTCGACAACTATACACCTGAGCACAATGCTTGTACTGTTTGTTCTGATCTAAATACTTAGTTCTAGTCCAAATATATGGCCTTGGTATAAATGATTATTGTTATATAAATGCTGAATTTTGTTCTAATACCTCAGTCTAGTTTAAATAATTATCCTTTTTTCATGTAAATATTGATCTTTGATTATTAGGTAACTGGTTACCAAGTTTCCAGCATTATCCAGAGATCATGAATCCACCAAAAGCACAGTTCACCCACTTCTCAATTTACATGGATTTAATTCATGCATACTTTGTAAAGCATGGACAGTGTATTTATACATTTTTAATTTACACAGACATTTTCTATTCCTAAATATCTAATCTAAGTCTTTGGACTAATCTAAGTTTGAACTAAATACCTGGTCCTTTTGATAGGTGCACTTGCTGGTCTCGTTTTGAACCCCTGTTTCCATTCACCATTACGAGGTGTGGCTGGATCCCAAAGAGTGGTATCAGCAATGAATTTGGCATCAATCTTTGGCTTGGTGTCAGGACAGACATGTGAAGCAGACATGGGTCGCTGACGAATGTGTTTGTTTCGACGTGCCAACTTTCCATAGCAAAGGTTTGAATGTGGCAAACGCTGAAGATATGGTGAAGCTGGAATTCTGATGTAGACAATAAATGACATTTTCATTTTGTTAATCTTAACAAATAAGCTATTTACAAAATCTAAATTTGCTCTTTAGTCAATCATTAAAGTGCTTGGAATTTTTTCACAAAATAAATAGTTTTCAAGGAAGTGTAAATGATACTTTTTAAGTGTATTTAAAAAATTCATTCTAATCCAAATGCCTTTCTTTTATGGAAACCTGGCATGAGCATACTGGAAAGATGGGGCAAATGCACATTGTTTAATTTTAGTTATTAATTTTGTTATCTTTTAAAAAGATTTTTGTAGTATTTTTACAAAGATCAAGATAATTAAATGCATTTTCATAAATTGCATTAATGTTAAAATCTTACATAAGATGCCAGTCAATGCAGACATTTTGAGAGGAATTCCAAACCCCAGGACAAGATTTTGTGAAGGGTCTAGATTCATATCTCTGTTTAGAATGGATAAATAAAATATTTAGTTTTATATTTATGTATTGGGTCTATGATTGATCAAGTCTGTTGGTAAATTAGATTCAAACATATATTTCTTATTTCATGCATTTAATCGAATCAATACGGCTAGGCTGGCCACTATCTTCCCCCACCACTAATCCCTTCCTCCTCTCAGCAAGCCTGATTCAGTGTGAGCTACAAAACATTTCTCAAACTCACTCTTTTTCTGCTGGCATCACTGATTTCTCTCTTCTTATTTCGTCCAGGTACTGAGTCACGAGAAGGTCTTCATAACTCACCACTCCATATTTTGAACGACTGAATGTCCCAGGCGAACGAGAGGTACCTTTGCCTGCAGATTGTAGTCTTTTTTAAAAATAGAAAAGATAAAAATGTTAAAATGTTTAATAAGAAGTTTTCTTTATTAAAATTATCATTTCAATGGGATTTTTAAATAGCTGATACAAACGAATAAACCTGAAAATTTATTCGACCAGTGTTCACTCAGTATTATGAATGCATGTTTATGAATATATCAGTCAGTTAACTTTCCGACTAATATTTTGTAATTGTTAGTCGATTAACTAGTGTAATTAAATGCTTAAATTATACTACTGTGCTTATAAGAATACAGCATCTACAGAGCCGAAGCTTTAAAACGAGTTATATTTGAGTACATGTACTTACAAATAAACAAGCACCTGTCGTAGTGCGAGCGCCTGATATCTTCTTTTTTAATATTTCTTATTTAGTACTAAGCAAAAACACGTGACAAAATAATAGTTCTTAATATTTAGTTGACAATATCACTTTCTTACCGTGAAGTACCATCTCCGCCAACTTGAATGCTAAAGGAAGATGTTTTGGCCCGAGTTCCGTCGGCTGCCATATTCATTATTTATTCGGATCGCCTTGGAGATGACGTCATATAGACTCGCACTTGTTTAAAATATATATAAATACAAATGAAGATATGACAATATTAATTATTTTCAAAAGTTTGGGATAATAATCTAAACCAGAATATGGCACTTACAAGCAAATATATTTCAAAAAAGAAAAGTGGGTGTTCCTGTTGTTCATTCAGATTCAGCATATAATGTTAATGGCGGCCATTTGTAGTTAATCGCCACTACCGTCTGTGCTGACTTCGATTGACTGCATTACAATCAGTTAGAATTAGACACCAAAATCGGGAGTTGAAAGGTGGGTTATTTGTACATGATGCATTTATTTTGGTTTCACATCGGTGAATCATAATGCAAAGTTTGTGATGGTTTGCCGGTGTATATTCGTGGGGACGTTGCCTAAAAATTAAATGAGACTTGACAGGGGGCGAGGCTTATTTGTCATGCGTCTAAAATGACTATTGTAAATAGAAATTAAATTATTGCAAATATATAAAGAAATTAATCTTTACAGCAAGATGAAAATCTTTATGGATTTCGTCGATTTGTTTTAATAAATATACTTTATTGATTTCATTATTTTGTATGAAGATATAATTATCAATAATACATGTGCATGGATATTCCTGTAAATATTAGAATGAAAATATTATAGTTGTTTTCAGCAAAAGTAGATTTAATAAGATTTTGAAATGGTTATTTTATAAATGGCGTAACAGGTTTCTTTTCCGAAATGAACTGTTCGATTAATTCACAAAAAAGTAGATTATGCAATTGTAATATTAACAAAATGTACTATAAAAATTAAAAGTCATAAAATTTAAACGAATCATTGTATAGAATTTGAAAATTGAGAGATGAGATTAATAATAATTAAAAGTATTAGTTATTATTAATATATTTTCTTTTGTAATGTATTAGTTTTTGTGTGCTCAAGACTCTTTGATTAGTAGTACAGTAGTACTAGTACTTTAGTAGTAGAACTTTGAACACTTAAATAAAATTATAACTATAATAAAAATTATTCCTTGAATTATTGATCTTAATATGCATCTGTTGATTTAAAGCAGAACATTAATTTGGCTTTTTTTAAAAATTACATTAGAGGTGGATAGTTGAACAAAAACTAATTTTAATTTGATATCATATGTACGTAAAAAGTTTTAACCATATATTTTATAATATAATAATAAATATAATTATTTTTTAGCCCTTATTTAGTTAGTTAAATAAAATTAAATGTTATGATAAAAGTATTAGTTTGTGTAAAATTGCTAATTTACTTTGTTTAAAATATAATTTTAGTTATAAAATAGTTGTGACCAGGTTTGTAAAGGCTTTAGATTTTTAGATTTATTTAAACATACTGAGTTGGACAATACATAACATTCAGAGAATTACATTTAATATTATTAAATATTATTTAATATTATTACTACTACTTCTACTTATTTGTATTTTGTTTATTGTATTGTATTGTATATCTGTGGTCACTGGCTTTTAGTAGTAATTTATTTCAGTAAAGGACGATAACTGTTTCAATATTTTACTAGTACATTTATCTTGGATTGTAACTAATCTGCCACTATATATTTGTTTTTGTTTATAAATACATTTTTTTTTAAAGTTTTTAAAAGTGACAGCAAAAAGCATTTACATATTAAATGCCCTTTGTCAGTTATTGCTATTTCAAGGACTAAATTTTCTGTTTAAATTATAAATAGGGTTCATCTGCGCTTCCATTTATTTATTTTCAACTATTAATAATATTTAAATAAATTTAAGTATTTCCAGATATTTGTCCCTTTTGAAATTCATTATTTTTCATTTATTTAAATAAATGACTGACAGTTACAGCTGAAATTTTTATTACTCCAGCTAGTTTTATATAATGGCCTGACAAGTTATTTTTGA
Organism: Sinotaia quadrata; assembly: GCA_028829895.1. NCBI lineage: Eukaryota > Metazoa > Mollusca > Gastropoda > Architaenioglossa > Viviparidae > Sinotaia > Sinotaia quadrata. The sequence goes on from CM054184.1 coordinate 35,224,360, forward strand.
ATATTTTAAGCTAAAGATTTTAATTTTATAATTATGATGAAACCTCACTTTTCAGATCTTGATATTCCAGTTATCGCATAATTTGGACATCTCTGTTTCAGATTCCCACATCTTTTATTCCACTTATGTCCCTACTGTCTTGTTTTTCTCTCATCTCCTTGACCTATTTAATCTGTTGTTTTGTAAATGTTTATGCCTTAATTATCACTCGATATTTTTATCTCAGATAATTATTTTTTTTTATCTTCTCAATATTAAAAACATGAATGTTAATTGTTATTAAATATTCACTTCATTATCTGAATTTTCACCTGATCCAGACAGACACTCACACAAGAGTTCACATTAAGAGAGTTTCACTGTACTTATCCTACTAGTTTTGTAGTTCACACACAGTTGTTTAACATTAACATTTATAAAATTATTTTCATTGTTTACATTTGAGTTCATGTTGTTCTGCTTTGTTGTGCTGTCACAGTTAGACACAGAAAATGCCAACCGTCAAGGGAGATGGTATGCGTGGGCTGGCAGTTTTCATTTCTGACATTAGAAACTGTAAGTCTGAAGTATGTCTCATCTGGCATCAGTTTAAATTGTTTAGAAATCCAAAACATGCAGTGCTCATATCATCAGTATATAGGTCATTCTCTGTATTACTGTTAGTGTACCATTTTGTGACATAAAGTGCAAAAAATTAAGGTGGATTAAATTAGGTAGCGGCACCAAAAAATAAATAATAAAATCAAGCATTCAGTTTTGTTATTTTTATTTAAAACTTTTTAAAACATGAAAAATAAAAAAAAAATTGAGAAGCTATCTCAATTGGTTCCAGAGATATGCTATTTTTAAGTTTAAAAAAATGGCGGCAGTGAAAAAAATGGTTATTTCGACCATTTTTAGACTTGCTAAAGACTAACTAAAATCTAACATGCAGTTATGAAAGTTTGATACTTTATTCCTTTCTACTTGCAGATAACAAAATGCAAAGTTGTAACTTTCTATATGATGAAACAACAAAATGCCTAGCTGCAGAAGTTAATAAAAAACCACCATCAGGATAGTTAGAAATAACGCGATTGATGAAGTTTGACACAGCATATCAGATTCATTAATTGAAATATATCATTGAAACTGTTCATATATGTTCAAATGTATATGAAGAATATGCCCAATTTTTTTCAGGATGTTATTTTCATTTGATTCATGTACAGGTTGGCCCAAACTTTGTAAAATCATCAAAATGACTGACGACGGCACTTTCATACACGTTTTTGCACAAAACTAGTCATAACATTTGAACCATTTGCATGATCATCATGAAATTTTGCAGTTTGATAAATATCACTTTGCTCCTTATGTATGCAAATTTTCTACACCTTTTATGCACTAACAATGATTTTATACAATAAAAATGCATTAAAATATTGTGAAATTATACAAAATTAGTAAACATTTTTCATATCATGTCAGAATCTTGGGTTTTGATCTCTTTATTTGCTCTATACCAAACAAAATTAGTTACTGACATATTTTACTTACAATAGTTAATCATAGAAATGTTATTTTAACTTACTATGGGACAGTGGGGTTACAAAAATGGTGTGAGGATAAGGAAGTCAAACCGAGGGTATGCATCAACTGTATAAGTGTCCCTTGAAGGCAGTAAAACCAGTTGAAAGGGATTGTCCATGTACAGTAACCTGCTGCCCAATGTACTTTTTCCCATGTTTGGTAGTGCCATCTGTATGTAAGTCCCACTGTTCATTTTCTAATAGAGTTTCTGTGATGTGGGCTTTTCCAATCACATGACCCTGGTCCACGAACCGAAGAGCAGATCGCTGAGATGGTAATTCATCTTTTGGAATTTGTGCTCCCAGAAGATGGTGAAAGACAGTCTGTATGACCTGTCCACATTTGTGTGCAGGTACTTCAAGTTCACCAATAAGGGCAATGACGCAAACAACTGTTTCTCTTTTAAAATGTCCACTTTCATCCTTTAGATGTATCACATCGTGTTGTTCTTGTTCTGTGTCAGGGACATCATGCAGTTTTTCTTTTAAGTCCATTTGAATCTTTAGATTTTTTCTCTTTAAGCATTTCATTTTTTGTTTCAAGTCAACAAATTTGAGCTGTATATTACGAAGCTTGCATTGCAAGATTTTCATTTTATATCCATGCTGCTCAAGATTTTTCTTTAAGTCAGCTTCCAGACTACTTATTTTAGCTTCCTTTCTCAGTAGTTTCTTTTTCATTCCAAGTTTTCTATAATAATTTAGTCTGCTTTGCTGTGTTGTTATAGTTGCATCTTTTTGTTCCAAGCTGGCCTGCAGATTTACATTGGAAGTATCAAGTTTCTTGTTGATGCTTCTCAGATTTTCATTTTCTGAACACACTGTGTTTAACTCTGCTAAACTTTCTGACCTGGCTTGGGATAAAGTTGACAACTGCTTTTCCATGTCACTTATTTTCTGCAGTAACTCTTCTTCTTTTCTTCTAGCAGCAGCAAGACTTTTTGCACTGTCAGACAGTTTCAAAAGCATAGGGTCTTTTTGCAATGAATGGGCAACCTTAATAGGACTAGGAGACCTTGATGTGCTTTCTGGAAGCCTTTGACAATCAATGGAGTTAGGCTCACTCTGCTGAATTTGAAATGGACATGATGCCAAAAACTGTCTGTAGAGCTCACCTCCTTTCACTCTTTGAGCACTGGACTGTAGCTTTTTCTCTCTTTTCAGCATCTTTTCTGTTGCATTTTTAAACTTGTTTAATGGCACATCCATCTTTGTAAGTTGGTGCCACCACCTATTCATTTCAGAAAAAGTACAGTCTCTCTTCTTCCTAAAACTGTTCAAGTCTTTCAACAGGCCATTTGTAGGTGATCTAGTTGGAGTGATCATGTTACCATGCAGAAGTTCACAAATGCTGATTCCTTCAAGGAAAGGACCAAGATTTTCATTGACATTGACTAACTGTGAAAGAAAGCATTTCCTTTCATCCTCATCTATACAATTAAATGCATTTTGCTGGGCATTTTGCAAGAGATAGTGCAATCTTGATGGTAGAACAGAACCTCTCTCCTTTTCAGGCAGCAGCTGTTGCATAAATGAGACAGTTTCGTTGAATGTCTTGTGCCCCTCTTCTTTTAGTAGCAAAAGCTGTATCAGTAATTTATTGTCAAAAACCACTGTAGGAAGATTAGGACGACGCCCTTTCCCAGTGGCCAAGAATACAGCTTTCAGTTTGACAAATTGGTCATTTACTGGAGGAAAATAAAGATAAATCATTAAATGATTATCTTCAAAACTAACCTTAAAAAAAGTAAAATTGTAAAAAGAATCTGTGTGGATTGATTAGGCCTGTCAAAAGTGTCATACTTACAGTTACAGTACATACACTGATACAGTGATAGGATACACTTAGTGACTTACAGTACACTAATGTTGAACTTTAAGTTAAGTCACTAGTAAGTGCTTGTATGTTGTATAATTAAAATAATGTCAGCTTAACTGAAATAAACTATATTTGCACTATATTTAAACTGTTGAGATTTTAAGTAGGCCTAATTATTTAAACAGAGAATTCAAACTATGAGTATGATATACTATGAAACATCGACATTAGAAGTGAAATGTTGATTTTTTTAACAGTGAATTATTTAAACAGAGAATTCAAACTATGAGTATGATATACTATGAAACATCGACATTAGAAGTGAAATGTTGATTTTTTTAACAGTTTAAGTCACTAGTCACTAAGTCAGTGCTTGTAATGTAAGTTGTATAAATACTATAATTAAAATAATTAACTGAAATAAACTATATTTGCACTATATTTAAACTGTTGAGATTTTAAGTAGGCCTAATTATTTAATCAGAGAAGTCAAACTATGAGTATGAAACATCGACATTAGAACTAATAGAAGTGAAATGTTGAACTTTAACAGTTTAAGTCACTTACTCACTAGTCACTAACTAAGTTACTTTACTAAGTCAGTGCTTGTAAGCTGTATAATTAAAATAATTAACTGAAATAAACTATATTTGTACTATATTTAAACTGTTGAGATTTTAAGTAGGCCTAATTATTTAAACAGAGAAGTCAAACTATGAGTATGAAACATCGACATTAGAAGTAACGTCATTGCAATATATAAATACTGATAATCTCCCTTGATTTTTTTAGTGACGTAATTCAACATTGATTTATGAATGAACCAAGTGACATCCAATACCTATAAAATTAAAGTGAAATTATAATACTGCCAAGTTTGTAATTCATCTGTCTTATCTTCATAAAACTTAGTATAATTCCTATATTTCATGTCGGATGCGACATGACTGTTCGCTCCCGATTCGAGGTCGCAAGCATGTGACAGACCCACTACTTTCGAAAGAAAAAACTGCTAATCGTACTAAACTACACAATAAAACTATAACCCCTTTAAATAATAGCAACTAAAGTACTTATCTAAAGCAATAATGAGGTATTAAATTTAGTGTAAACTTACCGATTTCACTTCGGAAGTTGCTTAAGGAAGCGCGCTCGATACACATGTTGGAAGCCATTGTTGTAAGACCGATCGTATTTCGTTCGCTGCGTTTGATTGGATTAACTGTGTCCCACAGATCATGAATACATTAACCCCATACCTCATTCGAAAGGGGATGGAAAGACCTTTCGTTCAAGCCTAGTAATAGTGTACTTTTGACCATTTTTTTACGACGAAAATTGCAGATTTCTTGCCGAAGTTCACTTTAAAGCTAATTTTTAAAACGTATACAGGAAAAAACCACAAAAGCGTATAGCGCACACGACGCAGCATTTAATTATCTTCATTTTGATACCAAATATATGTGTGTAGTGTGTTTGTGGGATTTCCACCGAGGTAAGAAACAAGGTATATCAAAACGCGCATTCTGTTAAGTCACGTAAATCGGCAGGACAAAACTCGACACAGGTGAAAAATTAGTCAACTTTATTCAATCGGCGTAGTTTCCACATACAAACAAGACACACAAATTTACAATCATAAGAAAATAGAAACATTAAGCTTGATTTTGAATGTTTATTTGAATTAAACAATGCTTTGGTTGTTGAGAAATCAGTGAATGAAAAGTAACGAAAATGTGCACTTTTACAAAAGTATAGCGGCTGGCGGGCGGCTGTGCCGCTACCTAATTAAATCTAATTATTTTACCTGTTAAAGTCTACAACAGGGCCTAATGCTCACATAAAAACATTATAAAAATGTTGCTATAAGAATTTGAGCACAGTTTGAAAACTTGGAAAATAAAATTGAGGTGTGTTTTTCCAGAAAAAATGTTTTTAAATAAGCAATATAATTACATGTATCTCATAACAATGAATATATTTTCTTTATAAACTTAGATTATTAACTTAATCTTGATACATATTTATTTTAAAACTATAACTTCATCACATGGAAATCCTGTTAGGCTCCTAGTGGGTAGTCCCACTCATTTTTTTCTACTTCATATAGTATAAATATTTTATGCTCAAAATATGTGTACTGACGAAATAAGTTTGTGTACAAAAAATTGTGTTGATAGCTGCAATACTTTTTGAGATATCATTAATTTAGTGTCGTTAATTGTGGTCAATTTTTTGACATAATGAACGTGTGATTTTCCAAGTTTATACTAGTAAAATATAAACCACATTAAAAAACAATCCAACAAATCTAATAAACATAGTCACATAGAACAAGAAAAAAACAGATATAGTGCAAAATTTACTTTTCAGTTTATTATAAATTGCAAAAGAAAATGGGCTTTTGTTTCATAAAATTGCTCACTTAATGCAACAAAAAGGAACATTCATGGCATCATAACATAAGCAAATGATGAACAAAGTACAAGCAAAATGCATATTATTAAATCATTTACTATTTAGTTAATGCCTATTTTTTCCAAAGTAATTGCAAAGAATATGTGGAAATTATTGGATGCTGAAAATAACCTTTTCAGTAAATTTTAACAAAGAAAAGGTATTAACGAAGTTTAACACAGAAAACGTACACAAGCAAACTGCCATATCTCTGAAACTATATATCATACAGAGTTGGTTTATATATCAAAATGATCAGCAAACTATATCTATGTAATGGATGTTTGTTTTGGAGGTGGTAAGTAAGTGAGGTGTTAGAACCATGGTAGGCAAACAATTTATCACAATGAATGCAATAAACCTTTTCAGCATTTTCAATATTTCCATCAGTCAATATTTTAAAACCAAAATTTTCATGTAATCATCCGGAAATTTGTTTATATTTCTCTGCTGCCATGTTGTTACTTTTAGACTTCCGGTTCAGTTGTATAAGTGATAGAAAAAAGTTTTCGATTAATCGTTAAAAAAAAAATTAAATCATAAATAAAAATTAACAATTGATAATTTGTGCAGACCTTGTGTGTGTGTGTGTAAAAATGTCTTGGGTACTTTTTATTAAATAACTATAGTCTTGATGAACAGTGGCCAAACTTATACTTTGCTTTCAGATTGTTTTGAAAATGTATATATGTCTGATAACGAACATAAGCTTCTACCATTCTAGCAAGAGTGTACACATTCTTGCGATCAGACAGGTAACTTAGGATTGAAACCCTAATACAATAATAATGATCTGTTCAAGTAAACTTTTTCTTGGGTAAACTGATTTATCAGCAAAACTTTTTAAAAGTAATTTGTTTTGTATTTGGAATTACTAACCATTGCTAGCTAGTCTGTTATTAGTAAGTATAGTTTTTTTTCTACTGTCTTGTGTTCTGCTCTCTAGTCCTGTCATACTACTAGTACTACTTAGTACTAGTACTTCTAGTACATTGTGTTCTGTTATCTAGCCCTATTGTAGTACCAGTACTTCTACTGCATTGTGTTCTGCTGTCTAGACCTGTTGTAGTACCGGTACTTCTATTGTCTGTAATTAATATTTTTTAATTTATAGGATACTAATCTTAACATTATTATTAGGAAGAGAAAGAACATGTAGCACTCTTGTAAATCTAAGCAGTAAATGGGATGTAGAAGATTGAAGCTCTGCAATCAGTTGCCATTTCTTTAGGACAGCTTGCAACACAAGAGTTGTTTTGCTTGAGTTAAACTTGACTAGTGGTGTGAACATGTATTGATCTTGTTCTTGCTGTTTGTATACAAAATGAAATCAGCGTCATATCCGTAAGAGTTAAAATATTTTTTGTAAAAACAAAGCAGCTTTTATTCTCTATAGAATCACCTAAAGTAAAATCTTAGTAATAATATTAATAATGTTGAAATTATATAAACAAATTAATTCCTTATATTTTTTTTTTAAAGATAAATATTCAGTTTCAACAAGTACATCAATTTGAGAAAGAGTCCATTGCATTAGGTGGAAGCAGACATTGCACAACTGAACTGCCTTGTTATTGATTGGTCTGTAAATGCTGTTTAAAACTGACAAAGTGAAACTGTTTCTTGAGTCTAAGCCCTTTTTTTCTTTCTTTTTGCTTGTTTCTTTGGAAGAAAATAGCAACTTGATGTATACATTTACTTATGTTTCCCCCCACACACACACACTTCCTTTGCTCTTGGTTATGGAAACATGAATGCATACAATGTGGTATTTCATTCTTTAGATTCCTGAGTTGCAGCAATTATTACACATAAAGAAAAATAGATTAATAATTTCCCTTTGTATAGAAATGTCATGCATCTTCAAGAGGTTGCATATATGTACTTATGTTTTAAATGGTTCTTACTTTCTCATTTTTTGAACACTAATGTATTAATACTGATGGTCATTTCTGCACTTTTTATAAACCACAAATAATGTATTTATTTAATAATGATAATTTTTTACACTTTAGGATCAGTAATCTATTAAAGATGATAATAATTGCTCACACTTTTACTAAATCCATTTAACACAAGCACATAAACAATTTTTATCTTTCTTTTTAACTAGTTATATTAATTAAATATAGCAATTTGTTTGCTTTCATGGAATATGACTTGAAATTTTAAATGCCTGTTTTATAGCTGTATTTTACTTACAGCAATAACTCAGATTACATTCTCGTTCACAAAGTGTTCTTTATATATATAAATTCAGTCTGTCACATTAAAAGGCAGTTGGATATTGATTAGTTGATTCTTGAATGCATCCATGAGTTTTGTTTTATACTTGTCCTCAATCTTAGAATCAGGCTGGCTGAGCAAAAGATTTTGGCTTGTATAATTTACCATAAATCAATACAATATCTATTTTTATTTAAATGCACAATTGGAGGATCTAAAGCTTATGTACAAACTCAGAAAACACAACAGAGCATTGTATACAATCACATATTCAGATGTGTACAAAGAAGTGAAGTAGAAACAACTGTATATACAGTCAGAAAATTGCAGCACAGTGGAGCAATTATATGCAAACAGAAGAGTAGCAGAACATTTGTACATAAATACACACTCAAATGCATACAGAAGAGTAGCAGAACATTTTGTACAAAAACACACACTCAAATACAAACAGAAGAGTAGCAGAGTATTTGTACACAAATACATTCAAATGTATACAGAAAGTAGCTGAACATTTGTACATAAACACACTCAAATGCATACAGAAGAAAAGTAAGTACATGTAGTAAGAAATATGGGTATTTTTATTGATCCTTATTTATTCAAGTTGTTCTTTTGGAGGGTGGGGGGAAGGAACAGAAAAATACTTTTTAATTCTCATTTTTCTTCATGGCAGCCAGTATAACCAGATATGTTTGTTTTGTAATGTTCTATTGATAATTAATAATAGTGTATTTCCAGATGTTGCTCAGAAGCTACCAGCATTACGTTTTTTTGCTGTGAAAGAATTCAAAAAATATTTTAATGAATTAATAATGTATTAAATTAATACTTTTATAAAAATTGATCAAGTATATTATTTAATTTGCAATTATCCTGTCAGGTTATGATAATTAATGTGCTTTCTATCTAAGAAATAAAGGAAAAGATGTGTCTGTGTGTCTTTGATTCACAACTGCAGGGGGGAGAACAAGGAATTGAATTTTGAGTGGAAATTCAGTTTATCTCCAAAACAGATATAGAGGGGTTAGTGCATGCCCCTTAGACACCCTACTCCTTTGTATATGAGATGGACTATCAATATGAGGGAGAGAGCTAGGAAGCTGAAATTTTGTATTGGAGGTTTAGGGGTCTTGAACTGATACTGGGCTGGTTGAACAAGCTTCAATCCTTGGGACATACTAAAAAAATTAAATAATTTTTGCTGTTAATTTTATATCACTTACTTTCTACATCCTGGCAATGTCGTTTTTTTCCTGATAATTTAATTTCCAAGTACAAGATTTAAGAATAATGGCTTTCATAAATAAGTTTAAAAGTTACTTTTTTTTTTTTTTTACAATTAGATGAATGATGATGATGACTTTTTGTGTTAGTGAAATGTAAATCATTTTGCTCTTTCATTAATTTATAATGATGTTGTTAATATAATTAATTAAAGGTGCTTTCAACCAAAGTTTAGCCTAGCATTGAGATTGGAAAACAAGCAGGTTGAAATTTTCTCTTGATTTCAGTCTCTGTGTTCTTTCAGGCAAAAGCAGAGAAGCAGAAGTGAAGAGGATCAATAAAGAATTGGCCAATATAAGATCAAAGTTCAAAGGTGTGAGTTTAGAGAAATTATTTTAGATTCAAGGACATGCAGCAATTTTTTTATGCTTTTTTTAAAGAAAAGAATGCAAAGTCTTTTATTATGATAATAAATTATTTAGAAATCTTGTTTTTACTTGGTTATGTCATGCAACATTTCATTTAGAAATCGTGTTGTTTTTACTTGGTTATGTCATGCAACATTTCATTTAGAAATCGTGTTGTTTTGACTTGATTATTATCATGCAACATTTCATTTAGAAATAATATTGTTTTGTCGTGTCTGTATATATGAGCATTACTAGTGTGTCTTCCTTATGTAGGTGCATTTCAAATATCTATCAATAACTGAATTTGTGTTTAGTATATACAATACAAATACTAGTATTGGGTGTCCAGAAATGATTTTAAGACAGCTTGACTTACTTGACTTATCTCCTTGGATTCCCTGTGGAACAAAGGGCCTCAACAACAGCTCTCCATCTCAGTCTATTCTGGGCAGCCAGTTCATCCCACAACAGGTTGCAGCTCTTCGCAGGATCATCTCCAGGTGGTCTTAGGGCGACCGACCAGTCTCTTTCCCTGGGGGTTCTACTGCAAAGTCTGTCGAGTGATGTCCTGTGGGGGGTTTCCACAGGGTGTGTCCTATCCATTGCTATTTATGCCTGGCAATCTGCTGATTGATGGGATCTTGGTTTGTCCACTGCCACAAATCAGTGTTCTAAAAGCTCGTAGCTTGACTTTGATGATTCCAATCACCAAGTGATGGTCTGAGGCTACATCTGCCCCTTGTTGAGATCTTGTGTTTTGTAGGCTTTGTCTCCATTTCCTAGAAATAGTGATGTAGTCTATCTGGTTTTTTGGTGTTGCCATCTGGTGAGATCCAGGTTTGTGGATGTCTTTATGCTGGAATTCACTATCACCAATGACTAGGTCATTAAAAGCACAAAAGTCTGTGAAAAGCTCGCCATTTCATTCATTTCTCCAAGAGCCTAGGATCCCATAATCAATTCTTTTCCAAGGTTGTCTTTTCCTATCTTGACATTCAGGACACCCATCAGTATCTTGAATGTCTCTCTTGGGTAATCATTAACTACTGTCTGGAGAGAATTGTAGAAATTTTCTTTTTCTTTTTCATCAGCATCGTTAGTTAGGTGAGTAGCATTGGATGAAGGTAACTTTTCTTCCCTTGGAGTTGAATCTTGCTGTCTTGATTCTAGGGGAGACTGGATGCCATTCCATAAGGGTTCTGGCTGCTATTGGGGACATCATGATGGCAACTCCTGTGTGGTCGTGGTTCTCATCTGCATGTCCCAAGTAAAGGATTTTCTCTCCGCTGGCAAGTGATGTCATGCCAGACCCATTCCTTCTGCTCTCACAAATTCCTAGTACTTGGATGTTGTATTTTTTCATCTCACTTGCCACTTGAGCTGCTTTTCCAGTTTCGTACATGGTTCGTGTGTTCCAAGTTCCGATCTTTGTTGTTGCTTTCATCGTCAGGAGATTCGACGGCTGGTTGGCTTCTGTGAGGCTTTCACCAATCTGTTTTATCTGTCCTCCTGTAGGGGTGTCTACCTGATTCAAGAACTGGTTGGATTCTTCTGTTGCTTTTTTTTCTGTATCATGTGGGTTTTTACAGTATGGAGTTTCTGGCCCTCCTCCTTTCTTACCCAGGCTTGGGACCGGCCATGGTGGAGTTACTCAAAGTATATCCTACTTTAAATAAAAGCTTATTTATTTACTTCTATCATTTGCTTCTTGCTTTTGGCAGATGGTATTGTCATAAAAGTACTGACATGTTTTCTGGGGAAAGATGTTCAAAATGCTTCTCAAATTTCACAAAATTTGCAGCAATGAAAATGTTAAATTAGCCGAAGCAGTAGAGTTGCACTTTCCTATAACATTTTATTTTCAGTGGAATTTTGCATTTAAATCATTTCATTTTGCATCCTGTTTTGTCCTAACAGTTTCATGTAACTTTCTTGTTTCATATTTCATAAAACTTTAACTTTTTGAAAAGTTAATTCTACTGGGATTTTTCTTTTCTGCCACTTTAGGAGACAAGACTTTGGATGGCTACCAAAAGAAAAAATATGTTTGCAAGTTGCTGTTCATTTTCCTGCTTGGTCATGATATTGACTTTGGGCATATGGAGGCTGTCAACTTGCTTAGCTCCAACAAGTACACCGAGAAACAAATAGTAAAGAATTTTATTAGATACACTTTTACCTATATTTAAATTTTTTAAAATATTCATTCACCATGATATAAGACACAAACATTTTTTTCATTTATTAACAGTTTTTAAATTGTTCAGAATTCAAGTAGTTCTTACATCAAATTTATGAAAACAGTATAATTGAAACTACTGTTCCACTCTTTAATTAACAGTCTGTAAATTGGGAATATATATGAGTTCAAATTAAATCTTGTTGAATATAACTATTAATATATGTATGTCATTCAAACACCCAGCCTTTGAGAAATGTCAGCACTGATATGTAATAACTGTCCCATAAATAATCCTCCTATAAAAAACAAAATCTGTGAAATTATGTGTATTTGAATGTATTTTAGTTCATGTGTTGTATTCATATTATTATTATTGCTGTTGAACTCTTTTACCAAATGATGCTGCTCAACTCTTGATCAAAATACTTAAATCTGAGTGTATTTGAATCAGTTTTAGATCTATGTGTGGTGTTCATGTTGAATATGTTTTAGATTATGTGTGTGGTGTTTGTGTTGAATATGTTTTAGATCATGTGTGTGGTGTTCACATTAAATGTGTTTTAGATCCTGTATATGGTGCTCATGTTATATGTGTATTTAATCCTGTACGTGGTGTTCATGTTAAATGTATTTTAAATCCTGTGTGTGATGTTCACATTAAATGTGTTTTAGATCCTGTATGTTGTGATATTGTTGTATGTTTTAGATCCTATATGTGGTGTTTATTTTGTGTGTTTTAAATCCTGTATGTTGTGTTCATGCTTTATGTTTTAGATCCTATATGTGGTGTTTATGATGTATGTTTTAAATCATATAATGTTTTGTTCATATTGTTATTAATGCTGCTGAACTTTTTGTACTTCCCACAGGGGTACCTGTTTATTTCTGTTTTGGTTGGGGCAAGCTCAGAGTTGATGAAGCTTGTGATTCAGTCCATCAAAAACGACCTCATGAGTCGAAACCCCGTCCACATCAACCTGGCCCTCCATTGCATGGCTAACATTGGCAGCCGTGAAATGGCCGATGCTCTTGGACAGGAGATTCCAAAGCTGCTTGTGTCAGGGTCAGTTGGGTTTACTTATTTTATCAGGGCCATTGGAGTTTACTTATTTTATCAGGGTCATTGGGATTTAATTATTTTTTCAGGGTTAGTCTCATGTAGAAAATGGGCTACCCTAGTGAAGTCTTGCACATATATCGTACATGCTGTTTTCTTTATCTGACCTTTGCTGTTATGTCAACCAGGTTTCTCATCAGGGGAGGGAGAGGGCAGCAGTATATTTTGGTTCTTAACAGAAGAACAGAGTTAAGTTTATTTTCTAAAAGGTTCTTTTTTTTCCAGTGACACCATTGATGCTGTAAAACAGAGTGCTGCATTGACTTTGCTGCGACTGCTGCGGGCATCACCTGATGTAATACCCATGGGGGAATGGACATCACGCATCATTCATCTACTCAATGATCAGCATATGGTATGGCTCTTAGTTGGTAGTTTTATTTTTATATTTTCTGTCATTTTTTTTTATAATTAATTATTAATATTCATATGAGTTAATTATTTTGTATTGTTTTAGTTACTTCACCAATTTGTTATTATTGTGAATATTTCTTTGTCTTGCAGGGGGTTGTAACATCAGCAACTAGTTTGATTGAAGCACTTGTGAAAAAGAATCCTGAGGAGTACAAAGGTTGCGTATCACTAGCTGTGTCCAGGCTAAGCAGGGTGAGACAATTGTTTGCATTGTTAGTAATCAGGAACCTTTCCTGCAAGAGATTATTTAAGTATTTTTGCCATCCGATCTTGGTTTTAATTGTATTTTCATGGCCATTAGCATGTCAGAATGCACTTACCTCATATCCTGCAAATGGCTATTTAAAGTCATTTACTTCAGTTACTGTGTTTGAAAATTGTCATAGCAAGTAGAAATGTATTTATTCTTTACTGATTCTTCAGCTTTAACAATGACTAGTTGCCGAAGATCATTGTCATGTGATTAGTTACACCAGTGAAGGACACTTACTACCTGTAACATGAAGAAACTAATGCATATATATTAATTACACTTCAGTTACCCTAGATATAGTTAGGCCAGCACCTCTGCAACTATGTTCTTCATTTGCAAATTCAGTTATTCAGGTAGCCATAACATTTGAATGTTTCAAACCGCTCGAGATCTTTAGGCTAGCAATACACAGTGTCCCACTAAGCTATATTTATATACAATAATTGGAATCATTCTTTTACATACTACTAACAATGTCAAAAAAACCACATCATAACACCAAGCACTTTGCTGGCACCCATTCCCGGTCTCCGGGCATTTTAGGTCTTGCCTGTGTTCCCCTCAGACTGTGTTGTCTGCTTGTCTTTGCTTTCCTTCAGCTGTTTGGACCGAAGAATTCTAATTTAAGGTTAAGTGTTAAGCATGAGACAGTATGATGATGACATTAAGTGTGGGCAGTATAATCACATTGAAATACTTATTTGCAAATTTCTACTTCCATGAGGGTATTAAGAATGTTTCCCATACGAATGTTGGGGTATTGGTGTATATGAATAAAATGATTTTTAAATATTATAAATATTTTGGGTGACTGTTTTGTGCCTTTTTTGTGTACATATCATAAAAGACTTAATTTCTTTTTTTTAAAAAAAGACTAAAAAGAATCATGTCAGGTTGTTTCAGTAAAAATGCTCTAATTTGTCCATTTAGTTATGAACATTTACAAATTTATTACCTCAAATGTTACAATTGTTGTAAAATGCTATTGGAAGATTGCCAAATCAGTTTAATGAGACATAATTCTTTGATGTAAAACTTTTCACAATTTTATTTTTTTAAAGATTAACCTTAACCCGTTCGCCGGCGGCCATGTTTTGACGCTTAACGATAACTGAATGGGTCAGTGTGCTAAAAAATTTAAAGCGACTGTAATTATCAATGGATTTTAAAAATTTAAATTACTACCTATTATAGACATACTAAGGAATCTTAAAAGTATTTTTTAAATTTTTTTCGAATTCAAAAACAAAGAAATAATACAAAGATTTCTGATCTTTTTGTTGAACTTGGGAACATTTTCACCGTTTTTTTTTTTTTTACTAGTCTACTAAATAATTAAAAGCAAGCATAATTCGTACAATTCTAAAATGATTTTCAAAATAAATATTATGGGGGACATTTTAAAAATATTTATTTAATTTTTTAACGTTTGCTTATTATTATTTTAAATTCAAAAATAAATAAATAAATAAAAAGTTTTCTTACCTTTTTCTTGTGTTGACCTTCGTCAATTTGTTAGATGTTTCCTTGAATAAAATCTGAAAGAAAACGATTTTTGTTGATTGCCATTTGAATATATGGTATAAATAATAATTTATCTTGTGTAAATAAATATTATTCTGGGGAAATTGGTTGATTTTGAACAAAACGAAAGAGTCATATGAAAACCACGAGGGTTCGGTTTGAGACTGATCGGTTTTTTTTTTTTTATTATCAAATGGTCACATCCAAAAATTCAGTAGGCCTGTCGAATTTCATCTACAATATATTAAATTAATTTACACAATAAAGTTCTTTAGGTAGGATCAGGCAATCAACTAAAAATCGTGTTTGAAACGTGCAATATATAATTCCAAACCGGTTCAAAATGGCGGCTCAGCTTCTTTTCAAGCGAGGGGTGACTCGGGATTTCTGAACTTTGTAATGGAAAATACCTTTCTAAAATTAGTTAGCCAATGATAAAATTAGAGCAGATTGGCTGCTGAACACAAACATATCTTTCTCCTTGACCTTGATTGGTATTTTTTTAAAAGTGGCTATCGATAAAAATAGTATCATAACGACGTCATAACGACGTCCACGAGGGTTCGGTTTGAGAGCGATCGGTTTTTATTTTTTATTATCAAATGGTCACATCCAAAAATTCAGTAGGCCTGTCGAATTTCATCTACAATATCTTAAATTTATTTACACAATTAAGTTCGTTAGGTAGGATCAAGCAAACAACTGAAAATGGTCCTTGAAACGAGCCATGTGTAGTACAAACTTAGGTTCAAAATGGCGGCTCAGCTTCGATAAACGTGAGGTGTCTGGGGATTTCCGAACTTTGTAATGGAAAAAACCTTTCTAAAAATAGTTAACCAATGATAAAATTAGAGCAGATTGGCTGCTGAACCCAAACATATCGTCTGCTTGACTTGATTGTTATTTTTTTTAAGTGGCTATCGATTTAAAAAAGTGTGCGCATGCGCTAACCTAACTCGGTAGCGGGCCGGCGAACGGGTTAAATGAGAATATTTTCAATTTCAGAATTCCTTAATACACTTTAAAAAAATCTGACTCTTTGGCTTTCAAGATAACATTTCTAAGTGTGAAAATGCAAATATTTTTTTGTGCAAGATTTTTCTTTTTGGATTTCATTTGTTGCCATATTTGTATTTACAAAATGCTTCAAACAAATTTATTATGATCAGAAATAATGAGTAGATTGTGTGTGTGTGTGTGTGCGCGTGCGTGCGTAGATGGTCTTCAGTGATCTTGAATTGTCTTCTACTTTCTGAAACCTAAAGAAAGACCATCAGCTTTACAATAGACACATGAAGAAGTCATCATAGCATATTTATTTCTCTTAATTATTTGCTTTTATACATTCTTCTAAGTCATCTTTTTAGATAAAATTTGCTAATCTGCTAATCTGCAAGGGTGTTTTTTGTTGTGTTTTTTTTTGCAGGCAAAAAGTGAGTTACACAAAAAAAAATTCTTTTTGATCTAACTGAACAAAATAATTTAAATTACTTTTATGATCTGTGGGTGGAAGCATCATTCCAGTGATATGTTAAAATAATTTAAGTTGGTAATATTCACTTTGGTGATAGGATATAAAATTTTAAGCTAGTAATATTCTCAGTGTCATTCCAGTGAATGGATATGACACTTAGTAATATTCAGTGTCATTCCGGTGATATGATATAACATTTTAAGCTAGTAATATTCTCAGTGTCATTCCAGTGAATGGATATGACACTTAGTAATATTCAGTGTCATTCCGGTGATATGATATAACATTTTAAGTTAGTAATATTCACAGTCTCATTGTGGTGAATTGATATTTTAAATTTTCAGTCTTTGTGCACAAATAGGAATTGACAATACTAGTGCTGGTGACAGAATATTCTGCCCTGATACAGTTATGGATTTTTATATGTACAGCATAAAGGAATGGTTAAATCATATGCCTGCTGCTTTCTGGTTTTTGTCATAAACTAATATTTTAAGTCAAGTATTTAGCTCTCCATTTATGATTGATGTTGCTTGAAAAGTATATTATTTATTACCAGTTGATTCAGAGGAATTATTTTGTGTATGTGTATCTGCATGAGTCCTCAAACTCTTTTGACAAGCTATGATTGAGATGTTTCTGATCAGGGAATAAATGCTGTCAGTCTTTAATGGGTTTTGTTCTGTTGTGACAAGCTATGATTGAGATGTTTCTGATCAGGGAATAAATGCTGTCAGTCTTTAATGGGTTTTGTTCTGTTGTGCAGATTGTGACATCCTCCTACACAGACCTACAAGACTACACCTACTATTTTGTGCCAGCACCCTGGCTGTCAGTCAAGCTTCTTCGTCTGCTTCAAAACTATCCACCACCTGGTAAGTTACCTGCATGTTGGATCTTGCCTCTTCCATGCCAATTTTTACCAGCATTTTCCTGTCAATAGCCAACCCAATCATTAAACTTATTTCTTTACTTTCATTTCATCCCAGAGGATGCAAGTGTTCGGACACGCCTGACTGAATGTTTGGAGACTATTTTGAACAAAGCTCAGGAGCCTCCAAAGTCCAAGAAAGTGCAGCATTCCAATGCCAAAAATGCAGTCCTCTTTGAAGCCATCAATCTCATAATACACATGGATGCAGACCCCAACCTTTTGGTGCGCGCATGTAACCAGCTTGGACAATTTCTCCAGCACAAGGAGACCAACCTCAGGTCAGCCAGTGTGTATACTAATTGTATCAAGAATTGCTGTACATATGTGCACTTTATTTATTTTGTTTTGTCTTTATGATTTTAGTGTGTGCCTCCTTTTATTCTTAGGAAGTTCATTTTTTTTTTCCCCTCTAGTCATTTTATATACTTCAACAAGTAAGTTTTGGGGGTTTTATATTTTACAAGCAATATTTCTTTGTCAGATTATTCACAGCTATTTTTTTCTTTACTTTTTTATATGTTTTTAAAATGCTCTTATTATTATTGCTTTGTTTTGGAAATTATCAACGGGTACTTGAATTATAGGTATCTGGCACTGGAGAGCATGTGCTTGCTGGCCACATCCGAGTTCTCACATGAGGCCGTCAAAAAGCATCAGGACACAGTCATCACAGCCCTTAAGGTAGCATTACAACATTATTTTTAATTTTTTAATAGTGTATCTATTTATTATTTTTTATTCTATAATGATACTTTGTGTGATTTTAAATGAAATCACAAGGCTTGAGCCTGCCAGACCCTAAAATACTGTCATAACCTGAACCTGGATAAAGCTAGCACAAGTTTCTCTATTCTTGTAATGTGGAGTATTTCTTTTCCTAGTCACCAATTTTCTCCTGTCTGCCATTCATTTTCATATCAGCTTTATCTTCTTACAAGTGCTTATGAGTTTGGGAAGATCTCCAAATTAGAATACATTTTGGTAAATGAGTCTTAATTTTTTTAATAATTTTCTTTTATGTTAAATTACTTTTTTAAAATTTTGTTATAAATAGACGGAGCGAGATGTCAGTGTGCGACAGCGAGCTGTGGACTTGCTATACGCTATGTGTGATCGCAGCAATGCTGAAGAAATTGTTGGAGAAATGTTAGAGTACTTGGAGACTGCCGACTACTCTATTAGAGAAGAAATGGTAGGTCTTCTGTTCCTTCAGTGAAGTAAAAAAAGTGTTCATTGTCTGCTGTATTTATCATTGTATATTTGCAGTAATGCAATGATTTAACTATTACAAGACAGTCATTGTTGTTTGCTTTATTTAAGGTAATTCTCTTGCAAATCTCATTTTGTCATCATACAGCCTGATGAGCCTACTAGTATCATATGATTTGAAGTGCACACAAGCCACAACTCATAAGGGTCCCATAATCAATCCTATAGGAGATAAAAAGACCTCTCCAGATTGCATATTCATTGCTTAGAGTGATGTCCCCCTAGGACCGTTTTTTGTCCAGTACAGTATAAACGTGTTGCAAGCCAAGATTGTAAGAGAAGATTGCAGTAAAATAAGACTTCAGTGTGTAGTTTTCTTGAGAGTGCAGAGCTTTCTGTCATATATATTGATTGTCGCATTGGTTCTGTTCATTACTATCATTCTTTTTTCTGTCTCCAAATAAAAGACAGTGTTTGTTTGCATGAATGTTGAGGAATCGGTAGCTAGTATTAGTATTAGTATTATTAAAAATCCCATATAGGACTAAAACTAACAAGCAAAATTATGTTGCCACAGGAATGTGAGATGCAATCTGTATACAAGTGCAACAACTACAAAATTTAACAAACACTAAGATAGTAAATTGGTTCTGGTCTTGCTTTGTCTTGAAATTGATAATAAGTACATTAATTCTGTTCAGTCTTGGCTTTACATCTCCCACTATATGAGAGCAGTTTTCCTGTGGCTGAAGGAGTTGATTGAACTTACAGGGGTCACTGTGGCACTGCTCGTATATAAATAGCCATTTTGGAGAAAAACTTCTATTTGCTGACTATTTATAGATCTTCTTAATTCTCTAGCAAACTTGTCAGACTTGGGTTTCTACGTCCATTTCTCAGATCTATTCATTTTTTCCTGATGACTCAATGGAAAATAATAAAATGGGTCATTAGAGATGAGATTGACAGTGACCCCTTTGTTCACACAGTCTTAATCTGGATATGGAGAATGGCTAGAATTAGAATGCCTACTTGCTACCATTCCCATCTCCCCCTCATCCCAATTGGTGGGTATAGATGCAAGCCTATCAAGTGAGAGTTGCAGTCTCTACCAGAGAAATCTTTACACATAAACTATCCATAAATGCTGGCAGTTTCTCATACTTTCAGAATGTGAGAGCCATATATGTATGACAGGGTCATCATGGTCCTATCAGAAATTCCATAATGATGGCTTACTTTCAGCACCAAGGGGAACCAAAATTTATAACTTTCTGGTGGCTTGTCAGACGGGTCCTACTGAGGTGTGCAGATGGAAATATTAGTAAAAAGACACAACACACTCCTAGAAGACTGAATGGAGTAACATTCTTCATATATAAAACTGCTGCCACCCTCACCCACCCCCAAATGAACCCTGTATCTGTCCACATTCATTGCAGTAAGTCTTCATTGGAACAGACTGCAACGAGATCTGTTTGCCGTTTACCATTCAGTCTCTTCCGTCCAGTTAGCTAAAGTTTCCCTTGGACTTGATGCTGTCCACACATAGTATGGTTTCAAAATTTCTGGAATAGTGTCAGTTAAACTGATTACCTCATTGATTAAAGTCACCCCAGCCATCACAAAGCAGATGTAAATATCCTTTGTTGACAGCATCCCATTTTAGAACATTGGAAATACCTTTTCAAAATAGCATTAAAATAATCTCTTTGAAGGCTGCTTCATAGATAAGGCA
The DNA here is from genome assembly GCA_028829895.1 of Sinotaia quadrata. Taxonomy (NCBI): domain Eukaryota; kingdom Metazoa; phylum Mollusca; class Gastropoda; order Architaenioglossa; family Viviparidae; genus Sinotaia; species Sinotaia quadrata. The sequence continues at coordinate 35,244,915 of CM054184.1, forward strand.
GGCTAAAGTTTCTGTCCCTATAACCATAGCATTTCACATGTAGAATTTTCACAAGGGAGGGCTCTTTTATGTAATTCTAATTTACTAAATTTAGTCCAGCGTGTCTTTTGAATATCCCATATGGCACCTAAATATTGTTGGTGTGCTGGCCACCAAGACCAAGAAATGACCGGATGTACCATCTCTTTCAAACCAGCCTCTAAGTCTTTTTCATTCCTGTGTCAAGAAAAGATAGGATAGTCAACAGCCAAGAAAAAAGCACTTGAGGAGCTAAACTATGTTCGTGACTACCTGCATAAGTTGGCTAGCAGAATTAAAATCATTATGATGTAACTTAAGCAGATATTATTCCACATACACATATTTCTCAGAACTAGCCAGTATGTAAGAGATACAAAAAATCCTGCAGTTTCAACAAGAGTTAATTCAGATTGTTTGCTCTGTTTTCTGCTTTTTATTTCGTATGGTTATGTCAGATTTTTGAAAATGTTTAAAGTTTTAATGTTTTAAGTTCCTGTTTGTTTTTATATTTAACATTTTCTAATATATGTTCATTTTTTGTTGTTGTTTTAAATATATTCAGGTACTCAAGGTCGCTATTTTGGCTGAAAAATATGCAGTGGATTATACATGGTATGTTGACGTCATTTTGAATCTGATCAGGATTGCTGGAGATTATGTCAGCGAGGAGGTCAGTATCATAACGTGAGATCAGTTCTTGGACCCTAATGTATTCTGAAGTACAGATATGGATGTAGTGTTGTGATAGGTTGCAAGTGAAATAAAAAGTGCAGAATGTTTCATTCACGCTCTTAACATTGACATTAGCCTTAAATTTTGTAATGGCATTTGGGGATTTTAATGGGAGATTATGCTTTTGAGGTATGAATTGGCCAATAATGCCTTGCATATTTCACCACTTTTCTTTGTCTCAGATAGTGAATGTGTAGGTATGGTGAATTCTACTTTGATAACTTGAAGGCTTTTATGCTTGAATGAACAAGTAATATGCTTACACTTTAAATCCACCAAACAAGTCAATATTGAAGAATGAGAAATGATATGCACTTGGAATTGGTCCATTGAGCATTTTAGTATTGAAGAGCATAAAAGTAATCCACAGATACTAGTAATTTGATCAGCGAACATTAATATTGAAGACTGAACAGATGCATTTGTAATTGGTCCAGTGAGCACATTAAAAAGTGAACAGGTAACATGCTTGTATATTTAATTTGTTCAGTTGACATGTTAACATTAATTGAGAAAAACAGACTTGTCTGTATACATTTTTAGTAGAATGAATGGGTTAATCTTGAGACTTAACCCAAGCACAACTCTCATTTCCTCTCGACTGCCCTGGGCATACCTTTAAGATCATGAGAGATGACAGGGAATAACTGCTTATTCTGCCAAAGATACTGATGGAAATTAAAAAGAAATACACTAAATCCAGCATGAGATTTTTTGTTTTTCATTGTTGTGCCATTTTTATATACTTTGACTCAAGGCAAGGCAAAATTTCAGTTTCCTTTCTGTAAAAGAAATATTTTTTTTGCATGAGTGCTCTGCCTAGCATTGCTGAAGATTTAAGCAATTTTCTTCAACTTGGACCTCCAGGATTAATTTCTTTTAATTCCTTCTTGTCAGATAAATCAGCATCAGATAGGGAAAGGTGGGGATGGGAGACACAATCCAGTGACTTGTTTTTATCATTCTGCAGAGAAAATAGTTATTTTTAAAATAAAGATGCAATTTTTCTACTCCATACAAAATACATTTTCAGAAAATACAGACTGCTAAAAGGAAATACTGAGAGAAATCCAATAAACCAATTGCTAATAAGAAATGCAGGTTGCAGAGGTCAGTAGAGGCATGAAAGGGAAATACTGAGAAATATGTGACCTGTCACCACAAAAAGATACTTAAGTCGGATTTTGGGGGTATTGAGATATATATATCAATAGAAAGAAAATTGAAAGGGCTTTCTGTTGATATAAAAATAAAGAGTGTAGGACAAAATATGGAAAAGTTATGTTTGTTTGAAGTGCACTACTGTCCGGACGGCCATTTTGAGAAAATCGGCCTCAAAGATTGAACACATTTCTGAGAGGTTTTTCCTTAGCAACCATATATTAATCTGCTTCATTTGCAATCAGAGTTGAAGAAGACACAATAGCTAACACTGTAATAACTATAAACAACAAATATATTGTTACATCATTTACAGACAACAGTCTTTTTAAGCCATAACGATTAGAATTTCTGTATGCGAGAATGATTATTGTGGCTCACAGAATATTCTAAAATTAAGGCATAATATTGAATTGATACCTCTTTCTAAATCTGATGCTAGCTCCACTAAATAAATCACAGATTAAAGCTGCATTACTTTCACATTCTTAAAAAAAATATCGTTTAAATAATCCAATAATTATAGCACACCTTTCACTTCAGTGTACAGTCAGTTATCGTCATCTGTCGTCTGCTTCGTCTTTTTCGTTGTTCGATCACGCGATTCGCTGTCCATGTCACTTTCAGATGAAAATCCATCAGCTACATCCTCATTAGCAAAATAATCAGATATCAAATCTTTAATCTGAATGCTTTCTTTTTCTAAAATGTTGCTTTCTTTACATGAATTCAACAAATTAGCGATTCGTTTCTCCATGTTTACATTACGCATTACAGGACGAAACTGTCTCCCTTGTGTGCGTTTCAACCAATCGCGACCGTCTTTTTATGAGAGCATGCTTGGTAACTTATAGCAAGCTTTGATAAACTGTCTGCGGATTGGCTGACGCTTTTCACTTTGTTTACGCCAAGCACAGCCTTATAAAACATTCTGATTAGACGTTATAAATAAATAAATAAATAACCAGTGTCGTCAGCATAAAAATAGGCTTTTTCCTGAGCATTCTGATATACAACATGATGAGGTTCAGCCAGGGATACTACCGTCTACGATCGTCAGATTATAGCACTTTTGGGCCATATTTTTCCTTCGAAGTTAGACAGTAGGTCACAAAAAAATAATAATAAAGCTATTTCTAGTTCGAATTAAAGAAAAACACGCTAGTAATTTGTTGTTCGATGGTTTGGGAACACGCTAAAATGAAAATCTCAATTTCACCCATGTAGACCCCCACCTTCGTTTTTGCCGTTTTTCTCGGCTTAGCCTTGCACGACTTAAGTATCTTTTTGTGGTGACAGGTCACATATGAGCTGATAATGAGAAATATAAAAGCTTGTTTTTAAAGGGAAATACCAGTCACATTGCTAGTGTTAAAGAAAAAGATTTCTAAAGAGAAACATGCCATGGGATGAAAGTACAAGTTTATAAAACTAATGCAGGTCACTGGTTAGATATACAAGTTCCTAAAGAAAAACACCAAGAAGAATTATGCTTTGAAATATATATAATTAATTTTTTCTTAAGCCATTGAGACATATTGTGAATCAGATAGCTATTTATTATTGCAAACATGAGGTTAGTTAATAGATTGTCATTGATTTTCCTGTTATGTTTTGTTATAAGTCATGCTTTGTAAACATTAAATTAGTTAATAGATTGTTGTTGATTTTCCTGTAATGTTTTATTATTAATCGTGCTTTGTAAATCTTACCAACATTGTCTTCAATTTTAGGTGTGGTACAGAGTGATACAGATTGTGATAAACAGGGACGACGTGCAAGGCTATGCAGCCAAAACTGTATTTGAGGTAAGATGTGTTTTTTAGGCAGTGATAGAAATAGCACTTGTCTTCTCACACTATTGAAGAAAATAAATCACTTTAATGATTGATCCACCAGTTGAAATTATTCTCATATTCACATTTAGGCTTCATATCTACTACTATCTTGAAATTACTCTCTTCTCACTTAGATTTTATTCTAATACCTCAGTATCTCTACTGTTTACCCTTATTGTCCTGCTAATTTAGACTGGTTGGGTTTAAACATTACTGGTTCATAAAATTCTTGCCTTGCCCATGTCATTTTATTTTATTTTTTGATTACATGTTCTTAAAAACTTTCATCAATGTTTGTTTCAGGCTCTTCAGGCCCCTGCCTGCCATGAAAACATGGTTAAAGTGGGTGGCTACATTTTGGGAGAATTTGGAAATCTTATCGCAGGTGATCCAAGATCAAGGTCAGTAACTCATGGTTTTCTGCCCTTAGTTAAGAAAGGTAACCTTGAAAACAAGCATGACAAGGAGGAAAGTGCATGTGTTGTTGGGTTTTGCACTTTGTGTTTCAAGTTGTCAAGACTGAGTTTACAAAAGAAGTAATCATTAAACAGTAATTATATTTGTTGTGTTTTTATTTTAATTTTATTTTAATATGTGTTCATTGATACAGAAAGAAAAAATCATTAAATCTATTAAATTCGCACAAGCATTTTTCATCTTATTAGAAAGTATGCAGCATTACAAGAAGATTTTTTTTTTTTTTCCTTATGCATGATAGGTTGCTGTGATTTCTTTGTATTATAGAGAAGGAAATCTTTATGTTAGTTGATAGAGAAGGGAATCTTTATGTTAGTTGATAGAGAAAGGGAAACTGTATGTTAGTTGATAGAGAAGAGAATCTTTATGTTAGTTAATATTGAAGTGGAATCTTTGTTAGTTGATAGAGAAAGAGAATCTTTATGTTAGTTGATACTGAAATGGAATCTTTGTTTTAGTTGATAGAGAAAGGGATCTTTGTGTTAGTCCATAGTGAAATGAAATCTTTGTTGATATTGTTTTAGTTGGTAAAATCAAAAGTTGTCTTCACAATTTATTTGAAAATTTATTACAGTAAAACATGTTTTTTGTTATTTGCAATATGTGAAAATACCCAGGATTTTTTTTGCTTTAGAATAATTTATACAATGCTGTCTATTTTAAGTTTTTAAGTCAGTATCTGTAATTATATTAAAGATATTCCTTCACTGTCTTTAAAGTAAATTTTACAGCTATTAAAATTAATGTTGATATTTTATATTCACATTATAAAGTGGAGATAACCTTTTTGAATTTATTTTAATTCATTTGGCTCGCTTATTTTGTTTGGTTACAGTTACCTTTTAGAACAGATTAAGTATTTATATTTTTTATTAAATTATCAGAAAATACATTACTGCCAAGTTCCACTGTGGTTGATTTTTATTACTTTTTATGAGAAACCCCTCATGCTCACAGGACTAATGTTTTAAAAAAATCTTATGCTCCATTATGAGTCAAGCACAAAAGAAAACCTCATAAAACAAGACCTTACAGTTCAAACGTTTCTCTTTTAGCCCCATGGTACAGTTCCAATTGCTACATTCCAAGTACCATTTATGCAGCCCCAACACTCGTGGCCTGCTCCTGTCAACCTACATCAAGTTTATCAACCTCTTTCCAGAGATCAAGACCAACATACAGGATGTGAGTTTATCAGAACTTTTTTTTTTCTTTTTTTTTTTAAATCCTGGATAAAAGCCATTCTTACTTTGAAATAAATTTAGATATTTCCCTTACAAAGAAACTGTATTATCACTGAATCAAGTACTATGTACATAATTGTATTTTTCCATTATATAAATCAAGCATCCTCAGCATTAAAAGTTATCTTTTCTTGCCAAATAGTCAAATCTCTAACTATACTAAACATGCCAATGGGAAAATAATACAAGTACTTCAGAGGAGTTCTTTATGAGTGCACCAAATTTCTGTACTTTTTTTGGTGAGAAGCTTTAAGTTTGCCAGATTTTGCCAGCTTGATAGGCAAATGCTTTTCTTCTCTCTCTGCCTGTTGTATGGATGTTCATTTTTTAGTCTTTAATGGACAGTAGAAAGAGCTTTATGTGCTGACTGGGTCTTGCATACTATTTATAGTTTGGTGAGCGAGTGCAGAACTGCTGGTTATAATGATGCCATTTCACCACTAGTGAATTTTTTCAGTTGCTCACAGCAATTTCCACTAATTTCTTTGGGCAGAATTATCAGACTGACTCTTGTTTATGGAGAGGTTTATGTCCACTTCTTTCCATCAGTCACTAATTCAGAGCAGAGGGAAATGGGTTAGACTGAATTGATGGTTATCATTTGTTGCTAGCCTTACCTTAGTTATTTACATCTTGGGATGAATGGAATTTACTTATCACTAGCCTTACCTTAGTTATTTACATCTTGGGATGAATGAAATTTACTTATCACTAGCCTTACCTTAGTTATTTACATCTTGGGATGAATGGAATTTACTTATCACTAGCCTTACCTTAGTTATTTACATCTTGGGATGAATGGAATTTACTTATCACTAGCCTTACCTTAGTTATTTACATCTTGGGATGAATGAAATTTACTTATCACTAGCCTTACCTTAGTTATTTACATCTTGGGATGAATGGAATTTACTTATCACTAGCCTTACCTTAGTTATTTACAACTTGGAATGAATGGAATTTACTTATCACTAGCCTTACCTTAGTTATTTACATCTTGGAATGAATGGAATTTACTTATCACTAGCCTTACCTTAGTTATTTACATCTTGGAATGAATGGAATTTACTTATTAAACATTGGCCTTATGGAAAGTTAATGACCTTCTACTTACTTAGGTGTTGCGCAGTGATAACAATTTACGTAATCCTGATGTGGAGCTTCAGCAACGAGCCATTGAGTACCTACAACTTAGCACAGTGGCTTCTGCAGATGTTCTGGTGAGTAGTTTTCTCTCATTCTATTGGGACAGTAAAAAGAAATAGCCAGAAATCCAGTGAATTTTAGTTTCCTGGTAGGCGAGGGTGTGGGTCATTTCATTTCACCTGTTCTCAGTATCAGTCTTCATTTTTTAAGTACTCACCTGTTGAGATGAGGGTCAGGTACTGAGATAGTAAAGGGGATTGGGGATGTTGTCTAAGTCACTGTAGGTAGTGGCATATATTGTTTATGTTTTAAATTTTGTTGAGAGTGTGTCTGATATGGCTCTGTATATTCGGGATGGAGAAAAGTGAATCTTATGAGTAATATTAGTGATGTTTATGGGTTTAATTTTTTTTTATTTTTTAATTTTTTTTTTTTTGTTTTTTTTTTTGGGGGGATGAGGTAATTGTTTGCATGTATGGTGCTTATTATTTATATTGCTAAAAAATATGCTTGCATGCTATTTGTAAGCATTTACCTCATATAAGATAATCTTAAAGTTATTAGGATGAAACTGATCTATAGCACAAAGAACAGTTATCAGTTACTCACATACTGTTCTAGTGTTTTTATTTTGCATAGTCTGCCTTTTTACCTTTTCTTTAATTTGTGTTGTTTGTTATGTTGCTTATTAAAGTTATAAAATAAAGTTAGTCTGAAGATTGTTCTTAATTTGTGGTCTTTTCCTTTAAAGTATAAGTTCCCTTTCTTTATGTTAAAAATATATCTATATATTTCTGTCGTGCATTTTTTTAGGCGACAGTTTTAGAGGAAATGCCTCCCTTCCCTGAACGTGAATCCTCCATTCTGGCAAAACTGAAAAAGAAAAAGCCCACAGTCGCAGAAGGTGCAGACAATAAGGAGCATAAGATTCCTGCTGCTCACGTTAGTGTGGGAAATGATGGGCCAGCACTGCAGGTAAACTTGAACAGATAATGGGCCAGCATTGCAGATAAACTAGAACAGATGATGAGCTAGCATTCAAGTAAACTAGAACAGATGATACTGGATTACTTATTGGAACATGATGGGTCAGCATTTCAGGTAAAGCTAGAAAAAATTATTGGTCAGCATTGCAGGTAAGCTAGAAAAGTTGATAGGTCGGCTTTGAGGGTAGTCTAGAACAGATTCTACTGACTTGATGGGCCATCATTTCAGGTAATCTGGAACAGTTAATGGGTCAGCATTTCAGGTAGTCTAGAACAGATGCTACTGATTTGATGGGCCTTCGTTTCAGGTAATCTAGAATAGTTGATGGGTCAGCATTTCAGGTAGTCTAGAACAGATGCTACTGGATTACTTAGTGGGACATGATGGGCCAGCATTGTAGGTAAGCTAGAACATATCCTACGAGATTACTTAAAGGCTCATGATGGGCCAGCATTTCAGTGAGATATGATTGACCAGTAGTACAAGTAAGTTAGGATACACACTAAACAATTAATTACTTGTCTCAGTGAGGGAAAGGTTATGCTAGTGTTACAGTTTAGCCAATAGATATAAATATTGAGAGCTTGCCTTTAGCTTACTGTTTACTGTAAATCACTATATATATGTTTTAATCACACTAAGTCTTGTGTGCTTTATGTTTGCTATGATAAATATGAGTGATTATATTCTAGGATTTGTTGACCAGCTGCTTGGATTTAATTAGTGTTATTTGCTGGTAAGATATATGATGATGTAATAAAGCTAATTCTGGAATGATTTATTATTTACGTGAACAATTTTGTCTTCACTTGCTAGTGGCAGAAGGCAGATGTGAACTCAGAAGCAGCTCCCTCTTTCCTTTCTTAATTTTCTTTCTTAACACCTAGTCATTTATCTCCAGATACCTCTGACCCCGCCTGGACTAGCATCTACAGACTTGCTGGGTCTAGAAGCACAGCCACCTGTTGCTGCTCCTTCCAGTGTTTCTGCTTCGGCCTTCTTGGTTGATGTTTTTGGTGATTCTCTGCCAGCCACCAATGGATTGGACTCCTCAGGACTTGCTCCAGGTGCCGAGGAAAATTTGAAAAAGTAAGTTTGAGTATTCAAGATAAAAACTTATTTAATAACTCATTTTATTCAAAGAGGGTTTTTTAATAAAATAAATATTTCTGGAATACTTATAAATGCTTATATCCAGCTCACCTTTCATCCTCTCTGAAAAAAGTGTTTTATTGGCTGTTGTTGTTTTTTAAACCTGAGATGTGTATATGATTGTTGGGAGTTAAGACATGCTTTCTGGTTTGAGAATTTCCTAGCTTCGTTGGACTCCAAGGCACTGATTATCATAATCTTCATATTTTGAATTGTGTAGAGCTAATTTTATCAAATTGGTCAAGGAGAGGAACTGTATGCCCATGGGCACATTTTAACCCTCCAGAACAGCAGTAAATGGGCACTTTTTAACCCTCTCCAGAACAGCAGTAAATGGGCACTTTTTAACTCTCTCCAGAACAGATTTAAATGGGCATATTTTAACCCTCTCCAGGGCAACAGTAACAAGGCACATTTTAATCTTCTCCAGGACAGCAGTAACAAGGCACATTTTAATCTTCTCCAGAACAGCAGTAAATAGGCACATTTTAACCTTCTCCAGAACAGCAGTAAATAGGCACATTTTAACCCTCTCCAGAACATCTAGTGCACCAATGAATTCGGTATGCTCCAACCAATGGCATTTGCTATTCCCTTATATTTGGTGTAACTGTATTGTACAGATGAATATTGAAAAGGGAAATAATGCAGGAAGAGTTTTTTTCCTTAGAATATCTTCTATGAAGCTGGGTCTAATACTCAACTAATTTTGATAAATGCTGATGAACAATTTTTAACTTATAATTGCTTTTGGTGGTGGTGGAAATATTCTTCTTTTTTTTTAAATATTAGACTATATGTTCAATTATTTTAAATATTAAACTATATGTTCAATTATTTTAAATATTAAACTATATATTCAATTATTTTAAATTTTAACAAGTGGTAGAGTGTAATGTACAATCCATTAGAGTATTTACTGTTCTATAACAAGAAATAACATCTCCCAAGTAATATTTAAAATTAAGAAAATAACAAAAATGTTATGTGGTGGGGTGAAGATGGTGGTGGTGGGTGATTGTGTGTGTGTAAATTATGTATCATTTTAGGGCCAACAATAACATTTAATTCAAAGAAATAATGATTACATAAGTTCTAGTTATTTTCCTTTGCATTTCTCATTGAAAACTGTATTTGCAGATAAAGATTATTATGCTTTATTGTGTAAATAAATATAAAATATGCAAAATAATATAAATGAAAATTAAAATGTTATTTTGCTCATCTATAATTCCTTTGAAATATTCACACATATGTTGTTAAAAATTCTTCTTTCTCTTCATCATTTCAACATTAATGACTTTTAATTTTCATTTTCATTTCTCCCTAGACCTTAGCACCTGTCCATAAAACAACAAATATTGGCATTGGATATATATATATATATATATATATATATATATATATATATATGTTTTTGTTTTTTTTGTCAATATATTTATTTGTAATATACTGTCAGTTTGCTGGTGGATTCTTTTTCTGTGTTATCTGTAGTTTTCTTACCTGTTGAAATAGTTTGTAATAAAAGACCTTGAGTATTTTAATGTATAATTGTTTTAAAGTTTCTATAAGATTAAGTATTTTATTGTCTTCTTTTATTGTTTTAGTTGTGTTCCTTGGGAGGGGTCATAGTGTAATCAGTAAGTGTGTATGCAGTTATTTTGGCTCAGTATCTTTATGTTCTCATATGCATAATTCTTATTATAATGAATTTTATCAGTAGAAATTTAAATACAGTTCCATAGATATTGTTTTTAAGATCTCATACAGCACAGGCAATAATTGATCAGTATTTTCTTGATCATAATTATCTTCATTCACTGATTTGAATATTACAGCATCACATCAAATTATTTAATTATTTGTACTTTTTATGTTGTGCCAGTAATACCACAGGATTCAGTGTGAGGCAGTCGTTAGGGTATATAATTTTGTTAATAATTAATAACATTGTTTTAATTAAAATTATTTGCAGATTCTTAACCTTGAAGTCAGTGACTGATATGATGATAAATTTGGATAGTCTTCCAGCTTGCACCAAATTAACGATGAGAAATAATATATGTAATGCAAAGAAAATATATCTTCATTGTAATCAGACAGAAAATGTGTGACTTGGATAGTATGTGTACAGTCCAGTTAGTGTATTTACATATAAAAAGTGAATGAAATATTTACCTATTATTATTATTAATTATAACATATTATTTACATTCTAAAAAAATAATGTGCAGACTTGATTTTACAAATTCTTCAAATATGCTTTCTTTATATATATATTTAGGGTTGAGTTTTGTTTTTGATAGACCCTGAATCAATTACTAAATTATATATCTACTTTTTTGGGAGTGTTCCTTTGAATATGATTTCTTATGGGTTTCTATAACTCCATCCATTTCTTACTCAACTTCACTCTTGTTTCACTTTCCATTCGTGTTTGTGCACAAAAAAATTTTCTTTTTTATAAAACCAAATGTCTCTATTGGCAGGAGTTAGAAATTCTCATTTTGCTTTCTGTTGGAACACTTCTATAGACTGGGCATTTATAATAGTCTGGAGAATGTTCTGGATGAATATCTTTCTTTATTTTTCTGTTTCAGGTTTATCTGCAAGCATAATGGCGTTCTGTATGAGAATGATCTACTTCAGATTGGCATCAAGTCTGAGTTTCGTCAGAACCTTGCTCGTATTGGAGTCTTCTATGGCAACAAGACCAGTTTTCAGTTTACTAATTTCACTGCAGACCTAAAGATGCCTGGCTTACTTGCTTCTCATATCCTTTCTTTCAGTCTTTCACATTGCTGCAGTAGATAAGCTTTGTGTTAACTCTTTGAGAAATTTAAATACAAGCATACGTAAATATGTATGTTACATATTCCATATCAAGATTTTACTATTAAAATTTAAAACTTCATGGTAATTTAATAAAACAAAAATATAGTATGTGGAGGAGGGTGGGAATGCAAAACCTTTTTTTTTAAAGGTTTTAATTGTAGATAATAGCAAATGTTAAAAAATTGATGAGTCAGTTTCATTGTAAAATTCTTAACCAAAGTTACAGCTTTCAGCTCAGCCCAAACCAGTGGAGACTGTGGTAGATGGGGGAGCGCAGGTACAGCAGTTGTTCAATATAGAGTGTGTCTCCGAATTCATAGACTCTCCGCTTCTAAATGTTAGCCTTCTGTGAGTTTCTTTTCATTTTTCTTAAAATCAAGACTGTGGTTTTGTTTACTTGTCAGCTCTTATTTTTTAACTTACGGTTTCTTGTCATATCTTCACATGCATGCACTAAGTCCAGATGCAGAGAACATACTTCAAAGCATTTGAATAATATGTGTAAATAGTGTTTGAAATGAATTTTTTTGCAGTCTATTCATTTTTCTTGGGGGGGGGGGGGGGGGTATTCATTGTACACACTGATGTGGTTGAAAAGTGCAGTACAATTAGCATTATATTTGGCTATTGCATATAATGTTTCTATTTATCAGGTAATCATTATGTCCCTTGACATTATGCAGACCTGCCTACCTTCCACTTTTATCGGAAGTATCTCCTGCTCTTACCTCAAATCTCCCACTCTTCCGCTTTCATTTTCATTTTCAAATTTTTTTTCACGATCAGTTATGAGAGGATGGTCTTTTTTTTACACTTCCGGAATCTTATTCGTCGGCCGTTATTAATTTTAGTTAACAAAACACAATTTCGCTCATGAAATAAACATTTTCTTTAAATATTTATTTTATGTTTAGAAGTCAGAGCATAGTGGGATAAGCAAATTCGGTTCATAACATTTCTATTGCCTGTTCGACTGATAGGCAAAGTTCGCTTTTTCAAAATGTCAGCCAAGTAATGATAGTACATGCACAACGTAAATTTTTTTTTTAATTCTACGTGTTCTCCCAAAAATATATTTTAGATGGGTACAATAACTTTTTTCTTAAAATTTTTTAAGAGGCATATGCACAATTTGTTGCTTGTACAGTAGAAAATAAAAAAAAATTTATTTCCATTAAAATTAAAAATTAAATTTCCATTAAAAATCTTCTGATTTTGGATCATTGATCTGGTTTCCTGAGGTGAGGGGCCTTTGCCCAGCACTTGGTCTTCCCAGTTAGAATTACCAAGCAATAACATGTAGCTATTTAGCAGTGGCTCTCTTCAAAACTAATTTTGGATGTACACTGCAGGATCTACCAGAATCAATGGTGGAATGATGTTATGTGTGATTTTATTCTCTAGACATCTTGTTAGTTGTATTGATGTCAAAACTCACAGCTAGATTGATTCATTTTTTAGAAAGATCGCTTGTTTTTAATTTTCACAGATGTGGTGGAGTCACACATCGCTTGAATTTAAAACTCCCCGTCTTTTTGAATAAATTCATGGAAGCAGCAGAAATGAATGCTGAGGCATTCTTCCAGCGATGGAAAGCTCTCAGCGCGTAAGTGTTTGTTGAAATTGTTGTGACTGTGAAACAAACATTCACATGCACCTGTTTATAAGCAGCTATTTGTAAGATACTTGAAAGTAATTTTTATTACTATATTAATTATCTTCTTATTCTTAAATATAAGTTTTCTTTTCTTATAGTCCTGGGCAAGAGTGTCAAAAGATTTTCAAGGCGCAGTTTCCACAAGACACAGAACAGTCCAAGCAAAAGGTAATGTAATTTCTGATACTGTGATATGTAATTATTTTATTGTTTGATGAAATCTTTGCAACCACGAACTTAACAGGTTCACACAAATCCCTAAGAAAAGGTCAATGTCATTGCAGTATTACTCTAAAACTGCCTATAAGTGACAAAATTTTGAATATGAAACATATTGCTTTTAGCAATTATAAATACAGATTACATTTTCAAATAAACTGTTACATAAACCTGCAATCACATGACAGCAAACTGATTTCACAGGGTCCACAAAACCCTTAAATAGGTCTTGAAAAATTAGAGTCATCATGAAAAGCACTTGAAATGCCCTAAACTCTTGAATTCATAAAGAAGAAATATCACACAAACCCTTTTTTTCTACTACTAGTTTGCATAAACCTATTTATTTTAAATGAAATGCTTTGAAAACATTTACAAGTCATTTTACAACCATTGCTGAATTTTCAGTATTTTGGATTCACTTTATCAGTTGATTCCAGTATTTTGTTTTTAGTTCTATAGAGTTTTACATTAACTTTCAGTATGTTGCAAGCAAATTCAAAAACCTAAGGTGGTCACTAAGAATTCTGAATTGTAGTACTTAAAACTTACATAACTAATAAAACAATTTTCAATTCTATTCTAGGACTTCTCACTAATAGTATTTTGAATTTTATTATTTGGTCAGCTTGTGAAGGTTTTTCTTTTCTTTTACAGTTCTGATCTTTTATTTTACAGTTCTGATGTTTTCTTTTACATTTGAACAAAAAAATAGATAGCTAACTGTCAACTCACACTGAAACTATCTGCATATTTCTATATCAAAAGATTCCTCAAGAGAATTTATAAAAACAAATAATTTGAGAAATAGCCAAATGTTGAGGAATCAATACATAGTCAGGATAGTGGCAGGTTTGGTTCTATTTTATCTTATAAATTTATCAGAAAATATAAGGCAGTTTACGATCTCTGATGATCGTATAACAACAGCTCTGGATTTCAGATTTTGACCATCAGAGCCTTCATATGAGATTTCCCTCAAGACAAGGTAGAATTATATTTTAATTATTTCTTATCGTAAAGAATATTTGTTTGATATGCTGTGTGAACCGAAACATTCCGATAAATAAAGTTGCAAATGAGAAATCCAACATATGCATAGGTGAATTTAGGTTCAAAAATGTGTCTTTCGAGACAAAAGCATTTTAGCAGATTGTTTTTTGTTCATTGAATTTGTTCATTACCCTTTTTTTTTTTTTTTTTTTTTTTTAAGAATCTACAAATAGAGAATTATGTTTGTCATTAAACCAATTTATCATTCTTCTATCTCATTCCTCTACAGACAGTTACTATATTTGTCATAATAAATTTGTAAATTTTCACTACTTTTTACTAGATAAAGAGTACTTTTATTGACATTAACTATCATCTGTTACTCTGTTTATGATCAGTTCACAAAATTTGTTCTTCATTCAAAGGTTTGCACATTTTGATAGTAATGTTAACTTTTCTTACATATTCAGTCATTCAGCTATATCATATTTAAGATTAAACTCATATATTTAAAATACTAAAATTATATTTACACATTTATATATTCTTACTATAACCACAAAACTATAAAAAATAAAATTATATGTGTGATGGAATAAATTTGCCTGTCCATATTTTTAAACTTAATTATCATTGGGATGTGACTTTCAAGTACTGCGCATGACAATATTTTAGTAAATACCATAGTTAAAATAACAATTCAGGTAAAAGATATGCAAGAACTTTTTGATGTAATCCAAACCATTTCCAAGCGGATGAGTAGTTTTTCTGACTAATAGTCTCACACTTGCTCATAACAATTTCATCCAATGGGGATAGACTGAAAGTTACTTTGTTGGAGAAAGTTCTATGTTCTAATCACTTTGATTTTGAAGTAACTCAAGTCAGATCATAAAGGCGATCATTTGCTTATGGTAAGTTAACTGACTGATAAAGAATAAATGTTTGTTATTGATCTATGATTTGAATTGGGGAACGCTTTATGTAATTAAACCATTATTTCTTTGATCACTAATTTGACTACATTGTACATTATACTTGAAAATTTTGATCGATGCTATATTTCTTATGCTGTGTGTGTATCTGGCTATGAATATAGTTGCAGGATTTATAAGTTGAGAATGTGTGTAAGAGAGAAAGGAGTCTAAAGATGAAATATGCCTGAAACTTAGCGCTGCCCTTAATTTGACCTTTGCAGAAAGGAATATGCTTTTTTTTATGTTTTGTAATCTTGTATCTATCTGCTTCAGCTGCAGTCACTACTGTACTCTACCAGATCACATTGGTGTATATATTCAATGTTATCGTCGATCTTATCAGTAAGTGTGTTGCTGTAAGTTGATTTGTGTGAATTCCGTTCGAGAGTCAATACTACAGAAATTGAATCTTGAGTTTGGTCTCGAGAATTCACGAAGATTTTTTAGAACATTCCTCATGGTGTGCTTGAGTAGGACACACGAAGGTTCTGGAACACTTCTCATAATGTGCTTTGATAGCACATACAAGGTTCTGGATGATTCTCCACTGTGTGCTTTGTGAACGCATCAAAGATTCTGGAACAGTTGTATAATGTGCCTAGAAGGGGTACTTTGGACTGTCATCTAATAACTTTTTGCTAACCGCATGATTGTGAACACATGCTAGTAACAGCTACCATCTTTGAAAAGGTTATGTACATTGACAATTATCTCTCTAAACTCCCACTCCCATTTCTATGATGAATCCATTTCTATGTGCTTGATTATGTTAATTTGACTGTTGATATCTATGCTAGGATAAACTGAATAAGTGTCTAACATTTAATCAAATATTGTTGTCAAATAATGTGAATGTCAATGCTTGTTTGATTATATTGATATGGTGTGTATATTTGATTATTGATTTAATAAATTTATTGTTAAATTTATTAATCTTCTTGAACATATATTAAAACCTTATAGTAGGACGAGGGGGCTCATTAAATATAAATAAAAGACGGATTTTTATTACTCCTTTAGTAAGAAGTTTCCACCTCAGAAACATTATGCGAGAGTCTATCTTATTATTGTTTAAAGAGTAGAGTTTTACAACACCCTTATAATCCCACGAGTGTTGGTCTTGTGGGTGAATTATTAATAACTATAAATTAAGATTCTCAATTACTTTTAATTAGGTATGTATTATTAATTAATAAATAATAATCGAAACGAGTGAAGGTTGCCCAGAGGTGTTGCAAGTGTTGCAATATGCATATAGTAAGTGTATATGGGCAAATAATGGGCATATAAAATTGACCCCAAATATTATATACATTTCAACATTCAATATTATTTTATTTATTATACTGTTGAATGTAGTTTTCACTGAATAAAATTATATATTCATATTTATGTTTACTTGAAAAGGATGCAAGTTTCATTAATTTATTTGATTTTTTCTTTTTAAGATTTCATTTCAAAATTGGTATGTTGCTTGTTCCAACACTGTAGACAAGAGTTGAGTGTGCACAGTATTAAGATATTAGTAGTAAATTTGCTTATACTGTCTTGTGTGCAACAAAGTCCATAATATTATTTTAACACATTTAGTTTCTTTAACTTTAGTGCACATACTTGTGGCCCTTGAATATTATAATACTCAACTCTTAAAAAACCCTTGAATTTTTTTCAGAGATTAGCGGTGGACCAGGTTTTAAAACAAAATATGGCATTGTTTATAAAAGCAAAAATGAGAGCTGTTAATCAAATAAAATTGTGGTTTGATTTTTTTTTTTTTTAAATTTAAAATCAGTTCATTGATTTTATTCACTGACTTAATATAGACAGAATAAGATGTTGATATTTAAAATCAAAGTGAATAAATCGATGATAATCAATTATTTAGTACATTTATTGCAAAATATATCAAATTATGTATATTGGTATAGTGTTCTCATCCAGCCTAAGTTTGAGTAATTAAGCAGGCCAACACAGCAGAAATGTTGCTAAATCCCTAGTCTAAAGCACCCCAGACTGCTTTTGAAAATAAAAGGTTGAAATACTCTTTAGCTGCACTTAAATTCATTATTTTGTTTGTTTTCTTTGCTGAGAGATTGTTGTGATTAATTTTCAGCTATTAGGTTTTGGCGTCAGTATTCTGGATGGGATTGACCCCAATCCTGACAACTTTGTTTCGTCTGGCATTCTTCACACTCGCAACCAGCAGATTGGGTGCCTGGTTCGACTTGAGCCCAACAGACAAGCAATGGTAAAAATCTAGTACACTAAAATAGAAGACTGCATTCATCATCAAAGTTAATCTCCACCATTCTTTTGCTTATTATGATCCCATTATCTTCTCTACAAATGTGCCACTAATATAAAGATAATTGGGGGGTTTGTTTTTTACTCTTCTTCTCATCCTCTGTATGATGTTTGTTGCAATGAAGCAAACAATCACTTTCTTGCAAACTTCAAAGTTTATCAGTTATAAATGAAACATAATTTTTTTTAATTCTGCAAAATATATTGTTTTCTGAAGGAAGAAAAAGTATTGGATGTCTGTAAATTCATCAACAACTCAAATGAACAATTAACCTTTGTTTTTGTTTTCATTTTCCCATTCCATAGGTCCTAAGATCTCTAAGCATTTTACAGAGATGCAGCTTGACAATTGTAGGTTGTTGGCTGGAAAGCTTACTGACTGACCAGTGTGGGGACTCGAACCACATTCCTCCCATTGGCCCTATAGATTGCATCATATATGCTAGAGTTTAAACATGAGACTGATGTGTATTTAGGGGTTATGTATTAAGTCAGAACCATTGTGTAACAATACATTTGGTGTTTAAAGCAAGAACCAATGTTTGCCAATACACTTAATCATTATGTAATACATTTAATGTTTAAAGCAAGAACCCTTGTATGACAGTACAATTACTCATTATATGTAACAATACAATTATATTTAAAGTTAGGACCAAAGTACGATAATACAATCAATAAATATATTTATATAACAATACACTTGATGTTTAGAGCAAGGGTCAAGGAACTTTTGGGGGCATTACCCAGATTCTATTTATGTTAAACGAAAATACCCCCATACTTCAAAGTAAACAAAAACAAGCTAATTGCTCCAAAAATGATGAATAACTGCTCTCAAAGTCAAGAATTAATAAAATAAAATAAAGCCACAAATGCCGTCTTCTATTTCTATGAAACCCTAATTGAGGAACTGCAAGGTATTTCCTTTTCCTGTTTGATGCCATCAAAAGGGTTAAAGTGAAAATGATAATTTTCCAATTTTTAAAGCAAAATATTGTTATACTTTCAGCTGATATCCTTAGAGAGCCATAAAGTCTACAACTCTTTATCAACTTGCAATGCAATTCGACATGTCCTGTCAAATATCACACTCCCAAGACAATATAACTCTGGCATTGGGAGAGTGTTGCAAAACTGAACTTAACTTGTTGATTTATTATTTTTTTTAAAAAAAGGGGGGGGGGGGGGCTGCGAAACAGTTAATAAGCAATTGAGTTTGATTACCTCAGTACTTTATTTGTATTATTTTGTAGCCTTCATGCCTTCATTACCCTGAAAATTTTCATTTTTACCTCATTTTACCTCGTTTCCTGACCCCTGGTTTAGAGCAAGAACCATTATGTAATAATAAATGCAATAATACAGTTAGAAAGGATTTAAATCAAGCCATTATGCAAGAATATAGTTACTCTTTAATGCCAGAAACATTAATGTGTATTGTTTTATTTCTTGTAGCAATGGCCAGTTATTTTTATTATTAATTTATCACATGACATAAATGACACTAATTGCAATGATTGTGTTACAATTCCTTTTCTCTATGTGCATTTTTTTTCTAAAATGCATGATTATGAATGAATTTTTTAAATGGCTAATTAATACCATTTTTAATTATTTATACCTCATTGCTTGGAATTGGATGTATGAACATTAGCATGAGCTAAAAACTTAAACCATCTATTGAAAGATGTAGTTCTCAAAGTTTAAATTTTAAAAAAATGTATTGTGTAAATATTTTCACAAAACTTTTCTTGCAATTCAGTCCCCTGAGTAGTCACACAAAACACTAAGAGGGTTTTTAAATGTGACCCAGCTGAATTGTACAGTCATAATCTTAGCTGCATGACATTTTTAAAAAATTTAGATCATTTGCATCGTCAATTTTATTCTTGCATCTTTGTGCAGATGTACAGATTAACCGTGCGCTCAACCAGAGATACAGTGGCTGAGACAGTGTGTAAACTGTTGGAAAGCCAGTTCTAGAACCATATGTCCAGTTCATTGTATGGTTAAATTATTGCTTAGGTAAGACCTCTGTTTTAACCACTCATAAATCCACAGTATCTTCATTGGGGGCAGGAGAAGAAATCATATTTTAACCCATTTTAGCAGCAAATACTCGTATACATTTATTGGTTCTGGTCTAGTGGTGAATTGACAGTGATGTTTAGGATAAGTTTACTTTTGTTGTGATGACCATGATCATTGTCACAAAATATGAACTGAGATTTTTGCTGAGGCAAAAAACACATTTGACCCAACATATCCTGTTTGTTTTATTTTCATTAGCAAGTTTGGGGAACAGCCATGTGAGTTCAATGATGCGTTGAAGCATGATGCAATATTTATCACGCGTGCTAAATATACACATATACTGGAGACATACTTTGACATAAAGGTCTACAGACCACTTAATTTGTTCACTCAGAAGCCGCTTTATATGGAATCGAAGGATAACAATAAAAGACAACTGGAAAATTGAACATTTGGCATGAGATCATAGAGATATATTTGTGGTTGTGTTTACTTTCTTCCTCTCACTAAGTGGTCTGTTTGGTCTTTTTGTAAACAAGACAATTTCTTAGCTAAAAAAATATTGTCTAGAGCATATCGTTGTTGCTTTGGTTTTTGTGTTATATGAAATTTGGACAGTTTGAAATGATTAATAATAAATTTTGTAGACTGCATTTTGAAACGAGTGGAAGTAGGATGTGAAATGTGTATGCACATGTGGTTGTGTGTGTGTTGTTATTTCCCAACTATTTTATTTGTTTGCCTAATGAAACAGGCTTACCATTTTTTTAATGCCTGTTTGGCTTTGTGGATTGTTAATTAATTCAGAATAAGAGAAGAATATGCATCCTGAATGTAGAATTATCTAAACTTGTTCAAAGCATTCCTCTTGCAAAGTTGTAGATATTTTTGTTGTTGTTGTTTATTTGTCTGTGGGTTGTTTGTTTTTTTTTTACTTACTTAATTTAACAACTTTACCTACAAAGTTTATGGAAGTCTTTTTCTTGCTTTCAGCTCATTATAAATGTATATCTGAAGAAGAGATGTGCTTGTGACAAGTTTTTAAATATGAGTCTCTGTCTATTCCGCTTTTCTTTGTTTCTTTTTTTTTTTTAAGAAGTTATAATTATTAGCATAAATAAATCATTGAATTTTGTACATTTTCTGTATACAGCCATTGAAGTAATTGTTGATGTAATTTGTGTAACTAGAAATACTATAGAGTAGAAGAAAATGACTACCAGTATGTCATGTATTTGTGTGTGTTTAAATGTACAGATGTATTTACTGATTAGTCTTTTTATAATGTTTTGCTCAGTTGACATTGTTTGAGGATCATTTGCACATGCTCCATGCTAAATTTCTGTCTAAAACATCTGACATCTGTTTTCTACTTTTAACTTGATGATTACACAAACCAACTTTAATGCTGCTCTTTAAAATGAATGGCAATTGCTTCATGCACAAATATATTGACTTTTTTTTTTCTTCCTTTACTTTTTACGCTCTTTTAATTTGGTATTGCTGACAAAGTGTTTTGAAAGAGTCCTTTTCATGGCTCATTAAACATTAGCTATAGAAACTATTGAAAGTCCCAGAGTCAGTTTCAAGATATTTGTTGTTATGATATTTTTCAGTATTAATTAGAGTCTTCTTTGTGTAAGAGGACAGTGTCTAGGTGAACTCATTTGTGGACTAAATATTTTAAAATAGTCACTGTGGGCAAACCTTGTGCTTGTGTGCACATGTACCCAATGGAATTCAACAGATGGGGTCTCTTAAGTGGGTATCCAGTTCTGGTGACAGGTTAAAGCTTGCATTAGTATTCATACTCTTTACCCCACCCCACCCCCCTGAAACAGACATTTGCACCTTCTCCCTGATATTTCTGTCTGTATGACTTCATTATTCTTTTTGAGAAATTAAACAAATATTGTCTTTCAGAATTTTCACATACCCATCCTACTTTTAAAGATGTTATTGAAAATTTAAATAAAATTTAAGTTTATACTTTAACTTCTAATAGCCATGCAAGCAGTTAAATGAAGATCTCTTTAAAATATTGTCAATAATTATTTTGTATTTTTAAAAAATAACAATTAAGTTCAATTTAGAGTACTTTTTATTTTTTTTTAAGTATATATTTTAAATGTAATACATCAAAATTACTTTTATTTTATTTAGATTGTTTAAATTATGAGACTTTTTCTTGCATTATTTAACTAAAGGTGCTCTGTGACCTACCTTAAAATAAAACAAGTAGCTGTTTGATGCACTGTACATTTTTAGATTGCTGAAACTGAAGTTTATATTTTTTTATGTTATTACTATTTCTTGAAGATTATTTTTTAAATATTGCTGTTTGAATTTCAATTTGCAGTGTCACCTGTTTTTGCTACAGATTAATGTTTCACGTGTGACACGTGACAGCAAATATTTAATCATCAATATGCATGTTATGCATTCATATTTTTTAAAACTTATCAACTTATTTCTAATTGGTTTATTTTGAAATTGTAAGAAATTTGTTTCTCTTTCTGATTACAATTTGTTGTTTACCATAGACTGAAAGCAAAAGTATGACAGGTCTGAGACACCAAAATGTTACAGTTAACATACCAGCTTTTAACCTTAATTTTTCCATAGTTATACTAATATACACAAATACAAGCATTTAGAACAATAAATCAACCTTCTATCCGCTAATATCAGCTAAAAGTTTGAATTAATTAGGCTCCCCTGCATGCAGAACTTGAAAATACATGTACTAAACTTGCTCATTTTTCTAATGGAAATCCATTTTGGTCAACTTTTGACTATACATGTATAAACTTTTTCCTCAAAATATTAAAACAAAGAACCAGTATAAATGTAATGATGACAGATGAATACATGTAACAGACATCCACACACACACAAAAAAAGGAGTAATTTATAGTTATTTTAACTAATTAGTCATTTGCATGAGGTAGGGATATAGGATGGCATACGACCCTTAGTCAGAATAGAAAATGAAGTATTTCTATTGCATAGCTTTTAGTTTATTAGAACAACTCATATTTTACATCTTCAAGAAAAGGAGACAGGCCAATTGAAGTTTATGTTTAATTTTATTTTGTAATGCTTTTCCTTACACGTGTACTAGTCACTAGAGACAACTTAAATCCAGCCTCATTTTTAATGATTGTCATTTTTTACCTAATATTAGTGGCGACAATTTTAGTTTCAAATATAGAATAATATAAAGCATTTACATAGTAGTCTCAGTAATTGTGTTTGGGGTTGATGAAAGCCTTGCTTGGTTAATATTTGCTTCTTTTTTCCTGTGAAAATACATATCTTATCTTAGAATGACTGTATCTATATATCAGTGTTAATTCCTGTACGACCTTAGGCTTCAGTAGAATAGGCAATTTGTACATTAATTTCAGGAAGAGTAGCCATAATCTGTTGGGTGCCATGTTCTGACTAGAAGAGAATGATCATAGTCTCAGAAATAGGCATTTTGCAGCTTTCATTATTTTTCTTTCATAGAAAATATGAAGCTTGTAATTCATATGTACACCAGCTATCAACCATTATTTCAGATATCCCAAGTTCTGGTATGAGTTATTTGCCTTGTTATTTTATCCTACTGTCTTCAGGTTATAATTGTATTTTCCTTCTGTTCTTGAATCGGTGGGGGCAGGCTGTTGTAATTTGTATTATTTAATTTATTTATGATATGCCACAGAGAAGGGACAAACTTTTAATTTTTTAATTATAATCAACAGCTATCCTTTTCATTGTTATGGAATGGAGATACAATGGTGTTGAATTGTACTTTAAGGAAGATAAACAGTAGATTTATAACTTTCCCTCAACTAACCATAAGCAAAAGGACTAGCATCAGGTAAATAGTTAAGCAAAAGATTATGCAGACTTTTGTTCATGTGAAGAGAAGAAAATGAAAAAGTTAAATCAAGGTAGGTGAAATAAGCTAAGCTTCAAGAGGGGAGATAATGTCAAAGTTTTTTTTTTTTGTAAAGATGTCTGAGCATTATCGACTTGGACATATATGAACCTATCATAAGAAGGCTGCACTTCCGGTGTATGTAATGTGTAATCAGACAGTACAAGGAGCCTTTGGGGCTTAGATATCTAGAGTATTTATTCAGTTATTCAAAGACAACTCTCCCTTTAGTAAAAGTAGTTTAGCATTTTAGATTGGCAATGAGAGGATATGTAGGACTTTTATTTATTTTTAAATTTATGGCATGGAGAATTTTTTAAGTTAATATATTTTTAGTATATGTAAGTATGTCATTTTTGTTGTAGTTACTTTTACCCTTGTTTTTCTTTCAAATTAAACATTTTGTACTCCCTCTAAATTTAGAGTTTTTAGAGTGACTTTTTGGATGCATCTTGGCATTATAGCTTAACCAATATTTGGTAGTGAAGAAATTTGCTTCCTCTTTTCAATTAAAGGGGAAAAAAATTGTTTTGATAAACTGTTAACTGCTTGTTGGAATTTTCAGACATTTTGCAGAAATTAAAACATTAATCCTTTATCAGCTTAATTATAAATAACTATAGGCATGACATCGATAACAAAATGAATTTGGATCCAAGTATATTGTAATTTGCTTGGGGTGAGGTGTACGTTTTGTATCATCGTCATTCTATTCTGTTATTCTGAACCCTATTATTGCTGGGCATTTAAAATATGCAGCTCCACATTCTGGATATCTACTCATTTATTTACACATTTCACATATCTTGGAAAATAATAAAGACATCCATATTTTGTAATTTGTTTCTCTTCCATTTCCCATTTATAAAATTCTCAGCTTTTTTTTTTTTTAAATGACATTAACAGGCATTTGAAGAGCTGTGACGGGGTTAAAAAAAAAAACGTTTAGAACTCTATTAAAAAAAGTTGGCTTTATGGCAATACATGAATATTTGAACACCTTAGGTGTGTAGGCACATTTACATTTCATACTGGAAATAGATATCATGATAACAAATTTCAGTTTTGTTTAATTGAATATGAATTTTTGTTTGTTTTGATTTTTAATGTCATTACATGTCAAGTTTTGGAACTAGTACAGGTTTTGGTTATTTTTAGAAAAGATATTTTGTTGCTTTTGGTTTTTCCTTAATACAATTGCAAACTTGGAAATGAAAATAAAATTTTGTTACTGTAACTATTTAGGGGATTTTTAAATTGATTATTACTTAAGTTTGAATTGTTGATTTATTTTTTTTTAAATTTCAATTCAAACTTACTAATATCTTAATTCTATTTCGTGCATTTTTATAAAAATTGAATATTATTTATAAAGTTAATATATGAATATTGTCAAACTGTTGATATAAATTTCATTTGTAGAAGTAGAAGTGGAAGTTTACAATTTTATGAAAATTAGAAGAAACTTTCTGAATTTGAAAAAGTTTGATTCACAGAAAATGTTTGGATATCACAAACACAACATAAGTCAAAATACCCATTCAAAGGGTTAAAGGAGAGTCATATTCTTGTGTCTATGGTTTATTAGAGTTCATGTTTAAAAGTGCTTTGAGAAAAACTTTTTTTTTTTTTTTTGGTGGGGGGTGGGCTACATGATTAAGAAAATGAAAAACCATTTTGATTTTTTAATGCATTATGGCAGTTTTTGAAGGTAGTACATTAATCATGGATCCATTGTTAGCTTACTTGCTCTTATTAGTAATAGGATTTTACAAAAAATGTCAATGAATCCTCTGAAATTGATGTGGGTTTTATTTTATATATATTTAGTTATGCACAATCTTGCACCTTCCCACTCCTGGTTATGTATAATATGTAAATGATTTTTTATTGTCATTATCTATTACAGAAGATTTAATATGTGAAGTTCTAAACAAGGCTCTTTCTGGATGATTGTAGCCCTGACCTGACAGTACCTTATGTGGTGATTTAGAGTGTTCACCATCCCTTGTACATGCAAGTTCATGAAGAATGACAGATATCTTACACTTATCTGCGAGTTGCATGAAGATCCTTCTGGCATTATAATTGCTAAATGTGTAGTGAATTTATTTTTATTTTTCAATACAAACTATATGCTATGCTATTTTTGTTGTTGTGGCTATTGCATGTCACATGAACCTAAGTGCAAATGGGACTGTGCTCTTGCCTTTGTAGAGATTTGCGTTTGCTTGTGTTAATTTAAAATTCATTGTATGCTTTTCTTCCTGAACTGGGCAGGAGGGCTTCTTTTTACTGTCTATTGTACAATTTAATATTAATTGCTATGAAGGTAATCAGTAAATTCTAAAAAAGTACGTGCGTCACATTTATAAGCATATGAAAATATTCGTCCCAGCTCTGTTCAGTCAGTCACAGTTAGTATGGGCAGCAGCAGGGACCAAAATAAATTAACAAATACTCATGGTCTTGTGTTTGGTTTCTGTGCATGTATGTATGTTTGTGGGGGTTTTTTTCAATTTTTTTTTGATGGAAGGGAGGGGAGTTATATTTTCTTTTTTGATAGATATTCTATAGCATATGCTGCAAAAATTTCTCTAATAACCTACTCCTTCAGTCACACCTGTTTCTTTCAAAACAATCAACTCTTTTAAACCTAGGATTGATATAATTTAACACTATTTCCAGCAATGATTTTTACTTTCACTTCGCATATATGTGTAATTTGAAAACACTGCACCTGACAAATGATAAAAAAAAGGCAATGGCACTGAAAGCTCTCCACAAACCTGGATTGTCTTTTTTTTCTGTAAAATACATTGACTGAATTTAAACAACAAAAACCTAGAAAACTTTACTGTATTTAATACATCAAGCCTGTTTGTTATTTCATCAAGAGCTGTGTAGTGTTCAAATTAACTGCAGATTGAAACTAATTATTCAAAAGAGAATATCCAGTTATTTCTCACTGCTCTTCAACAAGGCACATATAATAACATGTGGAAATGGTTTTTCTCAATATTAACACAGTTTATATAAAGGCTCTAAATGTCCTAAACTGTGTTGCTACAAAAACCAAAAAATTAATATAAATTTCTTATACATGAGGAAAATAATCTGTGCATCATAGTGATTAATGACATTCTATATGGCTGATGAAAATTTCTGATATATGTGAAATATACTACAATGAAGATTCTGCAAAAATTGGTGTTAGAAGCAACAACAAAATCTTGCTGAAAACTTTAAACAGAAGTTAAAGATAAGTATTACCTTCTTAAACTTACTGGTTACATGATAAAACTTTAATGACTTCAAACAAACATCTTGATTATGCATGAAAGCAAAATTGTGTTAGAAAAACATCAAACACTAAAATTCACATTAAAATCAGATTCTTTCAATCACCATTAAAACATCATATTAAAATCAGATTCTTTCAATCACTAGTAAAAATGCTACATTTATATGGGGCATAATGTTTGTATAATTGATATACTGCAATTAAAAACAAGAATAAATAAAGAATGTAATGTTTTCAGAATAAAAGTTGCAAATACAATAGCATTCTGTGACAGAAAATCAGACTGCAACAATTAAGTCAAAACTACACAAGGGTGCCCCATAATAATCCCCCGCGCCCCCCAAGAATCTACCATTTCATTAAATCTCTGCTTTACACTGTTGATTTCTGATGAAAGTCTTTGGATTGTTTATACTTAAGAGTTCATAGCTTGTGTATATTTTGGAGGTTACAGTGAAACATTCTAGCAGACAGCTGTTATCTATCTATTGCAGTTTATCTTTTATTCACACATTCTCTACCCTTATCATGTGGCATTTACTTAGTACTTAAGATAGTGACATATTAAGACCATTAAATTTTCTCTCTCCTCTCTTATTCACACATGTTCTCTAGTCCTTATCCGTGGTGTTATTTACAACTCAAGACAGTGACATATTAAGGCCAATAAATTCCCGCTTATTCACAAACAAGCACTAAAGGGGTAAAGCAGCTGTACACAGAACTTAATACTGTATCTTATTATTATTTGTTTCTCTGTATTCATTGCATGACCACAATTAACAAGTTTATAGGAGATAACCATTCTGCTTCATGTTCTATAACTATTATCATCTTATAACTGCTCTGTGTTCTATGACTTTTATAAGATGATTGACAGGAAGACTCCTTGCCAATTACTGTTTACGTATTTAGAGGGGAAACCCTTAAAAATGTGAAGATGAATAGGGACAAGTGTGCCCTCTTTTAGTGGAAAGATCTTTACTGATACTATATTTTAAGAAACAGGAGAGAGACTTACTTACAATTAAGAGGTAAAGAGAACCACTTGCTTTTGTCAATGTCCAAACAAAAACTATTCAACATTTTTCAAAAAAGAAAAAAATGGCATGGTCAACATAACATTAATTCACTACATTATTAAAGTGCACCACAGTAAAATGTTCACAGCTAAAATCTTTTTCACACATAATTCACAACATTAAATTAGTTTAGATGAAAAAAAAATCTGTTTAACCAAGACTGATTTCTTTTTCCTAAGAATAGCATTTTTATTTTCTCTTCTGTAAAAGAATAGTGAAATAAACAACTCTTTTTTAAAAATAAAGTTTTTAAATGCAAACACTTAATGCTGCACTTTAAAAAAAAAAACAGGAAAAAAATTAACACTGCATTTAGCTGTATCTGCGTGTGTGTGCTTAATTCAACTGGGTCAAACTTGTGTGCAGAAAATAAAAATGCATGGCTCACTAAATGTAATAAACATTCAGATGAAGCTGTCCACTCTGGTTCATACATTTTAATTGTTGTTTCAATGTGTAGTTTTCTTGATTTCACTTTTATAACAAACATCTTTCTCTTAGCAGGATTGAAAGCTTACACAAAACATATGGCTTCCAAGGTTAACAGCATAATTGTTTGTCTAGTGGTAAAATGGATCAACACATTTTTACTTTGCACAATTTTAACCAAATCTGAATCATCCTAAAACATATTTTTCCCTTTTTAAGTGTCGTGTTAAACAATTATTTTCTACATTTAAGTGCAATATTTTTGAAACAAGGTTAGCATTGAAAAACTTTAAAATAAAGATTGGCATTGAAAACTGTTTTTTTAAAATCTATTTTATATTTTATTTTTAAACTTTTTACTTTAAAATTACCATAATCAAAATTTTGTAAAGAAGAGGCATATTATATATATTATCTAAATAAAAGCATTAAATAATAAAAGAATATTGTTCTGAATAACTTTTATAAAGATGTTTAACAGACCAAATACACCATGGCAAAAACTGACAGTATGAACAAACACCATTACCCCTCTCTACTCTTTTGCAGAACGTAGAAACAAGGTTAGCATTGAAAAACTTTAAAATAAAGATTGGCATTGAAAAATGTTTTAATCTATTTTATCTTTTATTTTTGTCTCAGGTAATTTTAAATATTTTATTTTAAAATTGCCCTAATCAAAATTTTGTAAAGAAGAGTCATGTGTGCATATGTATATTATCTAAATAAAAGCATTAAATAATAAAAGAACATTGTTCTGAATAATTTTTAAAGATGTTTAACAGACCAAATACACCATGGCAAAAATTGACAGTATGAACAAACACCATTACCCCTCTCTTTTGCAGAAAGCTAGTTAATCAATAATGACATTTGGCAAAACAGACTACATGGAACCAGAGGTTCAGAGAAAAAGATAGTGATGTGAGGTTAAATAAGCGTGTTTCAACATAAACTCTTGCAAGACATCTATTTCAAAACTGCAATTATCCTTTTAAAAAAAATAATATCAAAATAATGTACATGTATGCATATTGCCACTGAACAATATTTACAATACATAATCAAGATGCATGTACAAGTAAAATATGACCTCTAGAGTGAATTTTTAATATCCAAGGACTAAAAGAACAAAAATGTTATATTTTATTTTATATTAAATTCAACAAGAGGTTATGCAACTGCTTAGCAAAATCAGCATAGAATATGATGCAAAACTGGCTAACAGTTTATGTTCACTATATGATTTATATGTCTTGAATCTGGGTTAGACTCGAGCATCCTTATATACTTTGTATGATTAACTCCTTGTCTAATTCATGCTATATTATTCATTTGCAAGAACAAAGTTGGTCTGTTGTAAAAATGGGTGACAAATATATTATCACCTGCCTGCTTCACATATGCGACTTTAATTCTGATTTGTGTTATTGAAACAGTTAAGTAAAGAATGTGTTCTTAATTTGATATCATCATTGGAGTTTTAAAATTATATGCATGTGACTGTTTTTTTTAAACCTTCATAGACGCTCTTCTTGAATTATTTATTTTTTAAATTTTAAAGTGCAATAATTGTACAATCATGTAATAAACATTCAGATGAAGCTTGTCCACTCTGGTTCATACATTTAATTGTTGTTTCAATATGTAGTTTTCTTGATTTCACTTTTATAACAAACATCTTTCTCTGATCAGCATTAAATGCTTACATAATATTATTCTACCTTCACAGCATTGTGAGTGAATTTTACATGTTAGCTATCTTTATATTGATAGCGATGCTCCAGTTTCACTGCATATTACATTTACATGTTAGCTATCTTTATATTGATAGCGATGCTCCAGTTTCACTGCTTATATAAAATTTCAGAGCATAGCCTGGGTAAGCTCTATATATTAGTTCTAAACACTGTGGTGAGCTCACCTCAAAGTTCATTTCTTTAAACATGTTATGCTTGTCAGGTTAAGAAATGGAAGGTTGCTTTTGAAGTCTACAGGAATGCTTCACGATACTAGTTGAAAGTGAAAGTTGCCTTATTTTGTATTCACCAGTACTCATACTGGGATTAGTTTGGATAACCTAAGAGTTACCTTTTAACCTTGCTGAATAACTATTGTAAATTTGTTTGGCCCATAGAACTCACTTCATAAGTTTTCATAATCAAAGAATTACTTTTGATCTACCCAAAACAAAGTAAAATGAAGCTTTTTTGGGGTGGTTTTATTTATTTTTTTTAATCTGCCAAGTTTAGGTTGGACATAACTGGAATGATTGCTTTACTCTCCTGTTAGTCGATGCCCACAAACTTTCAGATGTTGACACCTGATCAATATCAGATAAAGGGTGCTGGCATCATGCCTATAACACATCCAAAGTTTTGATAACAGTTTGAAAAGAAAAAAAACAATTTATAGTAATCTTAATCAGTGACTATCCAAAGACTTAATCAGTTACATCCAATAACTTAACCAATCTGCAGGTGGGACCAGGCATACCTAAGAACGGTATGCTAAGGCAATTATATAAAATGGCAGGGGAAGAGGGAATGGACAGGTCATATCCTGGAAGCAGCAGGACATACAAAAATTTCTTTTCAGAATGCATTTACAAATTCAAAACTTTCAATAACTACTTTTAACAATGACATCTACATCCAGCCTTGAAAGACCTGCTTTGCAAATATTCTGTTTAGTTTCTGGAATATGCACATCAAAATTTGTTATACCATACTTAAATGTGTATAGATGTATATATACACGCAAACATGCACTTTATAATAAAATAGCGTTTCTTGGTTATGTGGCTGTACATTGAAGAAGGATGACCATATCTTAAGTCTTACTGCAGTATAAAAGAGGTCTTTATGCACAAAAATACTCCATAAAAAAATCTAAGTATTTTTAACTGATACAGACTGAAATAATATATACATAATACAATACTTTTAATTTGTACATTTCTAAATCCACTTTTCAATTTTTGAAGTTGTCAATATGCCATTTTTCTAATTACAGTTAACACTCACATAAACACTATGAAAGAAATCAATTAAAAGTATGTATAATTAGTAATGACAATTATTAGCATAGTATACTTGGATAACACCAACAATAACTGTTGTGATGGCACTACGTGTGACATAAGCAAGTTCAGGGTGCTGACAAGCTTGATATGATGGGATTATCTCACCTTATATCACAATCCAAGTATGATAAATAATTATAATCAGCCAGCATTATAGCAGGGGACTACTTCATGTTTACTTAAATATTTGCACAACCCAAAATGAAAGTGGAGGTAGAAACATAGTTTATACAATAAAGAATACAAATATAAAATTGGGCCATGATCTCACCAACAGCAGTATTTTTTTCACAACATTATTTTTCACAACAGTTTTTTTATAGGCTTCAACATGAATAAAAGGGTTAAAACTTTCAATATGAAACATATTTTGATAATATACTTCACATGCAACAGCATAAATAATAGGTAAGGCAAAAGTCATTCTTAAGTTTAGGGTTACTGATCTCTGTACCAATGCACAGGAAAAAAAATCTTCACTGAACATTCACTTACACACACACACACACACACACACACACACACACACATTATATAGGTATAGGTAAGCTTGTACCTATATAAATACAGATGAGTCAACAAATATAAAATTTAGCCATACACAAATGTATGACAATCTTGAGTAATATGAATTTTCATGACAATCTCTGCATGTTTCTGTGGAAAATATTTCTAGAATTGAGCAATTACAAAAATAAAGTACTGAAACATTATCACATTTTTTTTTTTACTACATATTACCAAAACAAACACCTGAAGACATTTAAAATTTATCAACAATAACAACATCAACAGTTAAAACACAACACATTTATAACTGGAAATATATTACTTTTTAAATATAAAATCTCTCTCTCTTAGCCTTTCTGTCACTTTTCATTTGTCTGTTCCTCTGCATGTTTGCTCTTTTAACATTGAAGTTAACTTCATTTACTTTTAATAATTATGTTTCTTCACAAAAAAGAACAAACTTTGAATAACCTGTGATCATTATGATGGTTAGCATAGTGCCAAATCATCAAAATCCAAGAGTCAAAAATAGTTCTCAAAATTGTATACCTAAAAATATAAGAAAATCACGCAGTATGAAAATTCAATGATAAACATTAAGCTTTTTCAATAAACAACAGTATTTCTGCATCTTCCTGTACTACTAATTTTTAAGCTCATACCTAGGGTGCAAAAAAAACCAGTCTGTCTGGCAGACAGAAAAAAGAGTTACACATCTAAGGCATTAACTGACAGAAAATTTAGGCCTTTAGAAGTTCTTAAGCACACCTAACAAGCCTATGACTGCTTAAAATGACCAGTTCTCGTACAAATTGTGTTAAATCAATCAAAGGGTTCAACATGACTGGTGATAATGATGGATTGATGCAAGCAATGGTAAAAATGTAAAATTTATCATCGTTTATATTTTGGAAATGACAATAGTAAGGTTAGTCTTGTTAAACCATTTCCAAAACTGGTAACACAGTCTGCTTCCTCTAGTTTGCTGCATTAATCCCCAATTCTATATTTCTTTAAAAATTAAATTACAGAACCAGCATTGAATTCATCGCTACTTTGGAAATTTAGATGATAATTTAAGCAGCAGGCAATAAACACTTTTATGTCAAACCAAGAAAAAGCAGCTCCTTGCAGCTGCCTCCAAAGCCATGGAAATGGTTTTTTGTTTGCTCACCAGTTCCATCAAGAATTCATTACTGTAACTCTCTGTAACAGTTGCCCTTCAGTGTCTTCTCATAAAAGCCCAGAGTAATGATGCTTCTGGTGTTCTTAGAAAATATGAATCTAAACATCCCACATTTTTTTTATGTTCCATAAAACTAACTACCCTGCTTCCAATACCTCTACAAATTAATTACAAACCTCGGTCAATCCCTCCCTGAAAATGGACCCTAATGTCAGTTTACACTCCATTATTCAACTTTGTTGATACTAGATGACCCCTCCTCTGAAAACAAATTATTTTGCAGCAATAGCACACAGGTATTGCAGTTTATTATGCTAGGTTCCACTATCCTGGAATCTACTCCTTCACATATATGTGATTCAGGTTTTGTGCCACTTAAACTTTTCTCAAAAGTGGTCGGCTATAAATTATGCTCATCTTGATGCATGCATTGTACTAAGCTAATTGTATTTTTATTTAATATCTTGGGTAAATACTGAATAACAGGTGCCACCTAAACAGAGCATTGATGTGTTCATTGTACTAGGATGTCTGCATTTTATTTTAATCTTTAGTTTAATTACAGAATCGGGTACCTGCTATACCAGGGGTCACCAACACAGTGCCCGCGGGCACCAAGTCGTCCGCAAAGACCATATGAGTAGCCTGCAGGCCTTTTTCTAAGTCTTCACATTATTAATAATGTATAAAGGCAAACTAGAAGAGTGTATCAAACTGGTAGCCCTTCGTATGACTCAGTACTCATGAAGTAGCTCTCAGTATCGAAAAGGTTGGTGACCCCTGTGCTATACATACTGTGTATGATGATATGGTCTGAATTATGATGAATGCATTTAATTTTTTTATTACCTAGTATTTTATAGTATTCGTTTGATTTGCTTGTAGTGCAAATGTCTACCATAGTCTGCTAGGACTGACCAAAATTAGATGATTGATACATTTCTCTTTCCATTGTTAATACTTTAATGCAAATCAATTAAAACTAAACAAAAAAAACCATGACAATTTATGTTATCAAACAATTACTGTATAAGACAGTTGTCATTTTAGTTGTTCCCTTTACTACTTGATTGGATGTGAAACTTTTAATTCTAGGAGTAAGTTGTCAGCTGCATGGATAAATAAATATATATATAATTTATATGTACATTTGAAAGAAACTGGAATGGATGATGAAAAAAGGCATGAAATGAATACATTAATATGATGTATAAATTTTAAACCATCAACATGAATGAAGAAATGAAAAAGGAAAACAAATGAAATATAAAAAATCAACTTCAGGATAACTACAGCAAAAGAGTGTCATGTACGATCATAATCTTAAACGCTGTATCTCAGTGAACACTGGGCCAAACAGCACGCCCAAAATACCCTAGTGTATATCCAACCATGCATATTAAATAAACAATGAAGACGTAGTCTTTCAGTAAATATTAAGCATGAAATTTAAAATCCAAATTTAAAACGTTACAAATCATTTTAAAATATGTCAATAAAATTTCTAAAATGTTGTAAATTTTATGAAAGCACAGTTACTAAAAAATATGCATATTTTGTGACAATTCTTAAAGATCTATTTATGAGGTTCTTGTGTTTCCATGAATTTTCACACAATAATGCTTAACTCCAAATATAAAATGTGCATTTTGTCAATTATCATGGGATAGTGGTTATTTATGAAAATGTTTTATTAAAAAATAGCTATGTTAATGTTTAGAATTGTGGAATTTCAAACTGGAGCAATTGAATTCTGCAAAAAAAACCATTACATAAATCTTTTTATTGGTACAAAGAGCAACATATAACTATGCTTAAACCAAGATCACACTATAGAAATATAGTACTCCCCTGAATCTGTTCAACCAGTAAGTATGCAGGAGAAACATTTTACATTTTAAAAAAAAATAAGTAATTTTGTTATGTTATACAGAGAAAGAGGATTTTACTATTAAAATTTTGTAAAAAAATCATCTTTTGTTGTTTGTGGTACTATAATCTTTGTAAATGTTTTCCTGCTACTTCAATTACATGGTTTTAAAAATATTTTTCTAAGAGCATGTTACTCTGAAGGTGGGAGTATATTTGAAATGTAACCCCAAAAAGGTAAAACATTGTGATTGTCACAAAATATTTATGATGTTTCTTCTATTTTATAAAAATACATTTAGTCCTCCAATAATGATTATAAACAAGTGCCTCCACCCCTTATAATGATGTATATATATAATTTTTGCAATATTAATTCATGTTTGTACAATATAACTTCTATTCCATCTGCAAACAGATGTTTATAAAATATAACTTCCATCCCACATACAAATGAATGTTTATAAAATATAATCTCCATCCCATATACAAATGAATGTTTATAAAATATAACCGCCATCCCATATACAAATGGATGTTTATAAAATATAACCTCCATCCCAGATACAAATGAATGTTTATAAAATATAACCTCCGTCCTTTATATAAATGGATGTTTATAAAATTAAACCTCCATCCCAGAAACTGTACTTAGTTCTTGCAATGCCAACAATTTCATCTTAAATTACCAAACATTTTCACAATACTTATATAATAAGCATCCAACCCAGCTAACAACGCCTTATATCAATACCAACATTTTAATTTTGGCTCACTGATTATTTTCTCACCAACAATTTGCAAAATATAGCATCCATCCCTTTGTCCATATTTTTTCAAATGCCAACAAAATAACTTTCTTTAGGTGATATGGTACCATCATTTTGGAACAATACATGTATCCCCTCTAAAGTTTATAAAGCACATTTTCAGTGTACTGATAATTAATAAATACTTGTTTGTAATATTGTAGCACTGAAAAAAATGGAATTAGTGATGGTACAAGTGTTCAGAAAAATATAAAAGTTATTTTCAGTTATAATGTATTATACAGGGAGTGTGGGCAGGTGGGGAGACTACTGAACACATAATGAATGCAGGGATTTGGCAATCTAAAGTATTGCAAAGGAAAAAAAACGCAATGAATAAAACTGGAGTGGATTTATGAGAGAATAAATATTACTTTCTTTACTATTAAATTAAATTTGTTAGATTGGTCTTTACATAATGCCTTGAGAGTACTGAAATGTACATTGTATTACTAATTTTTCAAGAAAAAAATCTGTTCTATGTTCAGACAAAAAAATATATTAAACTGTAATCCATGGGAAATGAGTCAAACAGCATTTAGATAGCACTTTTTTTTTTTAAAGAAAGCATTAAAAATAGTGTCAATGTCTGAGGACTTCCTGTAATGTAAACAAGCATAATCTAGTGTTACTTACTTATACAGAGTACATTTTATAAAGCGTGACCTAAACATTATTTTATAAAAGATTATATAATATTCAAAAAATATTTAAACAAAGAAAATATATAACAATTTAGTGCAAGTATATAAAATATTGCTAGTAGGAATTAGTTAAGTGTTAAATTTTGAGCAAAAAGTATTTGTTTTATTCTAAAATGAGAATTCTTCCCAAATCACGTCAAAAATGAAACAAGAAAAAGGCCATCAAGTGATCTTTGCTACAGAATTTGTACTCTGATATATGTGTAAATATATCTTCTGTATTTTCTCTTTTTCACAAACTTATGACAGAACACACATGTAACTACAAGAAGGCTGGTGATCCTGAATACAGCATCACACAGTTTTCCACATTAGATATTTCTATTAAAAATTGAAAAAATTAAATGTCATTTTTAGGAGGATGAGTGATCTGAAAGCTGCCAATTAAATTTTGCTGCACTTGGCTGACTTCTACAAGGAGGGGAATCATGCGAAAAATGTCGACCAGTACGCGACTGCAATTCGCTGAATGCTTGGAACTAATGAGGTGCACCAGCAAATCCAAGAAATATGAGTTTAAAGTTTGAATTTTTTCGGGATTCTTCAAGCCTGCCTGATCTGAAAGTAAAGCACAGATGCCATTTTAATTTTGTAAACAAAGTAATCAAATACATACTTCAAGTCTGACTGATCTGAAAGTAAAGTACATATGCTATGTCAATCGTGATTTAAATTTTGTAAACTAAGTACAGTCGAACCCACTTATCATGACCTTGGTTAACTTGCCAACCCTATTATGTTAACGTTTTGGAAGTGGAACCACCAAATTCCCTCTTTGTCTTAGTATTTTCTCATCAGCTATGTCGGTTCTTTTATGTCGCCAAACCTTAATATCTCGAGCACAAAAGAGGGCCAAAATCGCCACTTAACATCGGTTATCTCAATCCCTGTGACTAATCGCCAGCTTTTGAAAATGTTAGTTATCGATGCCATTTCGCCATCTCGCTAATGATTAATGGCCACAGCTTGTTAACAATCTGCAGCTTAAACTTAATACATGTAAGGCAGGAGTACACAAACTTTATAGGCCAGAGGGCCAAAATTCCAATTGATAGTGCAAGGAGGGATGCCACATGGATGGCTCAGTAGAAAAATCAACACAAATAATGAAATAATGTGCTTTACATTTGTAATAATGGTAACATCCAAAAGTCCGCCGGAGACCGCATAGAGCCCTGTCTCGGGCCACGGTTTGTGCACCCCTGATATAAGGGCATTTTTCCCCATCGGGCACGATCCTGCCACAGGTAAAATTGGCACACTGATGCCCTTCAACTAGTTCACATTTCTTAAATGTAATTAGCCCATTTTTGAAGTAACCGCATGTATGATTCTTTTCAGAGCTGTGTCAGAGCGAAATGACTCCCAAATTTAATTTTGACACTGGTTAGCTTTTTGCAAAACGAACTACTGTACACCCTGCAGGTTTTTTGTGATTTTGTGAGCAATCTTTGTGTTTGCAATGTTGGAGAATATAATGAAAGGTTTGTACATTTTTATTGTATACTGGTAAGTCTCTGCTGTTAGTTGGCGCACATAAACCTTTTGTTGTTAGCAAACATGAACAGTGTATGTACATTTTTATAGCATGCTGATTGTGTCATCAAATAAATCGCGGCAAAGCGGTTGTGTAAAAAATTACCAAAAACATTGCATGTACATAAAGAAATTTAAAGCACACGTGACTGTAAAATATTGCCGCCATATTGGCTTTCAGTTATCTTGACGTTTTTTGGCAAATCCATATGCCAGCAACATAACCAGGTTCAACTGTATACATTTTTTAAAAAGAAATGAAAATACCTTACGTACAGTCTTCTAATATATAAAACAGCCTATCCACTCATAACCCCATCCCCACCCCCAACCCAAAGCTGTCCTAAAAAATAAAGTTAATTAACATGTATATTAAATACAAAGAAAACTGAAGTCAATTAAATTAGTATATTAATTATTATATTTTAGTAGTAGTAGTAGTAGTAGTATATTTATTATAATTAGTAGTAGTATATTTATAATATAATTATTAGTAGCATATTATTATTAATTATTTTTTAAACAAAAATATAAGTTATATGCAAACATCAAATAGATTTGAACATTTTTAATCAGAAAGTTATTATAGACTAATATGTTCTAAATTTAAACTACATGTTTAAAACAAAACATGGATTTAACATTTCTTTTAAGCTAAAGTTATTATAGATGAATAAATTCTAAATACAACAAATATATATTTTAACTTCATTTTTTGAAAAATTAAATTGGAAAGTTATTAAAAAATTGATACATTTTAAATATAATTATATGTATATAAAAAACATAAATTTTTACTTGATTTTCTATTTTGTTTTAAATTAATTGGAAAATGATTACAGGATGAATTCTTTCTAAATATAAAATGACAACATAAAATGTACCATGGCCAGGTGCAGTCAACTGAATACAGCACAACACTGCAACTTCTGCATCCCCTAATCCCAGAGCGTTGAACTGCTGAGCAAATGCATGAAATTTTCTTGTAGGGTCTCTACCAATTATGGTTTCCATCAAGGGACGTGTATAGAATGTGTTGTTGGGAAGTGACAGGTACGATTGTCCTCCCACAAAGAATTCACTAGATGTCAACTGGAAATAACATAAAGTTGAATGTTGGCTGGTACTAGGGGTAGCAGATTGTCTCACATCAGACATACATTACATTTTTCTGTGGGGAAGGATCAGAGGAAAGAAAAAGACACAGAAGGAGCAAATGTTTTCAATCCCATGAAGTCTTGCCATTATTTCTCTGAAGTGATGCGAGTCAATTTAACAAGTGAAGTGAATGGGAAGTGGAGTAAGTCAAAAGTAAACAATGTACAAAACATTATCTTCTGTGTAAAATCACAATATCTAATGAAATAATATGAAATGAAAATTATAAATACTGAAATCTCTATGAAATATGGTAAAAATGAAAAAAGGTTCTCAAAAATGTGTGTCTCAAAGGAAGAAAGGGAAAGCACTTCTCCCCCCACCCTACCACCCCATACAAACATTCAATTGCTATTAATACCCTAAATTTGCTGAATTTTTATTTAATACTTCTAAAATTTGTCTCAAAGCACACCTATGTAAATGTAAATATATTCAACAACACTCAATCTGCTCAGTTTCTGGCAAGTCATACACTTTTGTTCATCTTACAAAAAAAGCAGAGAAGATAATAATATGTCAACTAGTAAAGATGTGGAGACTAATGATAAAGCAGGAATCAACAATGAAGCAATAATAGTGAAGTCTAACAAAAAAAAAGACAATTAATAATGATCTGTAAACTAAGAACAAAGAAGGAATTGATGCAGGTTTTAACATCAACAATGTAATAGACATAAACAATAATGAAAAAGAAACTAACATACAATGAAGAAATTTGCAATAAAGTAGAGAAAAACAATGAAGAAAAGAGTAACAATGAAGTAGAGACAAACAACAATGAAGAAGAGTCTAATAATGAAGCAGAGACAAAAACATAATGCAGAAACTAACAATGAAGTAGAGAAAAACAATACTGAGGCAAACAATAAAGTACAGAAAATAAAGGAAAATTAACAAGGAAGTAGAGACTAACAAAGAAGTACATACAAGCAATGAAGAAGAGGCAAATAAATAGTGACAAACAATAAAGTACAAATAATAGAGACAATAAAGGAAAACTAACAATGAAGTAGAGACTAAGTTAGAAGTACATACAAACAATAAAGTACAAACATTGAAGTAGAGACAAATAAATAGGCAAATAATGAAGAAGAGACAAACAATGAAGTAGAGACAAATAAAGAAGCAGAGACAAACAAAAAGGAAGTGATTAATAATGAAATACAAACAATGAAATGGAGACAACCAAAGAAATAGAGACAACAATGAAATGGAGACAACCAAAGAAATAGAGACAACAATGAAATGAAGAAAACCAAAGAAATAGAGACAACATTGAAATGGAGACAACCAAAGAAATAGAGACAAACAATGAAATGGAGACAACCAAAGAAGTAGAGACAAACAGAGAAGTAGAGGTGAACAAAGAAGAAGAAACATAATAATGAAATGCAAACAATGAAATGGAGACAAGCAAACAAGTAAAATTTGCTCACAACAACATAATAATGTTGCTATCTGATGAAACAAAAAAGAAAACTATTAAGTCTCTGTACCAGAATGCACCTGAGTGGTGAACAAAAAGATGAAAAACGTTTTTAATTTTTTAAATTTTATTTCAAATTAGCTGTTCTGTTTGTTTCTGTTAAACTTTCTGCTTGTACATTCAGAACGGAGAAGGACAGTATTATCTCTATGTGTGGTTTATATGATTTTATGGAACTAAACTCCTAATGCTTGAATTTTTTTAAACTGACCACAGACAGATACTACTTAGCTGAATAAATAAAGCTGTGTTCAACCTTCTCAAAGGGCAGGTAGGTAAAAATCCATTTGTTGCACACAGATACTGATTTTCTTTTTAAGACTGGGCAGATTTACAGTAAAACAGTAACAATTTTGGCTTAGTGAAATCTTAGCCGATAATACAAAAAAATTATATATACACAGTCATTCTCCTAGTGAGAATACAGGAATACATTAATGTGACACATAAAAAACCCTCACATATAATTTGTAATGTACTCACCATCCATAAATCATAATAAGCCCGCTTCAAAAGTATTTCCTGGTCCGTTAAGTCCAATTTAGAAAATCCTGGAACCTCTTTGGTAAATCCTAGTTTGCCACAACATAGATTAAAATATTTTCATTACTGACAACAATGGTAAAATGATGGTATTTTCGAAACTTAGAGCAGTGGTAAAGTGATATTTTCAAAGACAACAATGGTAAAGTGGTATTTTCAAAAGATGACAACAGTAGTAAAGTGGTATTTTCGATACTGACAACAGCAGTAAAGTGGTATTTTCAATACTGACAACAGTGGTAAAGGGATATTTTCAATACTGACAAGTGTGGTAAAGGGGTATTTTCAATGCTAACAATGGTAAAGTGGTATTTTCAATACTGACAACAGTGATAAAGTGATATTTTCTTATACTTATTTAGTTTGTATACCAGATTACAGATTTATTTTAAACAATGCAGGCTATTCATTTATATGTGTTCTTTTGATACAAAAGAATTTGTTTTAAATAAATATTATATCACTGAATATATATAAATTACTAAATGGTAATTCATTATGATTTTTCTACATAAGCAAAGGGATAAAATGAACATTAATAAATAAATGCCATGTGTTATTTACAAATCACTGATAAATTTCCTAAATTTATATATATAAAATGGAGCTTCATACTGAATTTTCATGATAATCTGATGCCTATCTCAAAATTTTCATGAAAATGTCTTTTTCCCCCCCAAGAATGCTGGCTTTTGGTGAAATAAAAAATGAACTAATTAATAATTTCCAGTCAAATAAAAAAAGTAATGAATTCTGGTTCATACATCATTACATGATTGCATCCTGTTAAACAAATAAATGGATTTGGGGAACAGAAGTAATGATTTTCTTAAACTTTAGCTTACCAATGATGTTTGCGTTGGTATTTTCAAGAGATGATAACAGAATTCGCCATAACTCTTCCTTATTCTTCACTTCTGGAGGAGTACACAACCCTGCCTTCATCTGTACAACAACAAGCAAGTTGAAGTAAGTTTTTAAATCAAACTCTCTAAAATAATTTGAAACAAAACCTCAACTGATGTATATAACACCACAAGGGGTAGCCTCCCCATAAATAACTTATCTTTGGATCTAATGGAATAAGATGCTAGTGTCCTTTGATCCTTTTATTAATTTAAAACATTGCCATTTATATCTACCCAGAATCAATACCCAGACTTTCAGCAACCATATCAGCACTTACTTTGGCCAAACTGCAGCCTTAAATTGTAATATTTAGCTGAATATTTAGTCTACTGACCCCATGACTAGTTGACCAAGTGGACTGGTGTGTGTATGCATGTGCTAGAATGCCAAAATGTGCCAGATATATTAGATTTAGGGCTAAGCCAAAACAGTAAGCTGTAGAGAATGCTTTCCCAGACACAAATGGTAAAAAGGCTTTTGCTGAGAAAGACCATTTAGGTTTGTTAACCATGTAAAGTGTGTGTGTGCATGCATGTGTGTGTACTGATCATGATTTCTTTCATTTTAGTCATTCTCAAATTATGAATGACAACCCACTTGATGCTTAGAAAAAGAATTACGGGTTTTTCACACACTGGCAATCTTTTGGGTGGAACTTTGTATGCCACAAATGCACAATTCTATCACCAAATGGGGAAAGGCATAGGCCATAACTATTGTCTCCAATTGTAAACCTGATGCCTGCAGTCCCTTTTTAGACACTCATCGTGTAGTTTCTAT
Organism: Sinotaia quadrata; assembly: GCA_028829895.1. Lineage (NCBI taxonomy): Eukaryota > Metazoa > Mollusca > Gastropoda > Architaenioglossa > Viviparidae > Sinotaia > Sinotaia quadrata. The sequence goes on from CM054184.1 coordinate 35,288,019, forward strand.
ATTTGGCAAGTCTAAGGAACTGTGAAAACAATTCTTTCTGCAAGGATCTGGTCACTGTTTCTGAAATACTAGGAGCTTGTATACAATGTAGTGATTTTACCTTATTAGCTTTCTGCATCCTACTTTGCAATCTTTCTACAAATATAAGTAAATTCCTAAATCTCTAGTAGTACTTATGTTACTTAAATCTGTCACTTTAGTTTTCTTTGAACTGTCACAACAAAAACTATTATCTGAAAGATTTGCAAGGATTAACAAAATCATTAAAATAATTTTTAAAAATAGATAAGGAAAGAACCTTTTGTAAAAAATTATCTCTCCTTTCTCGTTTATAATCCAACCGCAAATTTCTCCTTAAACTCTCCTGTAGCAATTTGATTGTCTCATCCAGTTTTGTTACTGCATCATCTGATGAGGTTTCACAGATATAATCAAGAAAAGTGGTGTCATGATTTGCACTTTTATGACTGTCATCTTGGTGCTGGTGGGACATAGCCATGTTTGGTTCATAGCAGGTTGCAGTGCTCCTGTCATGAGGAGCAAAAGGCATCCTGCAGTCAAAATGTTCCTTTGTTTCTTCCTTACAAATAGCATTATGAAAATCATGGAGTTTCTCTTCATGCATGCCAGCATGGTGGTGGTAATTTAGGTCTGGAATCAGTGAGTCATGATTAATGGAAGAAGATGAGTTAGGAACACCAAAACACAACTGCTCCTTTCTGTTAGATTCACATCCTCTCTCAACAAAGTCTCCAGTTAAGTTTGATTTTCTCTGATTCATATCTGGAACATTGTGAACGAATGCCGATTTAGGGTGTGTCAGATGCTGAACTTGTGATCCACAGACAGGGATATGAGATGCAGACATCCTGCAACTGTTGAAGTATAGTGAACCATTACTAACAAGGCCATTTTTCTGCACTGCTGGAATGCTACTGGATGGACAACCCAAAGATGATGAGTGCCAGGGCTCTTGTTTAACAGAAACAGGATTAAAATGTTCTATAGCTGGATGGTTTGAATCTAGGGATTCACTCCAAAACATATCAGAACAATCCATTTTCAAGGAAGGTAATACATGCTCAGAAGAGGGTGAAACAAGTATTGTGTCAGAGAAAGAAAGATCACTTGAGACTGTTGCAGGAAAACTGTTGCTGCGAGTTAAACTGGATGCCTCAGAAGATTGCAGCTCATGAGATAAGTTTGAATCTTGAAAAGATAGCAGTGCTGGAGAAGAATTTGACTTCAGTTCTTTAGTAGATGCTGAGAATGATGAATCGTTCAAAACCACTGATTGCAAAAGTTTCATGCCAGAACTGAATGTTTCTTCAGAACAGGTGCTGGCAAGTTTTTTCAACAGCTTCTCTTTTGCATCCTGATGGTTTCCTTGCTCATTCTGTATCATCTGGTGGAACATTACTTTAATCACATCTGGGCTGTATGTGTTAACCCTTCCTCCACTATTTGTCTTGGTACTGGAACTATTCGTGCCCTTGCAGTGACCTCCATCGGCTGCTGCAGTATCATGTACATACTCATGCTCTCTATGACAACTATCATTTTCCCTGAAGGAAACTCCAAGCTGGGCAATTTTATTTCGATTGTCATGATTTTCAACAGCCTCCAAAACTGGTGGTCCACATTCCATGGATTTATTTTGAGCACTGAAAAGGTCCAGTTTCTGGGGGCCAGAGGGTGTCCAGGATGATAAGGGTAAATCCTGCTGGCTGTGAACACTAGGAACTTTTGCTAGTTCACCAGCGCTTTCATGGTGGTGTTCACGCAAGTCACTGGTCATAGGCCCAAAGTTGATGGAATAGTCTGTAAAGTCCACACACATACCTGTCTTTTCTTTTTCATCACTGTCTACACAAACTTTCTTGGGGTGTGGGCAGTTCCCATAATTACCACTAGTTTTCCTCAAACCCCAGGCAGTGTCCAGTTTTCCGTCACAAAACACAAAACTGTCATCTAAGTCTTCATCCTTTCTCTTTCCACATGTCCGTGACTCAGAATGACTTGTCTCTAAAGAACAGCTGGAACTGGAGTCTGGCATCTGTGATTCATGACATACATCAGAAATGCCTTGTTTTTCAGCAATTTCCTCCAGCGCCTTGTCCTTCTGGATTTTGGGGATTCGTCCCATTTTGACTGCTGAAACAAAAAAAAGAGAAAATTCATCTAATATTATCGAATATGCAGCAACTAACCACGAATATTATCTATGCATTTTAACATATTTTTGTAATAAACACTAATTTAATGCATAGTGATAAAATAACTAATAAAAAGGAAAATTATGAGTGTTTTTAATAAGTTTTTACAGGCGATAATACTTATAATATGCCCATCATTTTTTTATATCTTATGGTAGATTTTGACAAGCTGTTCTTAAAATTATCAGAATTTCTTTGACTTGTGGGTAAGGAGAGGATAGGTAGTGGGGAAAAAAGGAGAATGAAAATGTAAATGTTGTCAGAATAAATTTAGGAGAGTGATTATTTTCTAAAAGTGCTTTTGAATGCAGCTTTTTGTCAGGTCTTATCTTCATAAAATAATGTACATGTGCTCCTTGCTTTATCATCTACTGTGAGGGCTTATTAGATTGTACAAGTTGGTATCAAAATTTTTTTTAAATGTTTACATATCAATTATTCAATTAGAACAGTTATTTTGCAGGTAACTTTATTTAATCATGGCACCATTACCTAACATTACTTATTTAACAGTTTTCACAGTTGACTGATTTCTCTACTTAGTATGTAAGAAGGTATTCCAAACATCGCTGAATGGCTGATTGTGACTTTGTTTAGTCAATTTTTCTACATTTTCAACACTCATGTTTCCTCTGTATATTAAAGCTTTATAAAATAAAAGCACATGAAACAAAAAGTTTGTTCTCTGTTCTGTCTTTCTGTGTTTTAATAAAATATTTTGAGTTTTAATAAAAAATTGTAAAAAAGTATTAAGAAGTTATTCAGAAGTTGCCAACCGAACGACTTTTTTACGAAGCTGCCATAACTTGTCCAGAGGTAGCGCTTAACACATGCTCTCTTTTTTGCGTGCAGTACAGTAATAAAAATAATAATGGTTTTCATGTAGGGAAAGAACAAGGTTCATTTCCATACTAAAAAATGCGCAGGAATTTCAAGTGTGATAAAGTTAAACTTAAATTTTCTTAAATTACGTTAATGGTGATTCCGATAACATAGCAGCCTTAAAAGATACTGAAAAATAAGAAAATCTTTCATCTATGTCATATAGTTTGAGACAAAAAATACTTCATGCATAATGAATTGTGTTGAAAGAACTGTGGTCAATGACCGAAATCACTGAAGACTGAAAACAACAATGACGGATTTTATCGAGTACTGTAGTGATCAACTCGGCAACACTGAACCAGTTTTCACTTTGCCTTCTCGTGCATCACTCTGAGGATGTTAGTTGATAAGTTAAACATATAAGAACATTCCTTGTGGTACGATGCTAGACTGCACTAGAATCATTGAACTGAAAAAGCATTAAATTAGATGAATTATTGGCAAATGTCTGAGTGTGTGTGTACAAAATATGAAGATTTCTTTACTGTGGTTAGTGCATACTTAATATAGATCTTTCCAAACTGAATCCAATGGTACCAAAAGCATCTCTGTAGCTCAATTACAAGCAGAGTTATTAGTATTACAGTTTTAACATTCATAGCAATTTGTTTAGTAATAGTGTAATATTACAAGCACACCTTCAATGGCCATTCCTTGCTCCAAGCACTTCTGAAATCGGCAAGCTTTGCATCTGTTGCGGTTCTGAGGCGAGATTACACACTTACCACCAAAATAGCATTTATATTTATCTCCTTTTGGCAAACTACGTTTGTAGAAACCCTATAATAACAAAAATAAAAAAGCATTTAATGTTATAATGATATACATAGTGAGAGTGACAGACAGATGCTAACACTTAAGCCTAAAAGGGAATAATGTTGCATGATATAGCAATAAACAAGGACATCAAAAACTACAATTTCAAACAGCAAAGGACACTAACCTTGCACCCTTCACAGGTTGCTACTCCATAATGAATTCCTGTTGCCCTATCGCTGCAAATGCGACAATCACCAAAGGGAAAGGGGATAGCTCCGTGTGGCATGTTTTGGCCTGAATATGCTAGCAAAATACACACATTTAATACAATTACTTATATTAATAATTTATAAAATATAATGGAAACTTGACATTACTGCCAACAAAACTCTTCAAATCATGAAAAGAAAAAGAAAGTCTAAACTGGGCTAAAGAGAAGAAAACAGTCCCTTGTGGCATGAATATGAGTTTTTTAACAAGCAAGGAAAATACAATGCACCCTCAATTATCCAGCTAATGGAAGTGAGGATTGCAAATATAACCGGAAAATCAACTTTATATTTATACACATTATTTAATCAGATATTTATATATCTGCAGTGAATAATTTGCAGTGAGCTACATATTCCATACAATACATATATTTATAGTGCATAATTTTATGAATTAAGATCTCAGTAAGTTAAGGCAAGAATCATGCACAAATAATCCACAAATGGAATAATCTAAATCTGGATAACTAAGAGTACTCTGCAAATAAAATTCATTACATATATTAAAAATTTATAGAACCTAATACAGACTTACAATCACTGCAAACAAAAACTTAAAATCATTAAAACATTAAATATATACTCCAAATCCAAGTTATTCAGCCATATCAAGCACTAGATAAGCATGAACCTAATGGGTAGCTCAAATAATAATAGTAAACTGATAACTATTAAGTATCTGCTTTACACTTACAGTTTAAAAGTTTTTGGTTTCTTCTCTAATGCTAGAGTCAACAGTAATGATTTTTAAGAGCTCCAATTTTAAAACATTTCTCTACACATATGTATAACAGTATGTATACTGTTCTTAATGTGTAACAACTGAAAATAAGCATTACAGCAAAAGTTATAGTTTGGAGTTTTTGTTTTTGTTATTTTGGATTTTTTAAAATTAAATCTCTGATTAGTATTACATAAGTTATGTTAGTATAATCAAATGAGATATACAAACTAAGTCTCAGTGATACCAAAAGTTGATGACTATTATGGTCAATGAGTGAACTCTGACCAGTCTTTTCAGTTAATCAGTATTTTCCAAATGATTTTGGAAATTCATTTTTTCAATGTGAGATTTATTGATGACTTCATTAGAGATATGATTAAGATTAAGAATAACATTAAATTAGAAAGGAAACACACACACATAATGATTAAATATTACATCATCCATTGAAATAAAACCAGTCATAAACAGAATGTTTTCAATTTTGAGGTGTCTCCTCTGCATCCCTAATTATATATATGATCTTTCTTAAATCCTTGTAAATCTATTAAGTTTTTAATTAATTATATCGGTCTTCTTGTTGAAAAGCATTTAGTCTTCAGTTTTCCATATCAAATTAAAATCAGAATTTCCCTAGTATAAATCAGGTTTGATGTCATAACTGATGACCCCAGAGTCAGATAGATGCCAATTATCTTTCAACTCTATAGGACTTTTAAAAAAAAAAAAAGAATACTTTTGGACATATTATTTATTATATTAATGAAACTTACTTCATTAGCTTCTGGTTTTATTTAATAAAATAAAATAACTTTATTAGATTAGAATAACTAGAATTAAAATTGTAATTTGTACCTATTCCTATTTAATCTTACTGGGTGCATAAATTAAAAAATAAATGTAAAAAACTAGAAATATTAATTACTCTTAAGTACATTAAGTATTACTATTAAGTACTACTAATAACTGAAGCTTAGAAAAACAACACAGATTTTTATTGCTTAAAATGTATTATTTTAACATTTAACACTTTTAGAAACTGGTAGATACACATTTAATACTGACACAGAGTTGCAGAGAATGAAAACAGACGTATTTCATTTTCAGAAATCAGAAAGTTTTTGATGACTAAAGAAATTCAATTACTATTTTATTAAATATTACTACTAAAAGTACTAAAAAAATGAAAAATATTGCATTCATATAAAATATTTTCAAGTAAAATTCTGCAGAATTAAAAAGTATGATTTTGAATATATATATTTGTGTGCTCACATTTTCATTATCTCTATCAAGTTATTTATAAACTATGAAATGGTCAGCTTTATATAGAGAACTTAAACTAAATTATACCAAGATTACGCATAAATGAGGGACTTAAGTTCATTAGGTAAACTTGTGCCATTAGTGATCAGAAATGTGGGATAATGTTTTTGTGGAATTCCTTATTCCAAACAAAGCATAACATAGTGACTGATTAAACTATTACATCTTATTAAGTGCAGTTCAGGGATTTACTAAACACTAAGCAGATTTTAATTATGATAGTGATAAATTTGCTTTTTCATATTGTTATTTTTGTTTGTCAGATACTCTGACATAATCACTGGTTTCAATATATCAATTTGATTGGTTTGGGTTTCACTGCTCTAATTGTGTCACTGCAGATGATTAATAATGCAATGCTAGTTAACGTGACGTTCATACTTTTTAACTTTTTAGTCTCAAGGCACCGCCATGGTTGCATATAAACATAAAAACACTTTCTTTTACCTAGTTTTCATTTTACAATTTGTCTTCTAAGTAACATCCAAATTCCTGTCAGTCTTCTATACCACGGAAAGTTATGCAATTTTTAACGAGTTAAAATGTTCGATTTAGATTTTTAGGTGTGCATGTAATAAATATGTTTACAAACATAAACTGCAATTTAGGCTGTTTCTAGGTCACCTCACGCTGATACGTCATCACAACATTAACAAACGATGAGGTCACTTAGTTTTCAAACAATTCCAAACAAAAATATGTCAAAAAGCATTTGACATTTTTAAATGTAAGCCATGTTAACACTGGCTGTCAAGCTTAGTCATGCAGGCATACTGCAGGTCGATATATGGGTGTGCGTGTCAAAATAGCAGACGACCTAGGCGCTAAAATGTAAACTTAAAGGTATAGCAATACAATAAAATTTAATTTCAGTTTATGTGCTATTTGACGAATAAAGTAACATATTTAATTACAATTACATACCTTGGAAAGCCCAAGAAAAGCTACGTTAAGCCACAGTATATTCTGCGCTGAAATGACCCATTTTTACTGAACCAGATCGATGATCACGTTTTTGAGGACAGTCTACAAACTCTACATGATGACACGCTCAAAGCATTATGGGATAGAAGTAGAGCATCTCGGTGAATGTAGGACATTTTGTTTCATTGCATAACTCATTGACTAATTTGCTTCTGCTTTGCGGCCTTTCCCACTGAACGTTTTTTTTTTTTAAATGATAACCATTTAATATATACAAACAGATTTGTAACATATCAAGGAAAGATTAAAGACTGAGACCGTGGATGAAAGCACATAACCGAACTTTTAGGGCTCTTGTACAGTACCTTGTTGACCTACTTTTACCAGTTTTAAGACAGCGAAACATACCAGCTTTTTACGGTATCGTTTACATACGTATGATGGTGTACCGCACAGTACACTTATATTGAGCAGCTTAGAAAGCAATACTAACATACATAAATATTTATATATCACTGATTATTCTATCGTAGACAGTATGAAATTGGAATGAATTGAATTCGCACTTAATCTTTATCAGTTCAAGGACGTAAGATCTAGCCGCTTTGTAAGACATTTTAACTATCCAACTTGTAGTGATGTAATTATAAGATTTTTTTTTAATGAAACATGGGAATTTAATTTAATTTTACAGTTATGTTTCCGCTTCCAACTTTTCCCTTATTTCACAGACCGACGCTAGTCTTTATGAGAAGTGAAATACATGTACTTAACAATATCATTTCAAGACACCTTGACCGTAACCAGGGGAAATAACTTCCAGTTTCTAATAACGCTGTTTTCATGCCCTTTCAAGTTTGTAAAGGTGGGATATATTTAAATAATAATAAAACCGATTTAAATGTGATTATAGCTTTCCCCATTAAATACATCAGCATTCATTACTGTTCTTCCATTAACAATATAAGGATTTTTACTGTGTATTTGATTGCTATTGTTTATCAAATCGAGCTACATTCCACATTCTGCATTTGACTTTGAGAGCAACTCAATATCCTAATTCCTATGCAAAATAAAATTAAGAGTCAGTATCATAATCAGTACTCTCCCCCACCCCCTTAAATGTTTTAATGACCAAATTATTTAATAAAGATTATATGTATTTACCAATTTAGTACAACAAATCCTGATTACCTCAAAAAACGAAAAACGCATCTTGAAATACACTGCAACATATTGCTCCTGTCTGGTAAATCCTTCAAATATAGCTTTTAAATAATCTAAATGTGACAGGTCTTCTAAAAAATAAATGCTAAGTAAACAAATGCTAAGAAAAAACAATGAGAATAGTTAGAAGGTAATTTCGAATTGTTAATCAATCATTCACTTTAATTGTCAAACATAATGTTGACACAACACTTTTTAGTGTAGCCTAAAGCTTGTATTGCAACTTTTAGTTCATACATAAATTAATAATTTTATTTCAATAAAATTAATACACTATGCAGCTAATTAGTAAAAAAGAAAAATAATTTTGAAGGGGTGGGGATTCAAACCTCTTAATAACTGCAAATTGCAATAAAAGAAAAAAGTATAATGATTAAAAAGTAAAAGTCGTTTAAAAACCAAAATATAATTTTTTTAAAAATCCAAATAATACTATGTGTATTTAGGTATTATTTTACTATTGCAATTAAATTTTATTGTTTAAGAGAATAGTTGTAAATTTCATGTACCAAGATTAATTATTACAATCATGTACAAGTAAATTATTAAACATACACCATTTAATACTTTGTTTGTAATATATATATATTGCCACAGTTTGTTGAAAGCATAGTGCTATCCTTTACTAGCTTGACTCTTCAGCCAGAAAAACATAAAATTGTGTTAAAAAGAAATAGTCTTGATCTCAGTAAAGTTTAACTTTGAAGTGAGATATTAATCAAATAATAATATGGTCTAAAAAAAAATGAACATAAATAAATACTATTATAAAACAAAGCTACAAGTTTTTTGTTTTTGTTTTTATCAACATGTGCTTCATATATAGTATAAAATTCATTTGAAATAAAGCAGGGTTGTTTTAAAGAAATAATCAGAAACAGTAGATCTGGGGATCAGAGGACAATCGATCTTGCAATCATATAGTGGCTGAAATTAACTTGCAGTCATACACAAAAAGAGCTATACAGTATACTTAATGAAAGCAATACTAACTGATATAAGTGTAAAAAATGTCAAGATTAGTCGCCTTTGAAGTTTGCTGCAGCTCTAAATTTTCCAAAACATATGATGTGATCATTACTAGAAATAGAATATGAAGCAGTTAACAGTTTTCAGTTAACCAATGGAAACTCTTGCTGCTAAACTGCTGCCAAAACTACACAATAATTTTAAATACTTTATTCATAAAGGAATGAATGCTCTTCTAAGCACAAATTTTAGCAAGAAAATATTCATTCAAATATATTTACAACAACAACAATTTCAATATGAACTAAGTTTTTAAATGATTACCAAAGCTTGAGTTTCAGAGTTCTGCTAATAAAAGCGGTATTAGGAGAAAGCTTATTTTATATTCTTACTGACATAAGAAAAATCATATGCAGTCACAAGCAAAAAGAAATCCAGATCAAATTAAATTTTATGATCATATCAACACAGCTATGAGGCCCCAATTTTAGCAAAAACAAAACTTCCAACACTTAGTAAATTAACTTATTTTTCTTTCAAACATCGCTTTAAGTCACATTGAATAAAAAACAAACTGCATGTTAGATAAAGAAATTATCTTTAATTTTAGCCAAATTTACTCAAATTTGATACTTTAAAGTATCAAACTTTACTACAGAAAATCAAATTTGTGCACTAAATGCTTCTTAATCTTATTCCTACAAAAAAACAGTGATGTTGGGACTACCTACAAGTAAAGTAAGTTATCTATTATGTGACATGTTTCCTCTTTCTCTCACCAGTTGAGCTACTAGGTTGTAATATTATTCTCACGAATTGATTTTTTTAAAATACTAAATATACTCTGTTCTCTTCATTCCTATATCAGTCATAGAGTAGTAGTAGAGAGTACAAAAAGTCTGCAAAGACACCACTAAGTACTTGAAATTGTAGCGTAAAATATTAGAGTTTATGGTTATTATGATGATAGTATATTTCTCAGAATTTATCTCAGGAGCTATATTTGAACCCAAGTGTGACTATCATCATGGTGATCCAAACCCTGAAACACTCCATTCATATTTTCCTAATGTAAGTGAAATGGGGTACAGTATATAATTTTGAATCACCACTATACCCGTAGATTATGCACATCATTATATATGGTCATTATGTAGCACATACATTCTTATTTAGATTAATACCTTATTTCTAGATTTTCTAGGCATACAAGTCCACAACTGTAGCAACTGCTATAATAGACATGTTTATGATGAAATACAAAAGTGGCAAATATCAAAGCCTTTGATTTGGAAAGGAATAATCACGAAAGAGAAAAATATCAAGAAGTTTAAATATTGATGGTGGACTTTGTGAATGAGTATTAAGTCCTCCTAAAGTATGTCATTTTAGTATAAGCAGTTTATTGTTTAATTAAACTTACATTTGTAATGTAAGTATTTCATTAGGTGTGATTTCTGACTTGACTCTTGACAGAAATTACAGCACAAATATTTTTTTACTATACTTTTATTAATGGATGGATAAATAAATTTGTATCACTTGAAGTTTGTTTTTTTAAATATAGCTTTGATACTGACAACAGTTTTAGCATCCACTAGTGAAACTGGCAGATTTTGGAAATAATCCAAAATTATATCTTGTAAATAATTCAACCCTTTCTTTCTACTTACTTTAGTAGATTAGAAACTCTTTACCTCCATAGTGGCAGAAATGAAATTAACAGAATTCAGGATTTCATTTGTTTTTATTAAAATAATTCATATTTCAGATGAAACATTTATAAATAATTAAATTTTTGACAAACAAAAGACAAGCTTGTTGTTTATTTAATAACTTTTCTATCCTGACTTCCTATGCTGGTTTTTAATTTAACATTTTGTTTTGTTTTTGTTTCCTCTCAGACTACGTTTAAAGTGTCTGATGCTGGCAGGTAGAATATGAAAAGAACAGTTAACATCTATAATGGGCTCGGGTCATCACAAGTCAGTTACAAACTACTCCTTTCATCACTGGAACATAACTTATGCCTTTTTAAATATTCAGTGACCAGTATTTCACCGGAACAAATTAAAGAAGGTATTTTATGATGATTGATTTATTTATAGTGAGATATTGGATTAGTGAAATTGAATTATATCAAGTTCACACTCCAAAATAAAGGATGGTAAACTGTTTGTCTTCATAAATATTTTTGTAGAATATAATTATTAGATCATGATAATTAAATCACCATTCACCTGCTGTCAGATGATAATTAAGACAGCAATTGCTTTCCACCTGTGTGTTTGCCATTCTTAGAATTCAAACATATTGTTTACAGTCTATATACCTTGACAACCGTGACATATAAAAGCAACTTGAGAATATGCAAGTTTTAAATAGAAAACTTTCAGATCTTATTTCATGCCATTTTGTACTATTCCTTTTTTTTCCCCACGATGCCAACATAGCATTTGCTCTGAAGAGTATTGTTTGTTAGTATTGAAAGTAATTTAGTGAAATCATCTTCTCACAATAAAACAGTTTAGTTATTCATATTATTTGAAAGTAATAATGTATTTTTGAATATTTCAAAACAAATTCTCTTACTTGACAATCTCTCTATTGTCCTCATTCTACCCAGTAAAACACCATTCAGTAAGAGCAGAATTGCCTGTAAAGTGTAATATAAGTATTTTAAAATCTAGGAAAAAGGCACTGTGGACAGATTTTAAGAAAATATAAACAATTTATTATATATGTATTGCTTATGAATTAATCCATTACTGATGTGATGTACTAATTTCTGTTTAATATTTAATTATATTTTATGCTTTTAATTATTTTCCTTATTTGATTAACCGGGTATGAATTGACTGCTTTACTGTAAATAATATATATATATATATAATTGAGAATTATTTCTCTCTCAAAATAATAAAAATATGTGGTATATATTATCAGTGTAATCAGATTTGAAATAAGAAATAGTGTAATAAATGCAAATAAATTTACTTGGATTTTGAAATTTATATGAAAAATTTAAATAAACTCAGATTTTTTACTTTATAAGAAAAGAATAAGAAAATGATTTGATGCAAAGCTTTTGTTTCAGGTAGTTGGAAGAAGAATTGTGCAGCAATTGTCTTTGGGGGTGGCTTTGATGTTGGATTCCTGCACAGCCTTGGCCATACAGGAATAAAGATGGTACATGATTTTGTGACAGAAGGTGGCACCTACATGGGTTTTTGTGCAGGAGGATATTTTGGTTGTGATTATATTGAATTTGACAAAGGAGGACCACTTGAAGTTTGTGGTGAACGAGACCTAAAATTTTTCCCAGGTGGTGATATCTCAATGTGTTGATTTTATTAACTTTTACTTTTTACTTGTGTATATTTTTATAGTTGCCTACCTATTATATTAATTTTACAGCACTAGTCAACAACAGATCGCAACTAGAAGATAAATGCTTGTGAGAAATGTATTTCAGATAATATTTTACATAATATATGCATTTATTTGCCTACATGTAGCCTCTGTGTGCACATTTTAGATACATGTTTATATAAATAAGTAGATGGATAAATGGAGGGAAGGAACAAGAATGAGAAAAGGGGAAGGTTCAGAAATATTTTGTAATATTGATATCGGTCTCAAAGTTCGTTCACCAGGTATTTTTCATACCGCTTGACCAAGATAGCTCTCCACTCACAGTGTGGTGGAGTAAATTTGCCTATCCCTATTTCTTATTTCTAGACTTAATTGCTATATAAATTGTGAAAGTTACCCGACCTTGGGCATTCCTTATGATGGTATTTTTGTAAGTGTCAGAGTTGGAGTAAACACTCAAGTTGAGAATATAATGCAAACCATTTCCAACTAGATGAGTAATTTTTATTATCCAGTGGTTAAGATTTACAAGAATGAGACCAGCCATTGGGCTGAAATTAAAAAGTTTACATGCTGTCGAGAATTCTATTGTCTAATCACTTGAATTTAATGTGGCAAAAAGTCCAGTCATGAAAGGCGGCTGTTAGCTTGTTAACTGACTGATTGAGAGAAAATAGACTTAGAAATATTTTTTGCATTTTGATAATGATATATATTATACTTGTGTTTTACATGGAGATGCATTATGTGAGTAGACTATATTTGTTTTCTACAAATTGTGAACTGTGATGCTTATATGCAGAATGCTAAACATTTTACATTATTCTAGTGAAACTGCTCATAAAACTATAATGCTGTACCCAAGTATCAGGCTAATAAGTACTGTTGCAGGAAACTTTAAGTTGAGACTTGAATGTTAGAAAGAATGGAGTTTTTAAAAAAGAGTAAACGGGAAACTTAGCGTTTGTTCCCTGATTATATTTTTACAGGGACAAAGCAGCTTTCCTTATGTTATCTGAATCTTCTGGTTTACTGATTATAAACCACTACAACCATGGTATAGACTTGGGAAGCAACTACTGCAGTGTGTAAGTGTAAGGAATACACTACACTCTGTTGATGTATGGTGACAAGGTATGGTTGACTATATTGAGCAATTTCTGGTACAAGGAATTTCTGGAAATTGCTACAATTGTTGTTCTGCTTGAAGGAGCTGGTAAGGCAAATAAGCACCGAGGTTAGCTTCAAGAGAATATCAGCTAATCAGTTTTTTACATGAGAGAATCACATGGAATTGACATGGTCAGTAAACTTGTGACTTTGATACGAAAAGGACATTGTGGCTTCGTCTATTCAGGTTATGTAAAAACTATTATTGCTTATCTCTAATAGTTCCATTTCTGCTAAGAACTATCCTGTGATTTATATTGACACTATTGTTAAATTGTATTTAGGATATAAAAATTATTTAAATGTGGTTTCATGGAAATATTGATGTCAAGTAATCTTTTTCATTGTTATTTGTTGTATGTATATTTGATTGTTAATTTAATAAATTTATTCTTTATTGACCTTACACACATATTGATAACCTTATGTTAGAGAAGAAAGTGGGTGGGTGTGGCTCTCTAAATATAGATTAAGGATGGATTTGTCTTCTCCTTTAGTAAGAAGTTTTCCACATATGGAAATGTTGTGTGATGATAAATGTTTGTCTTAATGCTAGGGAAGAGAGAAAATGTTTACAGCGCCCACATACTCGCCAAGTGAGAGAGACGAGTGGTGTCTGCTGGAGAATTGTTAATAACATAAATTAAGATTCTCATCATTTGTAATTAGTTATGGATGAATAATTAATTAATAATAATAATAACCATGAACTAGGTGGCATTGGCACCACACACTCCTTAAATAAAAGTGAAAAATACAAATAAAAAGTTTTTAAGAGTTTCTATGGACATTTAAAGTACCTTGGGAAAATCTTACAAGTAAAATCAAAAAGTTATTTTCACTAACAGCAATCAGTTATATTGATGATCAGTATTCTGTAACAAATAGTTTATTGTTTTGACAGATTTAGAAAATGTGTATGTGTACATTCTTTTTTTAATTCTTCACATACTTAAACTAGAATTAAATGTCTTGGTACATATATATGTGTATATACTCTCTCAGCATTTATCGGTATTCATTTATAATAATGACTTTTTGTTGTTGCTGTTTGTTTCAGGAAAATGCATTGGGCCAATTGTGTCTGGATTTCAATATGATACACACAAAGGATTGAAGGCCATACCTATAAAATTTCATGCAAATGGAGGCCAACACAAGGAATTTTGCTTCCGATCCTATGTCAATGGCGGTGGATTTTTCCAGCCATATGATTCATTCAGAAACTTTGCACATGTGCAAAATGTACAAGTTCTGGCATCGTATATAAATTTCCCAAACATGCCTGCAGCAATAGTGAAGTGTGCAGTTGGTGTTGATGGTGGAATGGCAATTTTGACAGGGACACACCCGGAGTTTTGTGTGTTCGAAATGGACTGTTCAGATCCAGACTTGCAGAAACACCAGAAGGATTTAGAGGCTGATGATGAAGTGAGAGAGAAATGTTTCAGGCATTTATTACAGGCCGCCAACTTGGAAGTCAATAAAAAATACTCTGATCGGACAGTGACCTCAAAAATATAATAGATACTTTGTTGGTTTTAATTTATGATGAGTGGGCTCGTGAAAATGTTTGGAGAGTTTAAGTTATTTTTCCGCATAAAATAAGAGAGTAAATATATTAAAAATTTGATTACTACAACTAATTTTTTGGCTATTGGCAATCAATTTGCATCACCATTATGAATTATCTCCCTCTATTTCATTCTGGGACTAAGAAGATAAATTGCTTCATAAATTGTTTTTCTAAAACAAATTTAAAGTCACACCCTCTAAATATGAAAAAGGAAAAGTCAGTAGTCACTTTGCCTTATATAGTTATTTACTTTGTATTTAAATGGAACAACCCAGGAACAAACTGGCAATTCACTCGTAACCATGTGAACTGCACTCTCTTAAAAGCTTTTAATATGTTTGTAGCAGTTATCTCATGTAATCTGCAAATTCTGGTTTGCTACTAATATATGATTTTGAAATGATAGAGAAGGGATAAGAGGTATATAAAGAATCTTTAAAGATTATGTATACTTGTTCATTAGGAGAAAGAAATTAATTTTTTTTTGCCAAATCTTTTTATTTTAATTTAATTTTTTTATTGAAGAGACATTAGTAATAAGTCATAGTATTTTATTACAGATCTTTGTTATAAGAATATATATTTGCAGTTTCAAAGAAAAAATACAAATAAACACTCAAAATAAGAAACAGCCTTTTAGAGGGGAGAAGCCTAAAGGGGTCATTGTTTTGTTTTGTTTTTTGGGGGGTAGTTTCCAGGTTACCAGTACACTTTTTTAAAATTTAAAGTTCTTAATTTATTTTTTTTATTTATCATTAAACTATGTTATCACCCAAAAGAGAATATATTTCATTTTGGATATTAGAAATACAATTTATGAACTAGAAGCAGAGTAAATTGTTCAGAGGATTTATTTCCATTCTACAATTAAACTTTTTTCTGCTGTATCATATTTTGAGAAAGTTGTATTATGTTTTGTTTGCTTCAGTGTTGTCTTTTAGGAAGATCAATTTTATTTTGGGTACAGAAAAATATTCTCATCATCTAATTTAACTGTGTGATTAATATTTGTTCATAATTTTTTTTAAATTTTAATTTAATTTGTTTTAATTTATTTATTTAATTTTAAATTTGTTCAGTAAATCCTTGTCCGGCATAATTGAAATTTGACTACTAATTAAATGTGACTACTTGTTTCCCAAAAGATTGGAGGGTGGGGTGGATTGATTGTTCATGAGTGATTAGTTTTTGTTTTGATAGGTAAAATTGTATATTTTATGTATAATTGCTGTAAAAATGGATTCAACAGTGGATGAAAATCTA
Source organism: Sinotaia quadrata (assembly GCA_028829895.1). Taxonomy (NCBI): domain Eukaryota; kingdom Metazoa; phylum Mollusca; class Gastropoda; order Architaenioglossa; family Viviparidae; genus Sinotaia; species Sinotaia quadrata. Next base: position 35,304,705 of record CM054184.1, read on the forward strand.
AAAATGTAATTTTATTTATCTAAATCATGTTTATATATTGAGATTATGAGAGATTTTAAAATTAAAAATTGTACTTTTTTACCAATTTTCCATGTTATTACAAGTGAGATTTTATCATCTCATATAGCACATTCTGTATTTTATTTATTTTAGAATAAACTGGGTATACTTTTGAATACATTTTAAATACTGCTTTTACAGAGCCTATCTCTACTACTAGGACCTTAGGGTCCTACAAATTCCATTTTTGCAAAAATCAGATATGTCTATTTTTATTACTACTTTTGTTGTCATTTCATTCATAATTCTTGATACTTGGTATTCTTGATATTATTTAGCCTGGAACACCTTTACAGATTAAAGTATTCATTATATTTGTTTTAAATGTTTGGGTTTTTTGTCCATTTATCATTGTTTACCTTCTACAAAATATGGAGGAAAAATTGTGTCTGTTCCCTCACTGTAGGACCTAGTGCTAAAACAACAGGCAACACTTCTATACTAGAGATGGAAAGTTTAAAAAAAAAGTTCGTCTATTTACTCAAAATGACATTTATGCACTGGCCATTTAAATTAATACATTGCCTTCTCGTACAAACTGAAATATGTCACATATACATTTGCACTGTAAACATAATTACAATCATTAAGTGAAAATAAACTGAAGTTTTATGTTCATTATGACCTCATCATACTGTTAATTTAAACATGTGACAAATAGAAGAACTGACAAAATCACCCTATTTCTGATTAAATCAAGAGATTATTTATTGAATAGAAATATGTACAATACTCAATCACATGAAACCCTGCAGCAGATCTCACAACATTGGTTTCCACTTAAAATAATTACAATGGATATTTATTAGCACTGTTGTCATACTTTAGAACAATTATTCAGAATTGCGACCTTTAAACATGAGTACAGTACATTTCAAGGATGGCCTGAAAATAAGATTTTGATATTGACATAGTAAAGTCAACAAGGGAATTAATTTTCATTTTTTTGAAAGGAAAAATCTATTCATATAATGGTTAGAAGCAAATATCACAAGAAAAGCAGGGAGCCAAAATTATATTTTTATTTCACCGTTCACACTAGACCACTGTGATCAAAGGGGAACAACCCACTTCAGCAATTCTGGAAAAAATGTAGGAAAAAAGGTATTGATAAGAATTTGATTCAACAGACCACATAGCGCGCAGTCTACTCCACAATTTCATTCCTTAACCTAGACACTGCGATAATAACAACATAAACTGACATTGTAAAAGACAAAACTAAATAAAAAACTTATCATCACGACTGATGACGGACACAACTGATCGCTCAGCCTTATACCTTGAGAAGACGCATTTTGGTTCTGTTCTTTCGATGAGGATCAGTGCAAGATTCAGACCGGAGAAGACGCATTTTGGTTCTGTTCTCTCGATGAGGATCAGTGCAAGGTTCAGACCGGAGAAGACACATTTTGATTCTATTCTATTGCTGAAGTTCAGTACATTCTTCTTATTGAAAGTTCGGCATTTCTGTCAAACTCGTAGAATTAAGCTGCTTGATATCTTCGATTGGTCGTCCTTGACCAAATTAAACATCAGACTGTTGTTTTCTAAATTTAGTTGAACGAATACGCAGATCTATCTCGTAAGATAATTACATTTGTGGGGCATTTTTATTTCATACTAATTTCAAAGTAACACCATATGCCTGAGAGGAGGATAAGAGCTTTCGACTCACTTCTGACTTGACAACTAACACACGTACAGGACTTTCCTGATTTTATGTTACGCACCTTACTTCGCTCAAAATAAATACGCACACGCATTTCTTTACGTCTCATACATACATACACACACACACGCACTCTTTCCCGTACATATCTTCCTCAGTATTAAAATCTGTAAAGTTTAATACAGCTGTAAAACACACGCACACACGAATCCTTGCCAGAACTGAAACCCTGAGTATTCAAGTGTTTGTCTAGCAGCGAACGTAAAACACGCACAAACACGCATTTCTCTCCCTTCCAAAATCTAAAACTCTTCCTAGGTCCATGAAATTTGATAGCGAGCGTCAAACACGCACAAACTTATATCTCCAACGTCTTCTCTCCAGGTTACAAAACTCTCCCTAAGGGAGTCTGCAAAATTTGATAGCGAATGTGAAGCACCCGACACAAATTTAGACACACACGCGCGCACGCGCAAAACACTATTATATAAATTAAAAATCGGCCGAATATGAAAGCAGACGGGTGTAGTACGGGGAGATAACCACTGTTTCCTTTAACGTGGTTACTGCGATGAGCAATCTAGCTTGTTGTTTCACTGGCAGTAATGAATAGATTACTAAGGTACAACCCATCAAACAAAAAGTAACAATTAACTTACAGTCAGTGACGCCTGCACGCCGAAAGTGGTTGGCTATACTTTTGAACGCAGCATTTCGTTCCGTTCAGTAATGCGCTCGCTGTAGGGGGTAGGGTGAATACCACGCCGCCGCGAGCAAAATTGATGATAATAACCTTGATATTCAATTTTATAACTTCCTTCGATGAATTATATCAACAGCAATATTTATAGGCTGCTACCTTTTGCTCTAACAGAGTGGGTCTATTTATAAAGATACAATTATTACGAGTACTTCCAAATGATCAAATAGCTCTATCTTTTCTTTTGCTACTACTTACTCTCAAATAATCAAACAGACCTATTCTTTCTTCTAAATAATCAAAAATGACATATTCTTGCAATAATAGTCAAAATAGATCCCCCCCCCCTTTTTTTTTTTTTTTACTATTGACTTTCAAATAATCAAATAGCCCTAACTTCTATTGTTGTTTTAATAGTGAAGGGCTGTCTGGTTGTTTGAAAAATGACTACCCAGTATCCTTGTTGTAACCCACCGTACCGGTCTGTATCACCTTCCATAGATTTAGACTGGTTGAATGGTGTCTTTCTAGACCAATGTCGAATCTTTATATCCTGAGATGATGCAAATGTCAAGGTTGCTACCAAAGTTCATCAGTGAGTCTTGACCTTAAAACTGCCTTACATTTCCCAAAAGATTTTAATGTTGAAAAGTGGGCCAGGTTCACTCCTGTAAGCTGTATCTCCCACATTATCAACTTCACTTTGATAGCCTTGACACAGTCATCCATTTGTTTTTAACTGCTTTTTACCCTGAAGCTGTTAAGTTAGAGTGTTAAGATGATTCGTTAAGTCTTTTTTTTTTTAAAGCAAGATTACGAAGAAAGTTCGAATAAGAAAAATTAGAAACATCTTTACATGAAGGTTTCCATCTCTTTTCTAAGTGGAAAAAAAACAAACGCTACAAAACGTTTCCTGGACTCAGCCACCGAATTTCAGCGTGATAAAGAAGTTCTCCATATTCACATTCAACTTCTAAGAACGATATGAATTGTCTGTGATTTATCCTCTTGAAGGAATAAAATTGACTGTTATAACAACATCTGTAACTTCTTTCATTTGTATACTTTTACTGCACAGAGCTTCTTGATGCAAAATACAATGAATGCTTGTGAAATTAGTTTGTGGTGTAGTAAGGCTATTCAATTTAGACTTCAGTAACCCAACAATACCAATGTTTGCAGAACACATTTCTGGCACACCATCCATAGCCACAGATACTTGTTTGCTCCATGGTAGTGCAACGTTTTCTATGCACTCTTCTAGTCCCTGAAATACGTCACATCCCGTTGTGGTATCCTTCATTGGTACTAAGTCAAGCAATTCGTCAGCTATGTTTAAACTGACATCCTTACCTCTGGACATGATACAACTAATACTCAACCACCTTTACTGGCCACCAGCGCTCACCTTCATTTATCCCAAAAGACATTGGGGACAACCACAGCGACAGCGCCAACAACAACTGGTGAGGAGGATAGGGGGTTGAACATCCCGGAAGCACATACACAAGTGTCCCAGAAACAACCCAAGACTGAGAATATCTTACGATAAAAAGTCTATTGCGACTTCTGAGGAAAAATATTAGCGGAGAAGGGGGAATCTATTCCTCATTCTTTGCAAAACGACTCTTTCCGTGAGTGTTGAGACTGAGTCCCTCCTAGCACAGTTGTATATGGAACATATGAGACCCATGGCTAGTTAAGTTAACGACGTCTCTGTATTTAAAACGTTTTTCATTTCAGTTTGTTTTGCAGAGGCAGAGGCCAAAATTAGTATTTATTAAATATTGCAGAATACTTAGGCTCTGCAACTACTTGTGTTTCAGGATCTTTCTTTTTGTCTCCTTCGTGGTTCATTTTCTATTTTATTCTAAAATAGGAGCGTCTGCCAGTATGACGTATCTCGTGCTGACACAATGAAGCAGAAGTTAAACCGTGGTTGTGAGAGTGACGTATCTCGTGCTGACACAATGAAGCAGAAGTTAAGCCGTGGTTGTGAGAGTGACGTATCTCGTGCTGACACAATGAAGCAGAAGTTAAGCCGTGGTTGTGAGAGTGACTACGTTGTGGCTTGAACTTAATTAGACTTTTTAATCAAAAATCGCCGTATGATGAGAAACTAGGGCATAATGTATTCTGCTTATTTTTTTTAAAGATTGTTAAACTTTTCTTTTATTAAATTTTTTATTAATTGTTCAATCATACATATATGTTAATGAAACATAAATTCGTTGTTTGTACTTTATCGTAACTTGGAGTGATAGTCTCATGATTATGTCTTGTTCTCTGTCCGTCTCTAATTCTATTTATATACTTATTGTATATGCAACAGGTATTTTTATACTATTGCGAGAGGGTATCTTTAATTACGAGGAAATTATCAACCCTACACCCGTGATAATTTGTACCTCTCACCTTGCAGGTGACGGACAGGAAAAGTGTCCTTTCTACACTCCCCAGAATAATCCCTAGTATTTTAATGAACACTATAGAATAACTCTGACCTGGCACATGTCCAAAACAGAGCAGTGAACACCCTCTAAATAAGGCATATACCACCCATTTTATTAATTAAATTATTAAGCCCCCGCCTCTCTCTAACCTTTTAACCCAATAATAATAATATAACACAGGTAGAGGGTGTTCTTACTTGACTTACTTACTTATCTTCTTGGATTCCCTGTGGAACAAAGGGCCTCAACAACAGTTCTCCACCTCAGTCTATTCTGGGCAGCCTTTTTCAGTTCACCCCATGAAACGTTGCAGCTCTTCATTTCCTCTTCGCAGGATCATCTCCTAGTAGTCTTAGGGCGACCAACCCATCTCTTTCCCCTGGTTCCACTGCAAAGCCTGCCGGGTGATGTCCTGCGGGGGTTTCTGCAGGATGTGTCCTATCCATCGCTATTTACGCCTGCCAATCTGCTGGTTGATGGGATCTTGGTTTGTCCACTGCCACAAATCAGCGTTCTTTAGTTTGTCTGTCCACCTGATCTTCAGTATGTTGCGAAGGCAGCCATTGATGAATACTTGGAGTTTGTTGGTTAGGGTGTTGGTGACTCTCCAGGTCTCTGAGCCATAGAGGAGGACATACTTAACAATGTTGTTGAAAATTCGTAGTTTGTTGTGGACAGATATAGATGTTGACCTCCAGACTGGTCTCAGGGTAATAAAAGTGTATATAGCTTTCCCGATTCTGGCTTTGATGTCCTCGTCAGAACCACCTGTTGCTGATACCATTTGTGATAGTGTTCTTGGAATCAACAATAGTATCAGGCCTGAAAAGGCTTTATTATTGACCGTTTGTGATAGTGTTCTTGGAATCAACAATAATGTCAGGCCTGAAAAGGCTTTATTATTGACTGTTTAATGATAGTGTTCTTGGAATCAACAATAGTGTCAGGCCTGAAAAGGCTTTATTATTGGCCGTTTATGATAGCATTCTTTGAATCAACTGTCTGTTAACAAAGTTAGTTAAAATGTTTTACGCTCAGACAACATGAAAAAGATACATCACGAGTAGTGGTGCCAACGAGTACCCGGGTGCCGTGCTAATACCCAGCTAGTAAAATTAAGAACGGGTACCCGTGGTAATGCGACGGTTATGTCTATACACGATTTAGCACTCCCCCTCCGGTCACACTCGCATCCCGGCCATGGGTTGGCTTACGCGCTGAACAGCCGCTGTACCTAGATCTAATTATTTACGACATAGATCACCAATCACCATAGCTCTTGCCCGTTCTTTTCGCTTGTGGTTGTTGTGCTCGTTAATTAACAAATGTAGCAGGTTATTGATGTTAATAAGATTTCAGTAAACAAACTTGTCAATAAATTTAATTAATAATGTAATAATTTTAATATGGGGAAGACATCGTCTGTGTGGAGTCAAGCCAAGCGATTGGATAGTGACACGACGAAATGCAATCTGTGCGATCGCGAAGGGCGATTGAACTTGATGCCCTATTTTTAAATACGTTATTTTTGTTGACATTTTATTTAGTTTGATTGATAATATTAAAAATAAAAGTATAGTAAGTCACTTGCATACCTTTGGCTAATGTGTGAAGTAGAGCGTTTGTGTAATGATTGATCATATTAAAATTAAAGTTTGCGTTGTACATATCAAGATCATAACTAATAATAGGTCACTAGATGTATACTTTTGACTACCGTGTGAAACAGAGCGCATGCTTAATAGTTAAGTAGCTTTGGACGGGTACCCAGGCAGCCCTAATCATGAGATAGGAGTATAATAGTTTCATGAAAAGGGTTGACTTGTATAGAGTTTTGTCTCTCCACTGTGGTAGATGGCCGTAGGGTTTGCAAATAACAGGTACTTGCTGGCTGTTAATGAGTTTGCAAAACAGTGTGCTGTGTCCAGTTTACAGGTGAAAACAGGTGCACCAAGGTAGATGTAAACTACCAAAAGATACCAAAGGAAGGTGTAAAGTACCAAAAGATACCAAAGGAAGGTGTAAAGTACCAAAAGATACCAAAGGAAGGTGTAAAGTACCAAAGGTAATAAAGGGGAGTTTGCCAATGATTGTAGTAGACAACAACAACAGAATGCCAGCCCACACCACCACCGACAACACCAGAACAGGGCCAAAAAGAAAAGAAAAGACGGCACCCACCACCACATATTATGAGGCAATAATAGCGAACTCAACAACAACAACCGCAACAACAACGCGGACACCAACACCAAAGACAACAACAACAACAATGGCCGTACAACGGGCAACAATCCCATCCAATGGCCGATATGATCCAACTGTTGCTCGATCATTTGAACTGGCCACCAGCGCCCGCCTTTAGACATCCCAACGGACACCGGGGACAGCCACGACAACAACAACAACAATAACGATAACAGTGAGGAGGTTGGGAGGTTGCAAATTGCAATTACTAAATAAATTCATATTCAAATAACGAGCTATATTTAATGAAAGCAATACTGACTGATACATGATAAAAACCTAACAAATATCAAGATTAATCGCTTTCAAAGTTTGCTGCAATTGTAACACACACAACATGGCCTTTGCCAGAATTTGAAGCAGATGCTTTTTTGGTTACCTAACAGAAACTCTTTGCACTAAATTGCAGCCAAAACAAGAAGATATTTTAAATACTAGTTTATTAAAGGAATGCTCTTATCGCAATATTCAGCAGAGAAAAAAAAATTATTCAAATGCAGTAGCAGCATCAGTTTCAAATTAGCCAAGTTTTTAATTGATTACAAAAGCTTGAGTTGTAAAGTTATAAAGTTGGCATGGAGCATTTTACTCTCTCAAGTGCTAAAAATTGGCTAATGAAATGCAGTGCCAAAAGTCACAGTCGTTTATTATAATAAAACACGTGAATTAATAAAATCTTTTCTCTATTCAGTTCTGGTGAGCTCTTATGAATATTATTCATATTTGTATGTTTACAGAAATCCGGATAAACGTAAGTGTTTAATTGTTTTCATATTTGTATGTTTATTTGTTGAAATCCTGATACAAGTAAAAATACAAACAATATGTTTAATTAACCATAACTGTCTTCTATGTTAAAGTAAGAATAATAAATATATTTTGGTCACTAGTTCAACAATATTGTACTTTTAAAAGTAAACAAGATGAAACCTGCTGCTTACGTTATCTATTTTGTAAAAGCCATTTAATTCATCTTCCAGACAGATTCCAAAAGAGCAAATCCACATAGTAATAGTGAAAGAGTAATCCACTTGAATGGTATAGATACATATATTATGTTTTACTAAATATGATGATTTGCGAATTATTTAATGTCCAGTGAAAAATAAGCTTTGAAAAATTGATGACGCCCGCCAAATTCTTCTGAAAATTTGAATGTTCTCCTGGCCACAAAACGGTTGGGAACCAGCTTTAAGCCCACTTAGTGTAAGTGTTTACTGGCGTATACATTTTTGTTGTTGTTTTTGCGCACGCTTTTGTGTGTGTGAGAGATTCGTGCATATGTGTGAGTGAACGTGAATGATAACTCCAATAGACATAAATGGAATTGTGTGAACTGCATTGTTCAAATTTACATTGTAGCCTATCGTGTTTATTACTGGCGAAGCGGCCTCGTTTTTTGTGAAACTGAGGAACTATCTGCAACCGACCTGACAAACGATGTTGAAGTCAATTAAGACTGACATTAAGAGCCCCGACTTCTTTCTTTGCTAAGGGCGGCTGGTCTAATCGCTAACTTCTGTTTTTAGTTGAACAAGCTGCGTTGATCGGCTGCGTCGCCGGTCAGTTTAGCTTGTGACATGAGTGACGGACCCCCACAGCTGATCATAGTGTTGATGTTTCAAATCAACAAAATAGAACGAATTTTATAGGCCTATACACACATGTGCACCGAATAAACTGGACATAATTTACTGTCGACAAAAATGAACTCTAAGATGTGCGGATAATTTTCGTTCTTTAACTCTACCGAAACAAACACCATTGCAGGAAATGACTTCGGCCTGGCCGGATTGCACGAGCTGTATGGAACCGTACGCAGAGTACATGTCCTTCTGACTAGTTTCGATTTTCTGACTATAGAGGGCGCTTTCCTATGATGATTCATGAAAGCGGCGCTTGACTGTATGGTTTCGCTGCCAGTGTTGTTTGTTCTTACAGCAAGATTCTGTCAGGCTGATTCATGGTCGCATCTTCAGCAAATCTAAATGTGATTTTAATTGTAATTGTAATTTCATTTGCCTACTTCGCGAGGGGAGTCAGAGACGACTGGAGTGGGCACCTCGTACTAAAAATAGAAAAAAAGTCGTCTGCCACTCTTGGTAGCGCCGATCATATTGAGAAAGCTTTTGCTGCCGGAGCGATCGCAAGCTAAAGACTGGGCGCAGGGGGATGGCTGGTGATCGATATTGTTGCGAGTATATGAGACTGCCGTTGCGATAATGCAAACCTGCATTTCTATGCGAACTTCACGCAAAAATGGAACTCTAACGCCTCCGAGGTAGTGGGGAGGCTTGGAGCGAAAAGCTAGTGCTTATAACGCTGTACAGGAGGAAGCCATGTCCCACTCACACAAAGATGAACTGTACGTGGGACCATATCGTCTGGAAAAGACGCTGGGAAAGGGGCAGACAGGTGAGAACATTTGCTGATTACATTCTCTCATTAGGGTGCACATCATTGCAAAGGTTTCGGTCGATGCTTAAATTTCACAGGCAACCTGGTTTCAGTCGCAGTGGCACGGCATTCTTACGAAAATGGCCTGGCCTGTCAATCTCATGTTTATTTGTGGTGGTTCTGTAGGATAAAATAGCCGATACCGTTCTTGTAGTCATATTGATTACTGGCTTTGCACGAACAGCAGTTCGACAACCAGCCTTGGTTTTCTCAGTTCAGTAAAACCTGCAAAAAGATGCCTGCCAATGACAACTGAAGCGCTATTTTTTCGGTTCTACTGTGACGCTGATTTTTCTCCTATTTATATTAGGCTTGAATATTTGCAGTTTTGATAAGAATGATTGGTACTAAAATAATTTTAATAGTAGTATGTTAAAATAACAAATATTCAGAGAATCTGTATAGAAATACGTATGTCTCTGCGTGTGTCTCTGTGTGTGTGTGTGTATGTGAGAGAGAGAGAGAGAGAGAGAGAGAGAGAGAGAGAGAGAGAGAGAGAGAGAGACTGTTTCAATCATTATGTGACATCGCACCAGTAGCGTAATTTCGAATGCTGCCCCACCCCACCCCAAGCCATAAAATGTCCCCCCCCCCCCACATTTCACACACACACACACACACACACACACACACACTCTCTCTCTCTCTCTCTCTCTCTCTCTCTCTCTCTCTCTCAGCTCACCAGAGATTCAGCTTGCCTGCGCACTTCAAAAACTTGATATTTTAAAAAAATTTAGTGTACAATATTTTTAAAGGAACAAATATTGGGCCCCTTCTGTTGAAAGGCCCCCAAGCAGTGCAGGGACAGTAGCTGCACTGCTGTATCACACCAATCCTTTATTAAAGCCAGAATTGAAAGTATTTTTAGCGATATGAGAGCAAAACAATGTCAAGGTGATGAACTATAGTATTATTGAAATCCCTCTATTGTGACGAAAGATATATATGTGCAGTTCATATTAAATGAGAGAAATGACTGTGAATTGTAGACTAATTAATACTGCTATATCTGTATAATTAATACGGCTATAACTGTATAATTAATACTGCTATAACTGTATAATTAATACTACTATATCTGTATAATTAATACTGCTATAACTGTATAATTAATACTGCTATAATTGTATAATTAATAGTGCTATATCTGTATAATTAATACTGCAATATCTGTATAATTATTACTGCTATAACTATATAATTAATACTGCTATAACTGTATTAAATATTATGCAAATGTGTGTGAATAGATGAGATTGAGAGAAATTGTTTAATGGAAATGTGTTCAATGATGGTAAGAAACAAAAGAGGATACATCATTTATTTAAAATTATATTATTTAATGTATATAAATGTTAAATTATGCTTTTCTTGCTTCATTTAGTATATTTTATTACATGTATTATGAAAATGAAATTTACAGTCAATAATTTATAATTCCAATATATACTATACTATACTAAATATATACTATAACTATATGTACTAGGTTATATATTTAAAGGTTTTTTAAAACCTAGTAATGTATTTTAGTAATAATTAGTGCATATGTAATCATGGCATGTCTCTATAGCTTACGAGTCTTTCACTTGTCAATTTTTTCATGCATTGTGCATACACATCCAAATGCACAATTGGCACACCAGATATGGGAACTGATAAGTAAATTTATTTGTTTGTTAAATCAATAGTATATGCTGCTTAACAATCAATCAGTCATATATTCAAGACGAGTATTTATGTAATTTATGTAATTATTGCTAAACTAGCAAAAGTTCATAACTTTATTTTTAACAGAGAGAGCATGCAGTGAGTGTAGCAAATAAAAACAGATGCTATCTAGTCCTGATACATACCTACCAAAACTAAAATTACTAATTGGAACATAACAGAAAATGTTATATTGTTTCCTTCAGTGGTGCTTGCACATTTTACAAATCCAATGTTTTATAGATAGTTCATACCCTGTCCCTCTGCACCAAACAGTAAAATGAATTTAATGTGTATGCTATGTGCCATTTGAGTTATGCCAGAGTACTAATCATGCTCACAGTTACATGATTCCCCAAAAGGCCTAATCTATTGTTAATTTTATTGACAGAACAAAGAGGACAGATACTTTTACTTCAATATAAATAATGCCTGCAGTTTGGCAAGGGTTTAAAATACTTTAAAAACAGCACTAGGATTAACACTGTATACCACTATACGATTTGTTTCTCTTTATTTAAATTTTATATATAATTTTTAAATGTGGTGCACACAATTTAGGAGAAAACACAGCAGTGCTTTGCTTCATCTATATGTAAATGCATATTTTGCTAGTTGCTTTTTAACTGGTATTACTATTACTTATTAGTGACAGTAATATTATCTGCTCGTTATTAAGTGATTGAACATATATCTATATAAAGAATGTGTCTAGTTATTTTCAGTCTTATTATATTTTATTTGAAAATTATATTTTATTACTTTTCTACTTGATGGTTGACCTAAGTTAGTTACAATATGTTAATTATTTTATTCATTTTCATCTAAGGCCTTGTCAAATTGGGAGTTCATTGTGTCTCTGGGAAGAGAGTGGCCATCAAGATAGTAAACCGAGAGAAACTCAGTGAATCTGTGTTGATGAAGGTAAATATTTATTACTATAATTATATCAGAAGAAAATAGATAATACTTGTGTAGGTCCTTTATAAGAGGGGTTCTTCTTTCTTCTTTTGTCCCAAAGATTTCATTCAAATTTCAGAGACTTTCACATTAATGGCCTCTAAAGTCTAATGTTGTAACCCTTTGGATACCTAGGATGAGTTTGAAATACTCATTTTATTTTTAACTTGAGGTTGAGCACAAAGGGCCAGACATGTTAAGACAAAATTCGAGACTGATAATTAATTAATGCAAAGCTAACAGATTAACAGATAATGTAAGGTGTTTCATTAGCATTAAGGAGTTATAAATGTCATCATTCAGCCAGGTTTTGACATTTGGTACCACCAGTAGAATATTTGCCATAGATTAAAAATATATTGGTTTTGGTAGATTGTAGATCTGATTCCAAGAGAATGAAAAAAATAAAAAGTATATTTATCAGAAATTAAATTTATAGGAGTTTTTCTACCAGTACCACTCAAAAATTGTATTAATGGGTTATAACACTTTCATTTCAATAGGGTTATATTTGCCTTATTGGGAAATTTTAGTGTAAGTTTTACTTGTATTCACCAAATAAATTTATCAGGAAAAAACCTAGTGCAAAAGAATCGCACTTCTTCTTTTCAAAAATTATTGGTTGTTTTTAAATAATATCAAAAATTATCATTTGTTCTTTGATTTAATAAATAACTTTAATAAGATGCATATTATAATTTAATATCTGCGGAGCTAACACCTAGTTAATAGTTATATTTATTTTATTAAATAATCACCCATAACTAATTATAAATGATGAGAATCATAATTTATGTTATTAATATTTCTCTAGAACTAGTAGAAGACACCACTCATCTCTTTCACTTGGCAGATATATGGGTGCTGTAAATATTTTCTCTCTTCCACAACATTAAAGACAAACATTTACCATCACACAATATTTCCCTAGGTGGAAAACCTCTTACCAAAGAAGATAAATCCATCTTTTAATCTATATTTAACAAGCCCCATCCACCCACTTCTCCAACATAAGGTTATCAATATGTATAAGAAGGTCAATATAACAAAAAAATTATTATATTAAATCAACAATCAATTATACATATAACAAATACAATGAAAAAGATTACTTGACATCAATATTTCCACGAAACCACATTTGAATAATTTTAATACCTATACAGTCTTATTTATATCTTAACACACAATTCAACAGATTAATGTCTATACAAATCACAGAAATGAAGTTATTAGAGATAAGAGATAAGAGTTTATATGTAACCTTGTCTAGGCGAAGGTGCAATAGTCTTTCGCACACCTATCCTAAGAAAGTCAAAATTTATTGTTCACGTTATTACTGTCATTTCTATGTGTTTCCCTCACACATTTTAGAATTGTAGAACACTGATGAGCCATTGTTCTCTTGAGGCTGATCTTTCACTCCACTGTATTAGCTCCCTCAAGCAGAACAACAATTGTAGCAATTTCCAGTAACTTCCTTTTATCAGAAATTCCACGATCTAGTTAGCATATTTTGCCACCATATACTAAAAAAAGAGTGCAGTGTATTCCTTACACTTATACACTTGGGGGAGATACTTCTACCATGTCATAGCAGTTTATAAATCAGTAAACTGGGAGATTCAAGGTAAAACAAGCAAAGGCTGCATCTTTCCTATTAAGCTAAAGGCCCCTTTCATGACTGGACTTTTTGCCACTCTAAATTCAAAGTAATTATAGAGTACTTCTTCACCAAAGAATCCATCCCTCTTGGTTGAGGTTGTTATGAACATTGACTTTTAGGAAAAACTACTCAACTACTCATCCATTTGGAACTGGTTTGGATTGCATCATCATTTTCTAGCCTATCCTCCACCTGAGTTGTTTACTTCCAACTCTGACACTTAAAAATATCATCATAAGCAGTGACCAATGTCTGGTCACTTTGACATTTAACAATTTATATAACAATCAAGTACAGAAGTGTACCTCAAGAGACTATTTGGTGCACAACATTTCAACTTTATCTAGAAGGAGTTTTCAAGGACTAGTACAAGTTGTAAAAAAGACTATTTGTGTAGGCAAACAATTAGGAGAAATATGAGCCACAACTCACATTGTGATAGACTTGCAATTACATTATTGAAACTTTTAAGTTAGCATAAGAATCTGTTACAGGTGCTGCCACACATGCACAAGATATATCATACTGATCTTTGAAAGCAAGAAAAAAATTCTTTTTTATATTTTTTAACTGATAATTGTCAAGCCCAGTTGTTGGAAAGGACTTGTTAGGTCAGTAACTCTATCAGCCCTTGCATGATCAAGATGGGCACCATGCTAAAAAAACTTTCACATTAACATATTCAAGTAATGTGTGAAATGCTCAGACAAAAACCCATGCCACTGCAAGTGTTCAGTTGTAAACATTGAAGATGAAATCTTCAAGACTAAATCAATGTTATATTTGGATCTAGAATCCTCTACACTCTACAGTGTCCAAATCAGTAGTAAACTTTGACATATCTCTCAAAAGGGGCTATAGCAGACATTTTTATATATACCAGTCTGTGTTGACAGACTATAAAAGTCATTATTAATGAATCATTTAATGGTTAAACCTTATCATAATCTCTTTATTAAGTTTATCAAGGCTGAGGTGAAGGCAATGCAGATTATAAATCCATCAGATCAACCTATTTATTGCCCACTAAGTTAACTTGTACAAAATATAGACAGCTGAACAAAATTACAGAATTTGTAGAACTCCATCCCATCTCAAGATAAACTTAATACTCAGTGAACAAGCATTACTTACATCAGTAAATTTTATTTAGCAAAGAGCTATTAATGATAACTATGACATCTAAGGATAGACAAAAAAGACAGCTCCTCCGACTTTCCTAGGTCTGTTTTAATTCATATTTGCCATTTGGTCACTTGGCTTGTGTCAATATATGTGAATGTCAATTGTTCCCTTGATTTGTTTCAATTCATATGTATGTTATTTGTTTCTATGCTTGTTTTCAATTCATATGCATGCCCTTTAGATAAATAAATGCACCAGCCACATTTGTCAGATTTATGTGTAAACTACATGTAGAGAAATATGAAATAGTGCATTTCTTTCATGATATCTTGATAGCATCAAAGACTTGGCAGAAATTCTGACACCATCAAAGACTTGGCATAGACCCTGATAATTCCAAAGACTTGGCATTCACCTTGACCTATTTCATAGAATGCTTAAAACTTTGACTGGTAATTACTTGACTATACGATCCAAAAGTGAAAGCCGGTTACAGAGACCTAGAAGTTTTAGTACATGTTAAGATTGTGGAAATCAAATTGATACACTTGAATATTTTTTGCAGTTGTCCATACAAAACTCAGGCGCAGGTTTGTGCTTTGATTGGCATGACTAGCTTCTTTAGAGGGTTTTTTCTTGTGGAACTGATGGTTATTTCAACTGATTTGATTAAGGGAAAAAACACATTTAAAGTACAATGATCCGAAAAAAATTACAGTAGTGAATTCAAAAACTTTTTAAAATGGTTATCATGAACTCCTAACCTTCAGTAGCCTGACTTCACAAAACTTTGTGGCTCAGACATGCTTTGAACCATCCCCTGGGCACACTATTATTACAGTGTTGATCTTTTGCCTGTTCAGCATGTAACCAACAATTACTTGGATTGAGAATACTTGGACTCCATTAATCTAGTAAAGAAATGTTTGTCAATCTATAAACATTTGAAAAATTCTTCTCTTACCTGTTTGAGAAACAATTCATTTACAAACGGACCCTTCACCACTTTCAAGTTAGAACAGATACAAAATTGCTCACTTTACAAGAGTACAAATTTCTTTTGCATTCTATTGCAAAGTAGACTAACTTGAGTGCTGGTGCATTGTTTCTTTGCCTCTTAAATATATGTAGTAAGAATATGTTTAAAAGTTCATGAAATGATGAGTTACATATTTAAAATTATTTCTTAATTACAAAGATGTTTGAATTGATGAATTTTCTTTGAAAATTTATAATTGTATAGTCCATAATACATTTCACTAAGTTCTGTTATTTTGAACCATCTCTGTATGATGGTCTTTGAAGTCACTAAAAATGTAGTTATTCAGCAGAAAATAATTGTTTTAACTGTATAGATTTGTAGAGATCTGACATTTTGAAAGAAAGGTGTTTCATTATGAAATGTTGCTTTGCCAAATTTGAAGCTATGGTTTAGTATCTTGATTTTTACAGCATTTCATTTGAAGTGTTCTTGCTATCTACTTAGTTGATTGAAGGTGTAGACTGTTTATGATGTTTATTCTGTAACACTTTATTCAGAGGAAATTGCAATGTCTATTGGAACTTAAAATAAAGGATATAAATTGTTTAGAATGTATATTTTATAATGAAACATTGAGCATGTGTTAGTTGATGATCATGAAAGCATTTATAAAAATGTTTTGTCAAACAGTATGGGACAATTGTTGCCTAATACACAGTTTTGGGCTTCTGTGCAGGTATAGTACATGTATACTCAAAATAATCATCCCAAGAGATGATGATTAAGTCTGCCCTACTGTCTCTTAAAGGCATTTCTAAGTGTGTGTGTGTGTGTGTGTGTACATACTTTTCAGGGCTACAGAATTACATGAATGTATGAATACTATGAAGGCAATAAGATTTAATTAATATCATACTGCTCTGAAATTTTTCAGAATATTGTAGCATATAAAAGAATATTGCAGACTTGTGATAGTTGAACAGGAGGATGTACTTTGCAAAAGATAGGTTGTATGTCCTTGACACATAAATCAGTTTAACTCTGACTAATCCAGAGCTTTGCATAGTAATACATGCAATTGTGCTATGAATAAATGAAATCAGAGACACCCTAAATTAGTCCATATTTATGAATAATTCATGTAAAAATAAAGGTTTTACTGGTAAATCAGCATGAAATATGATGGAAACTCTGAATGTAAAACTGATTGCATTAGCTAACTAACACACATGCATCATTTCAGAGCACATAAGCCTGGACAAATCGACATCTAACATTGCAGAAATAAACATTAAACTTCATCATTCTTTTCCTGTTGTAAAAATGGTCTAAGCAGGATTTTTGCAAACTCTTTATCCCTGTACAGAACAATAATATTGATTTTTTTAAGTTCAGGATATGATATTTGCAAAATTCTTATTTGCTATAACATTATAACATTGCAGAAGCTGTTGGCTAGATATATGATATATACTGCTCCCCAGACTTTAGTCACATTTGTTCATGACATGTAGTATGAGGATATTTATGAAGTTCATTTGCATGACCCACCACAATACTTGTTCTTTGTAAAATTTATGTAATACTTATGCATGATTATAGCTTTTGTCATGAATGTCCGCACAAGTGAGGTCAATGGGTATTTCAAACTGAAGATAGGTATTCGAGACTGGAGGGGTCAAGGAATAAAACAGAGAGGAGAGATTTTGTTGTTTTAGGATTAATTTAGGAATAAACAGGTCAAGATAGGTATTCGAGACTGGAGGGGTCAAGGAATAAAACAGAGAGGAGAGATTTTGTTGTTTTAGGATTAATTTAGGAATAAATAGGTCAAGCATGGTGGTAGTGGACAAATGGGTTATTTTAGACTCAGAATACCCTCACTGCAGCAGTTTTTTGAAGTACATATATTGAAGTTGAGACAGAACCAAATCATATGTGTCAGGCAACTATGGCATCACCTATTAGAAGACGGCATATTGCACTGAGCATTCTCAGCTCTATCTATAGTGCCTTACAAGGGTTAAGGTCATTAAGTGCATTGAGGGAAAGGTATAAGACTGAATATTGCTGATTGTCTTCATAATTTGTCCTAGGCATGGATCTCCTACAAGTGTTTTTAATGTGCTGATAGAGAGTAATCAGCAAAGACACCTAGATTTCTAAGCAATTTAAGTAAAAAAAATATATAATGAAATTGTCATTGATAATATTAATTCAGACAAAATTTTCACTTAAGAAAGTTTTATAATATTCACAGTGTTTGTGGAGATTATATAATGTGTAAGCCTGAAAGCTCTGGAAAAAAATTAGCTTGATTGTAAAATAAACCAAGCTATGTATTAAAGTAGGATCATGATAAATGATATCTTGGCTTGTTTAAAATTAGTTTGAACGATTTTCATTCATCCATGAAAATCAAGTATCTGAATGAATAGTTGCAGAACCACCAATTAAAAATTATATGCTTCATAACAAAATAAATAACTTTTTTTAAAAACCAGCCTTTCTACTACTTGATACTCTGTTGGAATTAATTATACATATATTAAAGATATTTTTTATCAAGAAAATTTTTGTTGTAGTTAATTAGGCTGTAACAAGTTATATACAGTATTAGGTTTTGTACATAAATATTAAGTATTTGTTGTACATATATTTTAACTAGGTGATAATTGCTACTTTTTGATGATATAATGTAATAATATGTAATTTATTTTAATAATTCATCATTCATCTCTTCATTATTAACAAACTCATGTAAGATCTGTAATTTTTGATTATAAGTTTTAACAAATTACATATAATTTTGTACACATATCAGATCTTTAAAATGTATGATCATTAGACAAATAGATCAGTTTCTCTTCCTTCTTCCTCCTTCCTTTCTCTTCACTTTTAAAAAATTCTGTAAGGTTATAGAAATCATGCTTGTCAAATGTGCAAAAGTTACTTTTTAATTTTTTTTAAATAATGTATGATCATTAGACAAATAGATCAGTTTCTTTTCCTTCTTCCTCCTTCCTTTCTCTTCACTTTTAAAAAATTCTGTAAGGTTATAGAAATCATGCTTGCCAAATGTGCAAAAGTTACTTTTTACTTTTTTAAAATTTTGCCAAGATTTAAAATAGATATTAAATATAATTAAAATATTCCTTTGTTGTTTATTATTTGTCTAATTGTCATATCTTCCTTATTGGTATTACAATACATTAACTAAAATACAACTAGAAGTTTCCAGTCTCTGTAAGATGATCTGTAAACACAGTATCCTATAGCAGAAGTTCAGAATTAGAATCAGAGGTGTACCCTTTCATTATTTGTTGAAATGATTTTTGTGCACCTGTTTTCTGAAATGCAACTTAAATATGATGCATACTAAAAAATTTGGGATTTTTTTGTTTGCAGTTTGACTTTTATTTTTATTGCATTATGTTATTAGTGGCAGTGATTGGATTAAGTGTATTTACACACACACACACACACACACACACACACACACACACACACACACACAAACACACACACACACACACACTCACACACACACACACACACACACACACACACACACACACACACACACACACACACACACACACACACACACACTCTAGCACAATCCACTGTCACAGGTAAGAGTAACACCTAAAGTGAACATAAGGAGTTACTGAAGTATAAATTACTCTTACTCTGTTGTTGTTGTTCCGACTTCTAGTCATTTAAGCACCTTCCTAGGCAATCTTAATTTTATTAACATTTTAAAGTTGAAAGTGTATTTAAAATGTAAACATATATATATTTATAAGTAGATCTTTACTTTTATTACATTACTTTGTTTTATTTTTTATTTATTTTAAGGCTTGCTTACCTTCAGTGTTGTTTTTCTATAGGTCCAGAAATATGAATATGAGAAGATTATCTGGTTTGAGAATAATTTTTTGTTAAGTAGGTTACACATATTGTCAATGTTCTATTTGCATAATAACAAATTAAAATATTCTTTTATGGTTGTTGTATTTTTAAAATATTTTCTATTGTTTAAAATTCAGTTATGTTCTTTGCAATGCAAGTATCAATGTTAAAGCAAATGTATCTGAAATGAAATTATGCTGGTTGCTTTATGTATAGTTGTAATTTGGACATAATGAATTCTTTCATTATTGTGTTTAGGAGTTTCTGATGCTTCAAAAGCAAAGAGCTATTCTAAATCTAATTTTAAAGCAAGCTTTGGTTTGGTATCAACTCCTTTTTAATTAGTTCATGATTCTGCAGATGAAGGCTATAAGACATTAAGAGTGAGAGAGATATAAGTGCTTTCTAGCTCAGAAGTGCTACTGACATAGTCTCAAAATATTCATCTTGGGGCACAGAGATGCCATTTCATCAGGCTCTGTGAAGCAGATGCCAGTTTTTTTTCTTATTCACCTGCCTGCGAGCCTTCTTCACAATTGCCCAGTGCAGTTAGTAGCAGCAATAGATTCAGGAACATAACTTTATTTTTTTTAAAAATTGTTAGAGTTGGAAATGTAATGTATGATTGTCAGTGATAGAGATCTGGAAAAGTTGCCATGAGGACAGAAAAAATCTCAACATTTAATAAGATGATTTTACATATACATGATACAAGCATTTCTGTTCACTGTTAATTTCATTACTTTATTGTACAAGATCTTTATTAAAAGTTTACTTTCACCTTTCAATTGTATTATAATTATAAACACTGATTTTACATTTGTGCATTTTCTTGTAAATGTGTAAAGAATATATTTTTCTAAGTTAAACTAAGATCATTCATGTAATGCAATAATATTATTAATAGTTAAAAGCATATAATTTTAATTATAATGGCATATAATTAGAAACAATATAGTGATTATTTGTGTGTTAGTTTGACATTCTATGAGTTTGTTTACCTAAGCTTATGTTGACAGTTTTACTTGACATATTAATTATACATCAGTAACAATCAATTTTCAGCATAATAGTGTGACTCAAGGCTGCACAATTAAAAACTTTTTATTTAAGAAAATAAAGTTACAAATTGTTGAAGTGGAGTATAAAATTTGAAAATAATAAAAAATTCCTTTATGACAAGCACAACCCCATCCTGTTCAAGGCATACCTAAAGTATTATGCACCAGGGGCATAATACTTTTTTTTTTGGCACCCCACCCCTCATCCCAAATAATTTTAAAATTTAAAACATATAACATATAGAAAAACAGTTTTGGTGTCCAGGGTGGATCACCACCAACCTAAGTATATTATTCATCATATGACTTTCTTAGATTTCTTTCTTGCTCTTTGACTCTAATAATTCATGGACATTAATGTAATGGTACAAGTGATCAACAACATGAGAAAGTTACTGTATAAATAATTTTAAAATTAACTGCTATATTTTTTGTGCAGGTGGAGCGTGAGATTGCTATCATGAAGCTTATCGAGCACCCTCATGTTCTTGGATTGTATGATGTATACGAGAATAAAAAGTACTTGTAAGTATCAGTTGTTTATTTATTTATTTATTTTTAAAACATCCAACTATACTTATCAAATGTGAATATATTACATATAAAGAAAAGGTTAACTTGTTACCTCTGGATGTAAACAAAGTCATTGTACGTATTACATAATGATTATGAAGTTTAAATATCTATTACTTATAAGTGCACTGTAACTATTTTAAATTTGTGTTACAAAACAACAAAAATAATGATTACAGTTATAGCTACATATTACCCAGATGAGATTATCTGTATGAGAACATAAAGCCATTGTAAATATAAATGTAGAAATATAACTCAACTGTTTGATGACTGCATTGGTGAGGTGTTTCACTTTATATATATTTCAGATTAAAACCATTTATTTAATAAAACACTCTTTTTTTCTTTTTGTTTTCTTTATAAAATGTTTTTTTAATGTGGTTTTATTAATTAATAACTCTGTGTACTTATGCTGATCCTGACAGTATACTAATAAATGATAAGTTTACATTAGGAAAAAGTGTAAATAACAAGATATAAGTATGTTTCATTAACATTTTTTGTTTTGTTTACTAAATGGATTTTAGGGGTAGTTTTTCTATCAAAAAACATATTTTATGCCAGTAAAAATTTAATACAGCATAAATCTGTAGCTTTGCAGCAAGATTCATTTCATAATGTGTGATTCACTGTTTGAGAGATAAATTTAAAATTCCTTAAGATGCTGAGAGACCTGGTCAACATAATAACAAAAAGTAATCGTATGTTTTGTAATTTGTATGTAACCAAATATTTTAGAGTTCATTCCTCTCATAATTTATTTTCACAAATGTATTATAATTTATAGTACAATTATAAAGTAAGAAAATGTGCCAAGATTAAATGCACAGTTTTGTTGAAAAGCTCTGATTTACATATTACTTTATTAGTACTATTAATAAGGGAACAATTTCAGTTTATATTCATTGAGACTGTTTTAGTCAGTTGTTTTAAAAAGACTCAAATTACAGTTTTCTTTATGGCCTCAGATAAAAGAAGCTGTGACTTTATGCATTAGATTTCATCATCTCCACTTCTAATTTGTTTATCGGTGTTCAAAGCACTAAATATGGGATTGTATGCATTTGTAGATGCTGCACTAAATAATTTTGCATACATCATATGGGATTGTGCACATTTGTGGGTGCTAGCAGAATTGATCAGTCAACTTGGTGAAATGGATTAGGAAACCTAGTAACATAGCAGCCGTTTTCATAGTAATTAAGTGGGCAACCTTGTCAACAATACAGCTTGGTTCCTGTCAGAACCAGACAGAACTCCTCTATCCATGGAGGGTAGTGCTTGTCATCAAGGCTACATCACTGACCTATTAAAATGAAGAGGGTGAAAGGAGGATGGGGAATGGCAGGAATTGATTTAAGCTGAGCTGGGACCACTATCTTTTTTGTAAGGCTTCTGTTTTAAAAGCTTTCATTGCTCAAAGATTTGCAGCAAGTCCTCTTTGACTTTATACGCCAGAGTTAAGACCATTCTCCATTTTCTGACTTAAATTTTTAAATAATTTTTTTTAAGCTTAATTAATGAATATTTAAAGTGGTCATCATTTTATCATTTTATGTTTGTTTTCTGGTTGATATTTGTGTGCAAGGGGTGGTTGGGAGGGTGTAAAAAAAAAGTTATTTTTTTCTTCCCTTTTTCTTATGTTCCTCTGTTTATATTGTCCTAAACATATTGATTACAATTTCAACAAAAAAAAATTTATGGTGAAAACATTGGTTGTATATGTAGTATTAAAATCATTATTTGGGTTCATCAGAAAAGATGACATGGTGAAAATTTAGTCATGAAACTGAATGAAGTGCTTTTCTCAGGAACTATATTTTAAAACTTACTAATATTTTATTATATGTATTTGAATATATGCATTCTTTTAATGCAGTCTAACTGTATTTTATGTTTTAAAAAGTCATTAATATAAAAAACAGAATAAAATTAACTTCATACAATGATTAATGACTTGCACAACATGCAAAATTACCAACTTCTTTTAATTTATAGAATAGTGCAGTGAGAATATCTTTGAAAATTTAAAAAAATTTAAGATAAAAATTTAGAAATTTGGCAATACATAACTTTATTGCTTCACAGAATACATGATACAAGTTTTAGAGGCTGGCTGGCACACTAATGCAACTTTTGCCATTGGTTTGCAAAAACTTGGTTGAAAACAATAGTGAGCTGTGTGCCTATAATCGCAGTATTTCTTTCTGAATTATTATAGTTGAATTCTGTTTTAATTAGTAATGATTTTTCATTCCCATCAATGACATTGCTTCATCAGTTAATTAAACCCTATTCATGATTGCAGACACACATTTTCCATTAATTCATTTATGACTGTCATTATTGTGAATTAAAAAACATTAAAGCAGAATTCAAACAATATATTTAAAGTTCTTGGACAATGCTCTTTTTCTTCAAACTGCCAGAACCATAGAATGTAAATTTTGAAACAGTTTTTCTCCTGTGTATTTGTTATGAAACTGTGTTCACCATTTGCATACATGTAAAGATGTATCATGTGTACTTGTCATGAAACAGTGTTCACTGTTTACATTCATTGTAAAGATGTATCATGTGTACTTGTCATAAAACTGTCTTCACTGTTTGCATTCATTGTAAAGATGTATCATGTGTATTTGTCACAAAACTGTCTTCACCATTTGCAGACATTGTAACGATGTATCATGTGTATTTGTCATTAAGGCTTTTTCACTATCATTTGTAGAGCTATTAGTAGTACATCTGCTATTGTTATTATTTCTGGGGGTGATTGTGAACCAAAGTAAAATTAAAGATTTAATTTTTATGTTTGTGTCATATGTATTATGATATACATATACATCATCATTTTTGTATTTTGCTTATTTTTGTACAATTTTATTATTATTATTATTATTGAAGTCAGTTTTTATTTAGACTTTATATTCAATTATATTATTTTTATGTCAGTACTTGTGGTAGCATTGTGCATGTGTGTGCACGTGTGTGCGTGTGTGTGTATGGGGTGGGTGGGGTGGAGTGACAACTTCCTTGGCTATTCATTAAACAAATGACAATGAAGTTATTGCTTGTTGTGCAAAGTGTGAAAGTTTTGTGAGAAAGTGTGTTCCAAGTGCTAGTATTGTATTTAATTATTATTATTGATCAGTTTTTGTGATCGTATAGTTTAGTTAACTTCCAAACAAAAATCTTTTTCGAGTGAAGAATGCATTTTTATTTTTATTCTGCGTAGATCTTATGTGGTAAATGGCAGAATCATGTATCAGAATCGATATGACTGACTAAATTGCTCATTTGATTGAAATCACAAGACCGCTTAACTTCTGGTCTGGAATAATCTGCAGAGATATACACCCCCACCACTCCAACTCCACTTCCGACCCATCTGGTTTTATCAGGTTAATCATTCAATGTGGCCCTTGTGAGTAGTTTTTATGGATGTGTGTCATTAGTCTTTCAATTTTCGTTTTATGAATTGATGGCAGGCCCTAATTGCTCACGTCTTGCCGATACCATCTTTTTGATGACAGTTCTTTTTACTTTATTTTCCATGAATGGCAGTTCTTTTTACTGTATTTTCCATGAATGGCAGTTCTTTTTACTGTATTTTCCATGAATGGCCGTTCTTTTTACTGTATTTTCCATGAATGACTTCTTTTACTGTATTTTCCATGAATGACAGTTCTTTTTACTGTATTTTCCATGGAGTTATTGGCCTTTCTTCTTTCTTATATGGTGCCCGAAATTATCTTACGTACTTATTTGTGGCAGAGTCCTTGTTTGAATTGACAGGTGCTCACTAAACTACTATTTTTTAAAATAGAACAAAATATTTAGGCCTATAAATAACGTAGTTTTTCCGATTTTGGTTTATACCGTTGTTTGTTTTGTCATATTGATAACTGACTGATCAAGCTGTTTTTAATGAGGTGGCTTATACCGTTGTTTGTTTTGTCATATTGATAACTGACTGATCAAGCTGTTTTTAATGAGGTGGCTTATACCGTTGTTTGTTTTGTCATATTGATAACTGACTGATCAAGCTGTTTTTAATGAGGTGGCTTATACCGTTGTTTGTTTTGTCATATTGATAACTGACTGATCAAGCTGTTTTTAATGAGGTGGCTTATCCCGTCGTTTTCAGTTTTTTTCTGCTATATCTTGTTTATCCCGTAATTTCCCCCCTCTAATCTTGGTATTTTTAATGTCGATTAAAAAACAAAAAGAAACCCACAGTATTATTATTCATCCTAGTTTATGTTTTTTATTGTGTTTTATTCAGCTTTTTCTGTAATCTTTATTTTTTTCTATCATATTTAAGCCGCAGTTATGTTTCCGTTAGTTTATCTCGCTGTTTCTAAACATTTTACTGCCTTTGTTTTAGTGGATATTTTAAATATAAGCAATTTAATGCTAAGTTATCACATTACTTTATTCATTGCCATTGGAATAACGAGTTCACATCTATTTCGACAATTTAATTACAGTCAGCATTCTAAGTTTGAATTTCCGTTCAGAAGATAGTCAATTATTCTTTCTTCTTCTCCCCCCACCCTTACCTCTTCCCTTCCCCTCCCCGAACCTGTCCTCTATTGCAACTGCAATGTACATATTTGAGTCCAGTGTTTTTATAATGAAGCCAATGATGTCTATAAATAGAAACCACGCGAATTTGTTTATCTGGATTCTGATCCTGCTCTGATATGTCTAACCCAGGCGAAGGTTTATCGATCAACTTACTTCGATCAGTTTAGTATTTTCTCTTATCATATCCGTGAGCCTTGAGGGCTGAACTGATAATTGCATCTTCCAATCGAAATTTGCAACAGAACAACACTAACAACAAAATACGTTTACATCTATGTAGACCTTTTTGTTGTAGTTGTTGCATAATGTAGTGCATAGATTGCGAATGCATTGCTCTGGATGCGTCTTTAAGTTGTTTACACAGCAGTGTAAGTTGTTTTGTCTTTTTAAAGCAAGCATGCGTGAAAGTTGAACACGCTTCTAATGATACATAAATTACAATACAAAAAAATTTGATGTACATGGAATAGATGTGGTTCTTTAATTTCATTAAATGTTATTAAATTTTAATATAATAATCTTTCGTGTTAGTAGTAACTTGAGCAGTTATATATTTTGATACAATATTGTTTGGAATTAGCATAAGTGTTGCTTTCTTTACACATTTTAAGCGAACGCAATAATAACTGCTTATAAAAATGGAGTTTGTTTGTTTGTTTTAATAAAAAAAGCATACAATAGATTGCAAATTAAAAAAAAAAAATAGGAGGGTTCATTGCAGAGCATTTATGCATTCAAGAGATGCTTGTAAAATGAAAGCTTAGTGACTGAGCAAATATAGAGCAATTTTAATAAGCACTTCTCATAGGGAAACAAGTATAGTTACTGACAAATAAAGAAAGTAAAACATCGATGTAGGTGTATCAGATTTTTTCCTTAGATGTGTTTTGTCCTTTCTCGGAGTTCATATTACCGCACGTCTCCACACTCTCTACTAGATGTGGAATATAACACGGGGTCTCTTCTCTTCGTTACGCTTCACTCTCTGGTTCCAGCCCCAAACATGTCTGTCTGAGCTCAAGTGTGTGTAAAAAAGCCTTGCTATTTCTAAATCCTGAGGGACAGTACAGGTGATATAATCAGTGACTCACTTACCTGTCAGGGTCAATCTACTTTGATTTGCTGCCTTTCGAGCTAGGGTACAAAGAAACCATGACCGTTTTCAAGAGGATTTTAAAGACACCTTCTTCATTATCAAGATTAGCACTATCGCTTTTTTTTTGTTATTGTACTAACTGTGCGTTTGTAAATTAATTTTATATAGATTTTATATTTTGTAAATATAGCTATGTGTTATCTATAGTCATTTTACACAGGGATTCATTTGACTTTGCTATATTATCTTGGTTTTCTTATTTGTTCAATTAGTTTGTATTTTTTTAAAAACATCTATATTTGATGTATAAGTATTAAAAAACACTTAAAGTGTTTATAGGATCGATGCTTTCTTGGTCTGTTAGTAAGGTATTACTGTTAGATTTTGAGCCTTCATCCCAATAATTTTTTTTAAAAACGCATTACCATTGTTATTGTTGTTGTTTAATTGAAGTTTGGCATTATAGTATTCCTTTTTGAAGGTTTGTTACGTGTAGGTTTTGTCTTCCAATTGCTTTTAATTCTAAATTAGAGTAAGAGTGTGTTGTGCAAGAGTGTCTATAACCAGATCTTTTTCTAATCACTATAGCAACAACAGTAAATCAATAGACGTATAAAACATCGGCCCATATCCTGTGCAGAATTTTTACCTCCCATATAAAATGATAATTCCAAGACCTAAGATTAAAATCAACTAACGAACAAACAGCATTTTAATAATATTGTCGACTTTTAAAAATCGCTTACACAGTACAAGTATATACCTTCGGCTGACGAAAATAATGAACTGGTATTGACGTGAGTACAAGTAGGCCTAATTATAATTATACAGTAGTTTCTTTCGTGTTAGTAGTAACTTGAGAAGTTATATATTTTGATACAATAGTTTCTTTCGTGTTCGTAGTAACTTGAGCAGTTATATATTTTGATACAATATTTTGGGGAATTAGCACGAAGAAAACAGTAACTCGTTTGTATAGTGAAATAAACAATGGTTTTCTGTTTTACGCATAATAAAACACCTTGCCATTGTATTTGATGTGTATTCTATGTGTGTGAGAGAGAGAGACTCGCTCTCTTTCTCTCCCCTCATAACCTTCCTTTTCATTTCCCAATTTCTTTTTTATTCTTTCTCTCAAACATTCTTCCTTTCAATACTTATATAAATATTTTATTTCATTCTCTCTTTCGTTTTCTTTATTCTTTCCTCCTGTTTTTTTATATCTCTCTTTTTTTACTTCTCTTTCTCTTTTTCTCAGATTTCGCACTTGTTCTCCCTTTATCGCTTTTTCATTATGGTGGGTTATTTTTTTTGTGGGGAGGAGGATTAAATATAAAGCACAATGATATATGATATATCTGCTTTGAAAAATGTTATGTATCTTTTCAAGAGAATAAGAACGGGGGGGGGGGGGGGATATGAAACAGAAAGATACATGTGCTTAGAAAAGGGCCTCGAAGCAAAAATGTCTTACAACATAGAGCAGTGAACGTCCCAGAGTGAAGATCTGGACCTAGCCTCTTGTGAATATTCCATGTCGGGCAGAAATAACAAAATGTTTTTCAATAAAATTAATAAATAATAATAATAATATTGGACTAGGATAGAAAAAAATATAACAAAACGTTTATAATACAATAAACCAAACCTGTACCGAACTTGCTTTTATAATAAACACAATCAACAAAAATTTTAAATGTTCACAATAATTAGAAATCAATGGGTCTTTGTCCTAATAATAATTGAGCTGTGTGGGCGTAAATTGTAGAGAAAAGTAAATGTATAGATTCACTAAAATATATATTCTTTAACTCCCTTTTATTATCCTCAGTATATGCATATTTTTAGATTTAGTTTGTGCAGTCTTTAATTTCCTTGAAGAAATCTAATTTTTAAGTGTTGATGATCTATACCAAATAAAGAAAACAACTGTTCGATCATACCTTAAAACTATTTTTTGTGTGCATTTATTATTATGGACAGAGTGTTAAAAATAAAATAATATGCACTGGCACTTTTTCTTAACATGTAGGCCTAATACAAAAATAATGTGTAATAGTAATTCACGGGCGTTTTCGCTGCATTCTTTCATTCAGGTTAGTTAGACTTATTCAGCGCACCATTGGGGAAGTAACTCTGAAGGAAACAAAATATATGTGTACGTATCAAACTGTCAAATCCTACCACTAAGCTTCTTGCCGACTTCAATCAGCGTGTAGTATTGCCAAACCACCGACCTAGTTATCTCGAGGCTTAACATTTCCTCCGAGACAACGATCGTTGGAGTGGACGTTAAAGCACAATCAAATCAATCAAATGCACGAGAGCGCTCTTCTTTAGGTGCATATTATGCACGCACAACACACATACACAACAAAATATATAATAGATATGAAAAACAACAATAAATTAAAATTCGACGTTTGGGCTTTATAGTGGGTTATTTTAATCATCAGATAAGTATAAATGAAAGTGTATACATATTACATTTAAGACTAAAATGAGTGACTTGTCTGAATGGAAGATAGCTGCAGAAGACGCTAATTGGCTTATTGAATAATTCATTTAAATAAGTTATTCATATAACCATATATATTTTTTTTACTGTCAAAATATTATTGATTTTGGTGGTGTTGTGTGTGGATGCATGTGTTATATAGGTGTGTCTGTGTGCTTGATGCATGTATAGGAGTGTATGAGAGGTGTGTTTTTGAGTGAGAGAGAGAGAGAGAGAGAGAGAGTGTGTGTGTGTGTGTGTGTGTGTGTGTGTGCAAAATTTATATATATGTGTGTATATATATATATATATATTGTCGTTTTAAACAGTTGCATATCTTTGTCATTGTATAGCACTTGTCCCCACTTTTTGTAATCGATTTTTGTCTTTTTTAGTATTGTTATCGTTATATTGTATTTATGTTGTCCTTTTTAGTATTGTTATCGTTATAGACTATTGTATTTATGTTGTCTTTTTTAGTATTGTTATCGTTATAGACTATTGTATTTATGTTGTCTTTCTTAGTACTAATTATCGTTATAGACAATTGTATTTATGTTGTCTTTTTTAGTATTGTTATCGTTGTAGACTATTGCATTTATGTTGTGACTGTAGACAGTTAAGTCTCTGTTGTCGTGGCTTACAGCTGTTTCTGAAGAAGAAAGCAGTAGTATATCTATATTCTCAATTTCTAGTCATATCGTTATAAATAATTGCATTCATGTTGATATTGTAATTAACTATGCCTGTGTTGTAACTGTCAACGGCTGATGAAAGATGCTCTTATTTCTGTATGTTATCATTATAAACAGGTGTATTCGTCTTGTCACTGAGCACAACAGCTATATATTGTTATTATTGTCGAGAAAGTCGTTAGTAGTATATAGTCAGATTGTTAATACAAAAAGGTTGTATTGCAGAAGAGCGTTATTCTTATACCTATGTTGTCATATTAAGCAGTTGTCACCAGATCATCAGTCTTATATCTCTTTTGTTTCTGTAAACAGTTGTATCCAGATCACCAGTCTTATATCTCTTTTGTTCCTGTAAACAGTTGTATCCAGATCACCAGTCTTATATCTCTTTTGTTCCTGTAAACAGTTGTATCCAGATCACCAGTCTTATATCTCTTTTGTTACTGTAAACAGTTGTATCCTGGAGAAGAACTTAGTCTTATATCTGTGTTGCCATTGTAAACAGTTGTAACCTGTAGGAGAAAATTAGCCTTGTGTTTGTTCTGTCACTTGCAAGCAGCTATATCGTGGAGAAGAACGTTAGACTTTAATTTATGTCAGTGTACATAAATGTTTGTTGGTGTAAAATGTCAGTCTTGCATTTTTTTTTAAATTGTTGTAAACAGAAAACTTGAGTCTTATATATGTATTGTCATTGTAAACAGCTCTTTCCTGGAAAACATTAGTCATACAGCATAGCTGTTCTTAAAAACATTTATATTCCGGAGAACGTTAGTCTTATATCTGTATTGTGTAAAGCTGTAACCTGGAGAACGTAGTCACATCTGTATTGTGTAAAGCTGTAAACTGGCAAACGTTAGTCTTATATCTGTATTGTGTAAAGCTGTAAACTGGCAAACGTTAGTCTTATATCTGTATTGTGTAAAGCTGTAACTGCCGAACGTTAGTCGTATATCTGTGTTGTCACCTAATTTAGACAGCTGTTTTCTGGAGAAAATTTGTTTTATTTCTTTATTGTTACTGTAGACAGCTCCATCCCTGATAATGCTCTGTCTATATCTGTGGTGTCACTGTAAACAGTTTTATCCTGGAGAACTTTTTGTCTTATATCAGCTTTATCTCTGTAAACAGTCGTATCCCGGAGAAGGTTTTATGTCGGTGTTGTCACTGTAAACAGCTGTATCCCGGATAAAGCTTTGTCACTGTAAACATCTGTATCCCGTGGAATGCTTCGTCACTGTAAATAGTATCTCGTAGAACGCTT
This sequence comes from Sinotaia quadrata, assembly GCA_028829895.1. Taxonomy (NCBI): domain Eukaryota; kingdom Metazoa; phylum Mollusca; class Gastropoda; order Architaenioglossa; family Viviparidae; genus Sinotaia; species Sinotaia quadrata. The sequence continues at coordinate 35,336,431 of CM054184.1, forward strand.
TGTCACTGTAAACAGCTGTGTCTCGTAGAACGTTAGTGTCCTTTATCCCCTCCTCTCGAATCCGTGAGAACTTAACGTAATCCCATGCTTCCGTTCTGAGTTGCGCCTAACTGCTTAGTCACATTATGCGCCTCTAAACCTTAGCAGGCACTCTGATCAGCCGTAATATCATTTCGCTCCTGTATGTATCGATTTGGAGGAGATTAATTTTATCGCTCATCGAGCGAATTCAACACTCGTGTGGTCTCAGGTTCCAGCAACAAGGATCCATACGCGAGTGTCCTGTTAACAGTCAGAACCTTTTGTAAGCACAGGTACCAAGGAACATTTTCTGAGTGTGTATGGCAATGAGTGAGTGAGTGTGAGAGAGAGAGAGAGAGAGAGAGAGAGAGAGAGATTCACCGTTAAGTTTATCATGGTGTTGGAACTTGATCTTTCTAAAAAAAAGTCTTTAATGAATTTGATATTTTGCACGTACGCACACACACACACACACAAGATATTTACTCCTTATGTAGTGGCAGTATTGACGTCTGTGATCATAAAACATGAGGATAAGACGTACTCCTCATATTCTGCCAGGATCAAAATGCGTGAGGATACGACGTAACTGGAAAACGTTTTGGCACTCTGTCGCAATATTTACAATTTCTTTCATAACTTCATAGGCGGATTTTTTTTTTAACTGCTCATCAATGAAAGCGATAATATTTTCAGCGAGGAGCATAAAATACAATGGTAGTTTTAGTTTTTAAGTACGCTTCTTGTGGTATGTACTAAAATCATCGTTACATGAATTTCGGCCTCAAGTTCAATGAATTCAGTAAGCTAGTTTGCTAACTAAGAATCTGAAACTTCATCCGATGAATTTAGTAGACTATATATTGCTTTTGATGAATTCAGTAGGTTATGGTATGCTAGCTAATGACTGAGAACTAAATTCTCAGTTTGCTAGCAAAGAATTCGGAGATGTATTCAATGGACTCAGTAGACAATAGTTTGCTAGTTGAGATTGATAACTGTGTTCAGTGGGAGATACACTGTACCACTCGAAAGACAATCATGATATGGAGATCAATAATGCGATCCATTTACGTGACAAGTGGACGAACGATCAGTAGTGCTGGTACTCTGGAAGAAGGCGAGTCTTATTTGGAATTGGCTGTAATAGAGAATGCGCATATTCAGACAAGCTGAAGACAGCAGGTTATGCTTGGGTCTGATCGAATACAATGTGCTGATAGTTACACTTGGATAAGATGAGTTTCACTCGGAGGTGACAGAGTGTAATAATGGAGAATGCACATTATTTACAAGGAAGTTGATTTTGAAATTGACCCAATATAATAATATAGAATGCATGATTATTAAATGCGTTATCTCGTGATCCGAAATTAACCGGATAAAGTAACAATGCGCAAACCCTCGCAGGACGTTAAGCACTACATTATGTACAAGGTTCCCTTGATAAAGGCAAGATCTGGATGTGGACCAAATGCTTGAACGCCTAACGAATAAAGTCCCTGTACTTTTAGTTGGCCGAGTGGAATAATACGAATGCTCGTACAGTCTAACGAAGGTCTGTCATACTTTTAGCTGGGTGAGTTGAATAATAGAATACTCGTACAGCCTAACGAAGGTCTGTCATACTTTTAGCTGGGTGAGTTGAATAATAGAATACTCGTACAGTCTAACGAAGGTCTGTCATACTTTTAGTGGGTGAGTTGAATAATAGAATACTCGTACAGTCTAACGAAGGTCTGTCATACTTTTAGCTGGGTGAGTTGAATAATAGAATACTCGTACAGTCTAACGAAGGTCTGTCATACTTTTAGTGGGTGAGTTGAATAATAGAATACTCGTACAGTCTAACGAAGGTCTGTCATACTTTTAGCTGGGTGGGTTGAATAATAGAATACTCGTACAGTCTAACGAAGGTCTGTCATACTTTTAGCTGGGTGAGTTGAATAATAGAATACTCGTACAGTCTAACGAAGGTCTGTCATACTTTTAGCTGGGTGAGTTGAATAATAGAATACTCGTACAGCCTCGTGAAGATCTTCGTATTTTTAGCTGGCCGAATAGAATGCTCAGAATGCACGTACAAATTCACGAATGTTAGATCCGTGGTATTTTTAGTTGTTGGAGTATAGAAATACATTTATCTCGGCCTTCTTTGATGAATTCATTCATAAAGGGATTCTCCACTTTGGGAATATGAAATGTTCCTGAAGATGTACAAATTCTTTTTGTAGGCTCATATCAGTCCTCATACAATTCTTTCTCACAATCATTTATACGGACGTTTGTGTACTACTGCAAGATCACTCAAAACAAATGATTGAGTGCAATCGCAAATGTTACATCTTCGCCCTTACCTATTAATTTATTATTTATATTTACATTATTTTTTTTAAATGGCAAGACGAAACAATATATCTTTAACATTAAAATCAATCTTCTCATTAACATCTATTGGTACTTTTAATCTTCGAATTTACGTAATAATTCTGATTATGACAATATGATTTCTACTTAAATTCTGACTCTTTAGTATTTACGTTATGTGAATATAATTATACTGACCCCGTTGGTTCTCAAATTTTATATTGCATTGTATTTTATATATTTATATGGCAGCTTTAATTTAAATTTACATATTTTTTTAAACATTATTTTGTAAGGATCGACATATGACAATTAAAAAAACATCAATATGATATGCTCATAAGAACTTTTATAAGAACTAATTTATTATAATTTAATGTTGTTCAGTGACCTTTGCGGGTTAAAGTACTCATCATAGTAATGGGAATTCATGAAACTACCAAAACTGAATGAGAATGAAATAATGTATTTTTTTGTAAACTGAGTGATTAAGGGGTCGACGGCAAAGAATTTTGAAACTTTTGATAGGGAAAGATTGGCAAATAAATAAGATTAAGTTCGCAATATTTAAGTATTAATGTATCTCTTTTCAGGAATATGTGCTATAACTTGATTTTTGCCGTGGAGATGGCGTCTTTCAGTAGACAATCGTAATGGTCCTCAACCATATTATTTCCTTACTTAAGAGCAGGTGGTAATATTTTAATCCGAACATAAAAGATTTCCGTTTGACGGTAAAGAGTCATTTGGTAATAATGATAACGGAATGGTGAAGAACTGTGTAAGGGCAAAACAACATTAATTTTCTCTCCCCACCACCTTCCACCCTCTATGCGCTTTAAGTGTGGTGCAGCGCTGGATAGGATTCTTCATACGGTTTCATACTCTCTCGTGTTTCCTGTGTTGAGTGTAAGATAAGAGTATGTCTACTATCTTTTCTATCACTTGTGCTCCGTTTGTTTTCGATATTTTCGCGAATGGTTGGATTGAAATGCTTATCTCTATGACGTTTATTAGCTTGGCGGAAGAAGATTGTGGGTAGTATGTGTAAAAGGCGACTGTACTAGTTGATATCACAAGGATAGGGTCCATAAATAGATTCAGAAACCAAATAAAAATAAAAGTCCCATTTTAAAGGTATAGCAGGGTCACTCCTACGAAGCATCAACTTTTTAAGAAGGGAAAAAAGTGTTAGATAAAACTGTTCTCTAAATTAAATTACCTTTCGCTTATATTCGCACTCCTGTATATAACTATTTGTAATTTATATAAGTCGTTTATTGCGGCAAAAGGACTAGCTGACAACATTGCGATTGACATTTATTTTTTTATTTTTTTATATATCCCGAAAGCTAGCTAGGACTTTTCTATAAAGACTGGGGCAAAGATTAATCTTGCCGAGTTCATTGTGTTCTTCTTGTCGAGTTCATTGTGTTCTTCTTGTCGAGTTCATTGTGTTCTTCTTGTCGAGTTCATTGTGTTCTTCTTGTCGAGTTCATTGTGTTCTTCTTGCCGAGTTCATTGTGTTCTTCTTGTCGAGTTCATTGTGTACTTTTTGCCGAGTTCATTGTGTTGTTCTTGTCGAGTTCATTGTGTTCTTCTTGTCGAGTTCATTGTGTTCTTCTTGTCGAGTTCATTGTGTTCTTCTTGTCGAGTTCATTGTGTACTTTTTGCCGAGTTCATTGTGTTGTTCTTGTCGAGTTCATTGTGTTCTTCTTGTCGAGTTCATTGTGTTCTTCTTGTCGAGTTCATTGTGTTCTTCTTGCCGAGTTCATTGTGTTCCTCTTTCCGAGTTCATTGCGCGTTCCGCTTGCCGAATTCTGTGTTCATCTCGCGAAATTGTTGTTCTAATTTCACTTCTATTTACACAGCTTGCTAAAAGTATTGCATGAGTGTATTTAATTTGTTGTGTTTATTTTTTCACTCCTAATGTTGAATGTCTATATTACTTTTCCCTGTAGTGTTTAATTTGTTGTGTTTATTTTTTCACTCCTAATGTTGAATGTCTATATTACTTTTCCCTGTAGTGTTTAATTTGTTGTGTTTATTTTTTCACTCCTAATGTTGAATGTCTATATTACTTTTCCCTGTAGTGTTTAATTTGTTGTGTTTATTTTTTCACTCTTAATGTTGAATGTCTATATTACTTTTCCCTGTAGTGTTTAATTTGTTGTGTTTATTTTTTCACTCCTAATGTTGAATGTCTATATTACTTTTCCCTGTAGTGTTTAATTTGTTGTGTTTATTTTTTCACTCCTAATGTTGAATGTCTATATTACTTTTCCCTGTAGTGTTTAATTTGTTGTGTTTATTTTTTCACTCCTAATGTTGAATGTCTATATTACTTTTCCCTGTAGTGTTTAATTTGTTGTGTTTATTTTTTCACTCTTAATGTTGAATGTCTATATTACTTTTCACTGTAGTGCAGTTTTGCGTCGATATTTAAATGAAAATACGATACACGTTTTTTCGAGGTATTCACCGATTCTGAACATAGAACATAAATTTGCGCAGAATTAGGGCGGTTTTATTTATTTCAATCAAACGGTGTGCTTTAATTTTTTTTAAATATATTCTTTTAGTATCAGTGTAATTATATGCATGTTTGTATGTATGTGCACGCGCACTTGTATGTTTGTATGTACCTCTTTGTTTATACATTTATCGGTTTAGCTAGCGCGTGTTTGTGCCATTTCGTTTATTGACCGGATAAACAAACTCCACAAATGTTTGTGATGTCGGTTGTTGTCTGTTGTTTTTTCTCTTTGGAGATTTGGCAGTTTACGCGTCCTAATAAGCGCAACACAAGTGTTTTCCTTGTAAACGAAGTATCGATTAAAAAACTCATTTTGGGCTACGCGCGGCCAATAATAGTAATGCGTTCCTAGACTTTTTCATATCTGACTGGAATTCACTTATCGATCATACACAGTACACGTATAAAGCATACAGCACTAGAGCACTTAAGACAACTCCGCCCTAATTTTAAGCCGCTGACTCCGACAACTATAAACTGTTCGGCCGTAGTTCAATGACTCTCGTAAGTGAATAGAAAAGATACTCGAAAGTACAGTATGACCGGTTAGTCGGTCTTTGTTTACATATATCCCACTGCAAGCCATATCTGCGCGGCCACAGGCCGTTGTTTACCCCATTAAAATCAAAACAGCTAACAGCTTGCCGCTGCAAACTTTCTCTGTCGCTGTCTATCTGTCTGTCTGTCTGCCGGCCTCTCTCTCTCTCTCTCTCTCTCACACACACACACACACACGCGCGCGCGCATACACACTGCTATGTATTCATTTGATGTTTTATGAGGTTTGTTAGACAAACCGCATCATAAAATTAATTCAGAACTCTTTTGTGCCTTCATCTCCGGTTCTGCAAAACCTAAACAGCAGAAATTTGTCATTCAAGATAAAGTCCCAGTGCCAAGACCAAAGAGTACAACAATATATATATATAAACATTATTCACATGTCAAATAATTGTTTTGTTCACTTTCTGGAAACTGTTTATTGCACACTCCTGTTCACGAGAATTCGACAGTCAAACACTTGCATGCTTGTTAAATAAGTGTGTAACACCAACGCCACCTTAGTTATGATTATTATTAATTAATCATCCATAGCTAATTACTAGCGATGAGAGTTATGTTATTCATAATTCTCCGGAAGACACCTCTCGTCTCTCTCACTTGGCGGACATGCGGGCGCTGTAAACGTTTTTTCTCTTACACAACATTAAAGATGAACATTTACCGTCACAAAATATTTCCGTATGTGTTAAACTTCTTACTAAAAGAGAAGACAAATCCTTCTTTAATTAGCGAGCTCCCATCCACCCACTGTCTTTCCAACATATGGTTATAAAAATGTGTAAGAAGGTCAGTAAATTTAACAATAAATTTATTAAATAAATCGAATATATAACATATGAATATAATCAAGAACATTGACATTTACGTCACTTCAAGTCAATGTTCAATTAACACTGGACAAATGTTCAGTTTATCCTAGCATAGACATAAGCACTCACTTAACATAAATACATAATCAAGTTCTTTGATATCATCATGGAAATGAGAGTAGAATTTCAGAGACTTAATTAAAGTCAATGCGCATAACCTATTCAAAGATGGCAGCTGTCACTGCCATGTGTTTCACAGTCATGCAGTTTGCAAAAAGTCACTACTTTTCATATCTAGGTGAGGCCCCAAGTGTCCCTCCTAAAGGCACTTTACACAACTGCTCCAGAAAATTCGAGGTGCTCACCAAGCACACCATAGAGATGTATCTTGAATTTCACATGCGCTATCAAGCTCATCAGGAGGAATGTTCTCAAAGTTTCATGTGTTTTTACTCAACACACCTTGAGGAATGTTTTCAATTGTCTTCACATATTTTCAAGACTAAACTCAGGCCACAAATCTCCACCATATTGGCTCTCAAATGGAATTCACGGGAATCAGCTGACTCAACACGATTTACTGATTTGACAACAACGCTGGATGCACACACCAAATATCTTCAAATAGAGTACAATAGTCACTGTAGCGTGAAGTGACAAACAAAAAGGCCTGCTCTGCTCATAAGCTAACGATCGCCTTTATGATCAGACTTGAGTTTTGTTCCAATTCAAAGTGATTAGAATAGAATACTTTTTCAACAAAGAAACTTCCGGTCCATTCCCATTGGATAAAATTGATATGAACAAGTGTAAAACTATTCGGATTGCATCAGCAATTTCTAGCATATTCTCAACTCGAGTTGTTTACTCCAACTCTGACATTTACAAAAAATACCATCATAAGGAGTGACCAAGGCTTGGTCACTTTGATAATTTAACAATTTATATAACTATTAAGTTTAGAAATAGGGATAGGCAAATTTACTCTGCCATAAAGTTCAATCACTGAGGAAGAACTGCACTGTTGTTTTATAATTTCATTCAGTAAGGTGGATATTTCCATTTCACTATATAATATATATATTTAATTTGAGGAGCCACATATTTTAATTCTGTACACCTAGTTTGATCCGATGCGGATTATTTTTGTTTGAAAAGAATCTTCGTTTATAGTTACTTTTTACTTTAAAGTGCAGCTGTTTATAAATGTGTACATTTAAAAAAACTTGCTTTAAAAAATGTAATCTATTTTATTTTTATGATTGCAAAACAGATTTATGCTGCAAAACTTGCATTTCGCTGACCGTGACCGTTCTTAGCTGGTTGGCACGTGTCAAAGACAAGGCCAGTTGTTATCCATGAAATTCATGTGCTGTTGGTGCCTGTTCTGTATAAAAATGACAGATAGACAGGAATTATCGTTTCTTATTTAGGAGGACAAACTTAATTCCGGATAATTTTTATTAAAGGTCGTGTGTTGTGCGCAAGCAAGACAGGCGCTTGCAATATCAGTATTAAGTTAAATATTTTGCCTGTATCTTATCTGCATATAGAGAGCATTACGCTTATGTATAGTAACATTATTATTTTGTGTGTGTGTGTGTGTGTGTGTGTGTGTGTGTGTGTGTGTGTGTGTGAATAGGTGTATGTGTTGATGAGAGAGTGCACCCAAACTATTCATTAAAAAAAAATATCCTCTCTTATTGTGTTTCTAATGGTACAGTATATGGGTTGGTGAGAGAGGAGAGCACCCGAAACCATTCATTAAAAAAAAAAAATCCCTCTCTTTGTGTTTCTAATGGTACAGTATATGGGTTGGTGGAGAGAGAGAGAGAGAGAGAGAGAGAGAGAGAGAGAGAGAGAGAGAGAGAGAGAGAGAGAGAGAGAGAGAGAGAGAGCACCCAAAACCATTCATTAAAAAAAAAATTCCTCTCTCTTTGTGTTTCTAATGGTACAGTAAATTGGTTGGTGACAGAGAGAGAGAGAGAGAGAGAGAGAGAGAGAGAGAGAGAGAGAGAGAGAGAGAGAGAGAGAGAGAGAGAGAGAAAGAGCGCTCAAAACTATTCAGTAAAAGAATCCTTCTTTCTAATGGTACACTATATGGGTTGGTGAGAGAGAGCACTAAAAAGAACAACTCTCTTTGTGTTTCTAATGGTACAGTATATGTGTGTTCCTGAGAGAGAACATCCAAAGCCATTCATTTTAGAAAAATCTCTCCTTTTTTTTGTTTCTACTGATATAGTGTATGTGTTCATGAGAAAGGGCACTCAAAACCATTCATTTAAAATACATTCCTCTCTTTCTAATGGTATTGTGTTGTCTGTGGCAGATACCTGATTCTAGAGCATGTTTCTGGAGGAGAATTGTTTGACTACCTCGTGAAGAAAGGAAGACTGACTCCTAAAGAAGCAAGACGTTTCTTCCGACAGATCATTTCTGCACTGGATTTTTGCCACAGTCATAATATATGGTAAGTACCTTTCTTCCGACAGATCATTTCTGCACTGGATTTTTGCCACAGTCATAATATATGGTAAGTACCTTTCTTCCGACAGATCATTTCTGCACTGGATTTTTGCCACAGTCATAATATATGGTAAGTACCTTTCTTCCGACAGATCATTTCTGCACTGGATTTTTGCCACAGTCATAATATATGGTAAGTACCTTTCTTCCGACAGATCATTTCTGCACTGGATTTTTGCCACAGTCATAATATATGGTAAGTACCTTTCTTCCGACAGATCATTTCTGCACTGGATTTTTGCCACAGTCATAATATATGGTAGGTACCTTTCTTCCGACAGATCATTTCTGCACTGGATTTTTGCCACAGTCATAATATATGGTAAGTACCTTTCTTCCAACAGATCATTTCTGCACTGGATTTTTGCCACAGTCATAATATATGGTAAGTACCTTTCTTCCGACAGATCATTTCTGCACTGGATTTTTGCCACAGTCATAATATATGGTAAGTACCTTTCTTCCAACAGATCATTTCCACACTGGATTAATATATGGTGTGGTGGAGTAAATGTGCCTATCCCTATTTTAGAATTTAATTGTTGTATAAATTGCTAAATTGTCAGAGAACCTGACCTTGGGTACTCCTTATGACAGTATTTTTGAAAGTGTCGGAGTTCTAAGTAAACAATTCGAGTCGAGAATATGCTATAAATTGCTGATGTAATGCAAAGCAGTACGTAGTTTTTATTATCCAATGATTATGATTTATGAGAATGAGACCAGCCAATGGGCTGAGATCAAAAAGTTTAACTGCTGTAGAAAATTCTTTTCTCTGATCACTTGAATTTGAAGTGGCAAAGAAGTCCAGTCTTGAAAGATGGCCGTTAGCTTGAGAGTTAACTTACTGAATGAGAGAGAATGGACTTAGCAATGTTTCATGCACTTTGTAAACAAGTGTAATAATGTGACGATGTAAAAACAAGTGTAATATTGTGATGATGGAAAAACAAGTGTAATAATTTAATGATGTAAAAACAAGTGTATTAATTTGATGATGTGAAAACAAGTGTAATATTGTGATGATGGAAAAACAAGTGTAATAATGTGACAATGTAATAAAAAGTGTAATAAAACAACTGTGTACAACATCAGCAATAATACAACTTTATAAAAAGCAACTGTAAAATCAAGTGTGATAACAAAAGCGTATAAATAGCATCGATCGGATACGTCTGTTTCTAATGTCTAAAGCAATATTCAGAAGCCAGCCAGTATGTCTGATTTAGCGTGATCAACTTATTAACTCGGCGTTCTTTATTATTCAGCTCGAGTAGGAGAATAGATCTATTGATTGAGCCATGCAGGAAGTTTACAGTGTGCAAGATCTGCTGGCCTAAAGATTACAGGAGCGGAGGCGAGAGTGTTTGAGAAGTCAGAGAAGTCGTGGCATTTTGCTGGAACTATGTCTGCGATAAATAATGTCAGAGACATAGGTGGTGCGAGTTAACTGCACATAAACATTGTTTCCACCCACTGATTGTATTGTGAGTGGAATCATCCGGTTTCAGTGCTTGCACTCAAATATGGTCAATCCGTATTATTTAAATTGCGGTGTCTTGTCTACCTTGACTGACACGAATTGGTAAAAATACCTCACGCAGTTCATACACATTTACATACTGTGTATTTACATGCTCTCTCTCTCTCTCTCTCTCTCTCTCACACACACACACACACACACACACACAAGCAATCTATTTTTATCATTAAATACACACACTCGCGTGCTCAGATTCTTGTATACATGCGGTTGCGAGTTCAGCACGCACACACACACACACGCTTTTATACGACGTGAAGTTGCTTGCTTGCTTATCTAACATCACATGCACGTACACACACACACACCCGCACGCGCACACACACACACACACACACACACACACACGCACGCACGCACGCACGCACGCACACACCTATGTCACCAGTGCACCCCATCAAATCCAAATACTTCCCATCAAATCCAAATACTTCCCACCAAATCCAAATACTTCTATCAAATCCAAATACTTCCCATCACATCCAAATACTTCCCATCAAATCCAAATACTTCCCACCAAATACAAATACACTCATGAAATCCAAATTCTTCCCACTAAATCCACCTGACTTTTCTTATGTATTTTTCTTCCCCAGTCATCGAGATTTAAAACCAGAAAACCTTTTACTGGATGACAAGAATAATATTCGTGTAGCAGACTTTGGTATGGCGTCACTTCAGGTCGACGGATCCATGCTGGAAACGAGTTGTGGGTAAGTTTGTGTTTAATTTATAATCGTGCAAACATTCTGCATATGTCACACGGACAACACACAGTTAATTTGCTGTTCAGCTTTACAAAGACAGGACAGGATTCAGTTGCTGTCCAGCGATACAAGGATAGGATATGATTCAGTGGCTGTTCATTGTTAAAGGACATGACATGGTTCAGTTGCTGTCCAGCGTTAATCTTTTATTATGTATATGTATTTGTTTGTTTGTATTCGTTTACTTCTTTTTAAAAAAATATAAATATGTTGGAATAATCTTTGGGGCTAGCTTAGGCCTGAGATAGCCCATTTATAAAGTAGCAAGAAAGTAATCTTTGGGGCTAGCTTAGGCCTGAGATAGCCCATTTATAAAGTAGCAAGCAAGTAATCTTTGGGGCTAGCTTAGGCCTGAGATAGCCCATTTATAAAGTAGCAAGCAAGTAATCTTTGGGGCTAGCTTAGGCCTGAGATAGCCCATTTATAAAGTAGCAAGCAAGTAATCTTTGTTCGTTTTGAATACTCATTGTATTATCTTTACTAACAAGCAAAATTTGCGAAACAAATACGATGACTATGTTGGTTGGTTGCAAAGCGAGTAAGCACTGTGCCGTCTTAACGTTTGGGCACGCTGGGCAGTTGAAAGGGGGCCTCACGAGCCTAGGGGCCCCAATGTTAATCTATGTAAGTTTTATTCCTGTGAGTGGTTGTGCCAAGGGGCCAAGTACACTGCTTTGCCCGTGGGCCTATAATGATGTTAAACGGCCACGAGTAAACAAGCACTTGTTTTATTGTTGCCATGATTAAGTTATTTGATCTCTAGCTATAATATGCAGTAAAATATTTAGAAAATTTAACTAATAATTATCAGCTACGTAAGCTTTTAAAAAATAAATTAAAAGAAATAAACTTTAACATTTTGAACCCATTCCACCCCTACACCTCTCTGTGTGCGTGTGTGTGTGCAGGTGCATGAAGAGTGTACTTTTGAGTTTTATTCTGTGTTAATATTTATATTGGAAGAATTAATTCAGTACATTTACCACTATTCACACTTCGGTTAACTTGAGGATCTAAAATTTACACACACCTGACAACGGTTTGACTTAAAACTTGAGAATTTAAAATCTGCACGCTACAGACAACAGTCTGGCATCTGCACACTATAGACAACGGTCTGGCTTAATACTTGATTTAAAATCTGTACACTAAGGACAACAGTCTGGCTTTCTAACTTGAGGATTTTAAATCTGCACGCTGCAGAAACAGTCTGACTTTAACTGGCGGATCTAATACAGTGGTGCACAAACTCCGGCCCGCGAAGAGTCGCCGAGTGGCCCGCCATGTCCAAGGAAAAAGTCAAATGTTTACTCATACACTGAATGATTTGAAACAAAGCAGCACCTCCTGACCCATTTTTCCAGGCGCTCCGTGCAGATGATGTCTGCCCGCTGACATAACACACTCACAGAGGCAAGAGAAAAAGGCTATACCAAGATGGGCAGCAAACCCCACACATACATGCTTGCCCCTTCCTGTGATATGGTTGGTCAGTAGCTGTTAACATTCTGTTGTTTATTTTGATTATATTTTTTGTGACAAAGTGGAAGCTAATCGTAAAAGAAAAGTTGACAAGGAAAACCGGCAGTTTAATGATGACTGGATAATGCACTTGTCCACATCAGCATACTTGGCGTCACATACTGCTGCAAACAGGCTTTCTCACAGATGAAACTGAACAAAAGCAGCACCTGTGGTCAGCTGACTGATGATAATCTGGAAGCAATTTTGCATCTTTCAACGTCAAACATCAAGCCGGACATTTTGAAGTTTGCAGATGACATGCAGCACTATCCATCACACTGACTTTGTGAAAGTTGACGTATCATAACATTTTTAGAATGAGTCTTAGTATACAACTTCTTTGTCGTAATTATAGTCTTAATCGTCATTTTTCTTATGTGATGTCCATCTTGTATCGTCATTTGTGATGTGATGTCCGTCTTGTATGGGACAATTTTGATCTTCACTTTTTTGTGGCCCCCGACGGTTTCGACAAGTCAGATTGTGGCCCCCGACTCAAAAAGTTTGTGCACCACTGATTTAAAATCTCTTTAACTTGAGGATTTAAAATCTGCACAGTCTGGCTTTGACTTGAGGATTTAAAATCTGCTCACTGCAAACAACAGTCTGGTTTTAACTAGAAGCTGTAAAATCCGCTGTTCTTTCTTTCTTTCTTTCTTTCTTTCTTTCTTTCTTTCTTTCTTTCTTTCTTTCTCTCTTTTAACCTTTCTTTTTTTCTTTCTTTCTTTCAACCTTTCTTTCTTTCTTTCTTTCTTTCTTTCTTCAACAGGGTAAGTTTCAATCTCTACCCATTAGCTAGTTTGTTATTTGTGAACCTTAAACTATTGGATAGCAAAAATTATTTATCCACTCTGGACTGGTTTGGATTACATCAGCAAGTTCCAGCATATTCTTTACCTGAGTTGTTACTTTAACTCTGGTACTTACAAAAATATCATCATGTGCAATACCCGAAGGTCATGTCACATTGATATTTAACAAACTAAACAATAATTAAGTTTTAAAATAGGGACAAACAAATTTACTCTTCGAACAAATGTAGGCCTATAGATGTGTTTTGTACATGCAATAAATGTAGGCCTATAGATGTGTTTTGTACATGCAATAAATGTAGGTCTAGAGGTCTAGGATGTTTTATGTGTATTAAATGTAGGCCTACGAAATATGTTTTGTACATTATATGTAAGCCAACTCTCGTGTTTGTACGTGTGTACTAAATGTAAGCCTACTTATGTATGTTTTGTATAGTATTAAATGTAAGCGTACTTATGCGTGTTTTTTGTGTCTACTTATGTATGGTTTTTGTAAATGTAAGCCTACTTATGTATGTTTTTGTATGTAGGTTTCTTTATGTATGAGTTTGTACTGTTATTATAGACCTACTTAACAATTTGTAAGATGATTTGTTTGTTCCACCAGTTAGTATGTATATAATATACTTGAATTCGTAGGAAAGTAGGTTGATAGAGGGGAGCCGGTTTTGTCTCTGTCATCCGGTAACAGGTTAAGAAAGCAGTAGAGATCCGAGGCCATGCACGAGAAGTGAAGTATTACTCGTAGATGCTTTGAAAAGAGCTGGGGTGCGTGGCTACTGGCTGGTGCACGCATGCGTGATGAACATTTTATGACCGGAGAGGACGAGCTAAAAACAGAAGCAGTACTTGCTGCAATTTGTAATCTGAGAAAAGAGAGTCTTACAACTCTTTAGCAAACCTCACCTTTTCTTCTGGCTTGTCAGCTGATACCCGAATCGGGCGGCATCCGCGGGCTGAAAACCGGTTCTTGCTTTGGTGCATGGCTCATTTTATTTTATTGACATAGTTAATAGTTTTTGTTGTTTTTTTTACAGGTCGCTTTGAGGGGCGGTTTCAAGCGCCAGTCCTAGCCGTACTACTTAATTTTATTGACAGTTCATATTTGGTTTTTTAAGGTCTAGCTTTGAGGAGCGGTTTCAAGCGCCAGTCCTAGCCGTATTACTTAATTTTATTGACGTAGTTAGTAGACATTTTTTGTTTTTTGGTTTTCTTAACTGATCTAGCTTTGAGCGGCGATTTCAAACGCCAGTCTTAGTCTTACTGCTTTTAAAAGAATATTAATTAACATACATGTATTTAAATATTTGTTTTCACAGGTCTAGAGCTTTGAGGGCCGATTTCCAGTCGTAGTCTTATTGGGTTTTTGTTTGGTTTTCTTTTTAAAGAGTGTATATTGTGAAAAGCTTTGTTGTTACAGGTCGCGCTTTGAACAACGATTTCAGGCTCCATGTGCAGTACCCGAAAAACAAAAAATGAAATAAAAATGTAGTCGATTGGTCGATAGCCGCATGTTAGATGAAGATCAGCATTTAAAATTAGTATTTTAAAAAAGCGAAGTAGACGATATAAATTAAATAAGTAAATAATAGGTTTATAATATCCTTTCCTCACCCCATCCCCCTTGACGTATGAATGGGTTGTCGAAAAGTTATTGGTAATTTAGGTTACTGTTGTTTGTAAACGCACTGGGAGAGAAAAATTACCAAGAGCAGCTGATGAAACAGATGAAAAGCTCAGAATCGATGTGAAGGCCTTTGATTATGCAGGAAATAATAATAATAATGATGATAATGATGATGACCACACTGAAGAACTAAATAATGAACTAACTGACGAACAGCAATACATTTTAGAAGAAATAAAAGATTTCATGGACAACAAAAAGTCACATAAAAGAAGAACATTAACTCGAAGACTACAAAATAACAAAGCTTTAACAACAGCAATTCATAATGCAAATAAATTAGTAAGGTACATCTCTACAAAAGATATTAATTATATATTATTAATTATATTAGGCTACTGAAACCAGTAGAAAATAAAATTGTGTGTACTAGGAAAGAAATAAGCCAAATGACAGCAGCAGTTCATACAAATGGAAAACTGAAACAGGCATTAGTAAACAAATACCATCTAAAATTCTAAATTATAGAAATATTAAAACCGCAATCAAAGATGCCAAACAATGGCTACAGGAACTCAGTCACCTTCTTAAAAGATAAACTGCAGAGATCAACAATTCCACCAGAACAAAATATTTGAAACTGCCTTTCGTTAGTTAAAGTTACTGACACTGTTAGAGATTACAGTCTCTACAGGTGTCATCAGCTACATGTTTATCTTAACGTTTTCCTGTACATGTCCATACTGTGATCGCGCTTGCCTACGCTGTTCCTCACATTTTCACACAGTCCAGCCATTGGTTGAAACCACACGTATGTATCGGGGCAAGAGGTGTCCTTCGCGCTCCCACTGATGAAAATACTGGGCAGTCGATACCGCTCCAGAAATTATAACGGGGTGGTATTTTTTCTCAGAACATGTATTTAAGGTATTAGTTAGTGTTCCTTCGTTCCTAAAGATAGCTGTTGAAATGAAATCTCTCACTGACTTTGTATTTTATGTCGGCGAGCTCTATCAAAAATCCTTCTCCTTAGCTCATTTTGATTCAAAGCTATTTTTTTTTATGTCTCACAAGACAACACAAACATCATGGAACGAATTAATTTAATTAATTTCCACCTATATTACTAAATAATTCGGTCAACTTTTGAAAGTTCTCTAAACCGTTCGACTTTACGAGTCCACTTACAAATTAAATCATTCACCCCTAACCTTAGCATAATAACACTGTCCAAAAGATTTATATTCTGAAAGAATAAAACTGTCAAATAGATCTGTTTTCACTCAAAACGAACAACACTGTCTAATAGATTTGTTTAATTTTCATCAAAAAGAAAAAACTATTACAGCTTAGGCGTTATCAGATTTTTTTTTATTTTAATGGCATCTTAATTAACTGCAATGTCACGGCTTTCACTTGATTAAATTATGTAAGTACGCGCTCAGGATTTATAATTAATCACTCACTCACTAACTGTTTTGCTAGCTAGCGGGGTTTTAATGTATAAACGTTGAAGCCATTGACATGTTTCTATTTTAACGATTAGACTTGTATTGACCCTATAGGCCTAGGCACTTTTACATCTGCACAGTATGAAGGACCGAGTCGATCGCTCTATTCCAGGTACAAATTTCATGATTAATTTCGTCCTGTTGTAATTTTTCAAATGCTTTAACAGATCCAGCAAACGCGCTTTTGATTAGCACTCTCTGTTTTCTAAAGCTACACAGCTGTTACAGCGTTTTCTAATTTAGATTGGCGAATAGCGTTATTAGTGCCGTAATGTATTCCACTGCCTTGAAGCAGGCCGAGGCGAAACATTCAGTATTTCAGTGAACAGCTAAAGCCGTCGTTACATTTCATATTTTAAATAATTATTACACACTAAGCAATGTAGTAAAAGTATTAAGAAATAGATAGATAGATAGATAGATGTGTTTTATCAGTGGGTGTAGAGTTTAATACACATACACATATTGATCTACAAGAACTCCATAACTTTCATCACGTTACGCTGGTAATATAATTTGCTTTTGCGATCACCAGAAACTACTAACCCAGTTTCTGAATAAGTGTACTTCACTACTTGATAGATATAACGTATGTGTGTTGGGGGGGGGGGGGCCGTCAAAAGAAACAGACGGGAAAGCTATTAATCAACTCAGCTTTTCAATCTAAATAGCTGGTAGATATAACTGAAGCGACAGGTAATTGTATCTTACATGAGAGTCTTTCATCATTATGACTGTTATGTCTAGAATCCTGTTTCGGTATCGGATTCCAATTTTGTCAGCACCCAATCTTTTTTTTAAAAAAATAAATGGCTAGAAGACTTTTGAATAAGAAAGCCCAGAAGTAAATGATATTTTTTTAGCGGCAGAGTGCATAATAGCTTTGTGTCAAAGAATTTTACTTTATAATCGAAACCGAGATTAATAAATAAATAAGCATTGTGTCTACAGCTTGATTCATGAGCTCCTATGTGAGCATGGAAACTCAACATATTATTCAGGTCTTGGGTCTTTAGCAGAAATTCTTTTTCAGCAGTGTGTACATGTGAACTCATTACGCAGACAGTTTTTAGCAAAGATTCTTCAGCAGTGTGTACATGTGAACTCGTATTAATTCTGTAAGAATGAATACCTTCTTAATGACTGGGTTTATATTCTTCTTCCTAACTTTATTCATATTTGGCATTTGTCTCAACGTTGTTTAGATTTTCTTGTCTCAACTTTATTCACAGCTGATTTTTTGTTTCAATTTAATTCATATTTGATTTTCGCTTCAGCTTAGTTCGGATTTATGTTTCATCTCAATTTTTTTTCACTTGTGGCTTACGTCTCCAACTGTGTTTAATTTGTAAATTTGACTGTTGTATCTATCAGATATTTTGGGTTTTGCCATGGTCAGAGCAAATTAGGCTATATCAGGCACGTGCATTTATTTTTAGTCGTTCTCGATTATAATTATTTATTATCTACGTCCATATTAATTATTGTGTGCACATTCGTGTTATATTGAACAGATGGACTGCTTGTATTGCGTGTGTTAATGGTTGAGCATTTATACCTTAAACAACGCCTTACGGTATGCATACACACTTGTATTGCGTGTGTTAATGGTTGAGCATTTATACCATAAAGCCTTTACACGTATGCGTACACACTTACGGCGTTTCCTGATCTACAAGAATTGACCTCCTCTTTCAAAGAGATCCTGACAGAATAAATTATCCAGGCGTCAAAGACAAAGAGAGGCTTCTCAGGTGACCGTGATTCTTTGAGCCTCGGAGATTTCATGTCGGTGCTGAAGCTGACTCACTCGCAGTAGTCGGGATGCTAACAGAGATCCGGCTTCCTGAGCCCCACCCACCGAACCCCACTTCCTCTTTTTTTTCCCTTCTTCTCCCCCGCCCCGCCCCGCCCCCCCCCTCCTTCCCAACACTTGATTTCTTTGCATGACAGCTGCGGCCCATTTCACACCGATATTTAAACCTCTACGGGTGTAGTCATGTATAATGGTAGCGACATGGTATTGATCTTTGTAATGTCTCCATTCAGTTGTGTGTGTGCGCGCGTGCGTGCGCGCGTGCATGTTGCGCTCTCGAGATGTGCAGGCCTCTCGTAAATTCCATGCACAGTACTCTTATTTTCCATTCATATAGGCATATCCTTTTAACTTTATCAGAGTGACTTTGCAAATATTCCAGATATCTTAAGTATTGTTGGTGGCTCGTTTAGTTTCTCTTTACAGTCTGTCTCCTTGTTTGCTAGGTTTCTTAGGAGTTTGACTTGGAGGTGTGTGTGTGTGTGTGTGTGTGTGTGTGTGTGTGTGTGCGCGTGTGCGTGCGTGCGTGCGTGTGTGTGTGTGTGTGTGTAGGAATTTCAGGTCCATTTAGGACTTAAAAGTCTACTTGAAAGAGTGTTTAAAATTGTGTTATCAGGTAGATAACGTTCGTAGACCATTAACAGCTAAATGAGAAAGAGAAAGAAAATGTAACATTTATAAAAATAAGAAGTTTTAAATTATTAAAAACATGTTAGGAAGAGGGGATAAGTGTTGATTAACACTATGAAATGTCATAATATATATAAAACAAAAGTCCATTCTCACAGGAAAAATAAACATTTTATTGAAATGTTCAAATTGGACTGTAAAGTCATACACATATTTCTCTTCACATTCATAGACAGGTAACTACTGTTATGATTATTATATTAATTTAACTAATTAGTTAATTATAATAAGAATTATCTCTGGCTCTTGTTGAAAAATGTAACAGCAACAGTTCTGCAGTCTCTTGTGGTGTGTACTTGTTTTTAATAGAAAGGACATGTCTGCAAAAACAAAAATTAAAGAAATAAAATTTATTTTTCCATTTTTTTCATATTAGAACAGGCTTTTGTTACACCTTTGATATATCAAGTATTGCCTACCTCAGTGAGTTTGGTAAGTTGTGATAAACAATTTCAGAATAGAAAACTTGTACAAATACATATCAGATTTCACTGATTGTTTACTTTGTTGATGCTTTTATTTGTTTATTTTTCTTTTTTTTTTGTGTGTGTGTGTGTGTGTGTAATATTATTTTATTTAGATACTGTTGGTGAAGTTTAGCTACGAATAACAATGCATCTTTGTTTAAATTTTAATTGCATATATGCATGCCTTCCAATATCAAACCAAAATGTTCCATTTAAAAAGGTGTTCAGTAAACTTTAAAGGCTGCAAACTGCCTATTGAGTGTATTACTACTCCAGAATGAGTCCATATGGTTTTTTTCATGATCTGATCACAATTGATGTTAGAAATCTAAACACTTATTTAAAAAAATGCATTATCATATAATTTGTTTTCTTTCAATCATGCTTTTACAGCAAATTGGGTAGTAAAATCTGTTTAATTTTTTAAAAAAAGTAATTTATTAAGTAAAGCTTTTCATGTGCATGCACTGTTGTAATAAAAGCTGTGTAAATTTTTTATTGTTTGAATCACATCTTTAATGACAGTTTCTTGCTTGGTTTTTCCTTTTTGTACCATTTTCTTTTAAAAATGTAAAGATAAAATATTAATTTTTTTTTTTTAGTGCAATGCTACTGGTGACTCACTCATAGCTGTCATTTTTCTTTGTAACTTGAGCTTGCTCTCATCTTTTGTCTCCAGCAAGACATCATACAGTTTATGCACAACCGCACAAGTGTTATTCTTATTTGCATAAATAAGCTTTGGATGCTAATACATAAAGAGGCACTTTATTACATGTCAGTTTAATAAAAGTAGTGCTGAGCATAACTGCCAGGATGAGTTGGGAAAATATTAACTCTGGAAATAATATGTATATGTATATATGTATATATATATATTTATTTAATAATTTTATTGATTAATCTGTAATTTAAAATAAAATATGGTAGTTAGGAATGACAAAAGTTGCTAGCAGTATTTTGATAAAGGTTTTGATAGATGGATAGATAAAATTGTAAAGATTTACTTTTGTTTAAATGCAACACAGCACATTTTGAATTTGATAATACTTGTGAACATGTAGCTTGAACCTGGTCCTTGATACTTTACATACTATTAATTATATTAATCACTCTGTTGATAGCATGAGAACAGAAGAACAAGAGCTACTGGTTCTTTATTCATATCAGTACTCTTTCACTGAGAATAGAACAATCATAGAGAGAGTGATCAATAGAGATTTGTATATAATCTCTTGTGTTTATTTTGCTATCCTCAATACTTTTTATATGGCTTGCTGTAGAGAAGATGGATCATCTTGTTTGCAAACAATCAATCTAATCAGCTCACCTGAGATTATCTGCAGAATTGAAAAGAGAATTTCTGTTGTTCCTCCTTTCTCTATTTGCCAGCAGCTTTACCAAATTATTATCTTCTAATAGGTGAACATTATTTAAGACATCCCTACATCATTATTTAAGACATCCCTCTAGATTATTAGAAGAACTAGTCCTACTAAGTGGTGTGTAGTTTATTAGTTTTCCTTCCAGCCATCCTCAGACAAACATCATCCCAACCTAGATGTTCAATCAAACTTACAAAACAATATCCAGAAAGAATTAATATAAACAGTTATGCATGATTTTAATAGGTAGACATGTGGTTTAATCAACAAAACAAATATAATAGTGGTTCAGCTATCACAAGACTAAATATAACAAAACTTTTATTAACTAAAAGTTTACTGAAGCTTTTAGAAACTATACAGTCTCTACATTTGATATCAATTATTCAATTAAAGTTTTCTTCAAATATGGTGGTATGCACTGTGATGTCCACTTGCCAACACTACCAGGCACAGTTGCACACTTCGTTGAAAGAAACGCACATCTTTATTTAAGCAAAATGGAGACAAGAGTAGATTCAATTAGCTGGACAGCTGTTCATCAAATCCTAGCAGCATGCACATGGTGGTAAAACCCTATCCTGAATAATAACCAAGAGATGGTTCTCAGACCATCACCTATATTAATAGTTATATTTATTTTCTAAAGATAATCAGTTCTAGAAACTGATTTACAGTGACTACAATACAAATGTAATTAAGGTAAATAATAATAGTTATTAACTAAACATTGTATAAAATATTATTTATATAATTACAAAATGATGACTAGGTAAATCATTTGTTCTTTATCTCTGTGTGAATTCTGTCAGAAAGCCTTCTCATTAGCATAATGGGTTTGAAGCAATTCTTTCTCATGTCTCATGAGACAAAACAAAATTAATGAAAAAATTCCACTTTCATTAATGTCTATCTTGATAGTCAAAGACTTCAGTCAACTGTTTATGACAGACAAATCCAGACAAACTAACACATCAGTCAATGAAGTTGCAGAAGCATGGCCTAAAAGAAAGTGTATCTGAATCAGAAGCTAAAAAAAAATTTAAAAAAGTAACCAATGTAAACAATACTAAAATCAAATTAACCAACAAAGAATATAATGAAAAATATTTAAAACATGAGGAAATGCATGATGTACAAACATTTCAATGTGAATGCTACTCTGATTGTAAACTTAGGAGTAAGGGTGGGAGGGCTTCAACTTCAAAAAGAGGCACTTTACTACAGTAGGTTATAAATGTGTACTGTGTACTTCTCTGTCATGTTGTGCATAATGCTAGAGGATTATAGTTTACACATATACTGAATTAAAAATGACTTAGGTTCCCTGTTGCTCTAGCTTTCTTGCAATAAGCACAAATCTAAAGTATGTCTAAATATATCTATATATTTCTGAACCTATTGTTTATCTGTCCTAACTATCTTATAAGAACAAATTACATTTAAATGAAATGACCTGTTTTACTAAACTGTCACATTGTCCTCCTTTAACTGTTTGATGTGTGTATAATGAATTTAAGAATGTAGATACTTGTAACTTCAGAAATTTCAAAAATGTGTGCACGTGTTTGCAAATTTTCATTTTATACATACATTATCATATGTATAGTAACTTTTGTTTTCTATAGTACAGAAGTATATGTTCATTATTCATAACTGTTTACAAGTGATGAGAATCTTAATTTATGTTATTAATAATTCTCCAGAAGGCACCACTTGTCTCTCTCACTTGATGACAAACATTTACCATCACACAGTATTTCCGTAGGTGGAAAACTTCTTACTAAAGGAGAAGATAAATCTGTCTTTTAATCTATATTTAGTGAGCCCCCATCCACCCACTATCTTTTCCAACATATGGCTATCAATAAATTTATTAAATCAATGATCAAATATAATGAAAACATTACTTGACATCAATTTTTTCCAATGTACTGTTGTATTACTTACAAATACATAAGTAATCATTTGCTACTGTAGTATGACTGCATATCAGTTGGCCTAAAACTAAAGCAAAACAACTTTTAGATTTAGATTTATGTTGTTTTCTTGTCCTTGTAGTTATACTTGTCTAACTTTGTTTAACTTTTCTAAGTTTTGGACCTTTATTTGTAATTGTCTAAGATTCAAATTGATGATTGAAATCTTGTATATTTGTTCAAGTATGGAATCATTTAACCACAAATACATGCATAATGGTTTCAATGTGAGAATGGCGGAGGTTAGCTATGTATGCATTGGTGACAGTCTGAATCGGGGAAGGAAATAATTTTAACTACAAATCCACCTAAGGAGAGAAACTGATTTAACTGTATTAGTTTGTATTGGGGATACTCATTTAGGTATTTAGACAGTAAAGATATCATATAATAATAATACCAATAATAATAACTTTTAAGACACTAATCATTAAACTTAATTATTTTTCATAAATAATTTTACCTGGAGCACAAGTGCATGTATGTATTTGTCTAAAAGTGGAAAAGATTAGTTAAATAAAACAGTTATATATTGGACACCTATTTTACTATTACATTAATGTAATATTCTGGTCTGTGTAAGAATGATGACTATACTAATCAAAGCATGATACTGAAGATTTATCCTGTTGATATTTGGATATTTATCCTGTGGATAAAAAATATGATTTATGAGTGTTAATGAGTATATGCATGATAAAGTTAGCTTTAAAAAAAAATTGGGTTCAATTGTAAAACACTATAACTACTTTATGTTTTTCTTAACATATAGCACATTGACATTTTTTAAGTTTGTCAATAGAGAAGGTGCACTCAGTCTAAGCAAGTTTACTTCTTAAAGCAGTTTAAAAAAGGAAAATCTCATATCTGTTCCTGCAGCAGAAAGGAAGTCAGAGGTGAACTAATTTTAGCATTCTTCAATGAAACCATAGTGTCTCGGTGAAATCAATTAAGGGTTAAAAAAAATAGTGTGCTGTATTCTTTTTTAACATAGAAGTAATGGTTTTCAAGCATTTCATGAATGATTCTCCAAGCTTAGAATGCAGTCAGCTCTCTAGAGAACTGGGTCGTGATCTAACTTGAATTGTCCATAAAATTTATTTAGTATATATGGAGTTTTGTCTGTAGCATTTATACTTTGTTCATTGTACATTGTCTTCATTACGTGTACATGGTTATTGGAAATGTAGTCCATAATAAATGTACTTGATAAATAGACATTTTATCCATAGCATATGCACTTTGTGCATTGTTCATTGTCATTAATTTTTGTGTTTGGTGCAAGGAAGTATTTTGTGTTCTTAGCAAGTGAACTTGATGCAAGAAAATATTGTCCTGGAAATATTGCAGCTGGAAATATATTCCATAGCATTTGTACTTAAGTCTTAATACATTTTGTTTTACACTTGGTGCCTGGAAAGGTTGTCCTTTGCACATGTGATTGGTGTCTTGCTCAGTATCCTTAGCAATAGCATGTACATTCGGTTTCTGGAAATACTGGTCTTAGCAGATGAACATTTAGCAATGTGTGATGCCAATGCCACCTAGTGGTTATGATTGTTATTGTTAATTAATCACCAATAACTAATTACAAGTGATGAGAATCTTAATTTGTTATTAATAATTCTCCAGAAGACACCACTTGTCTCTCTCATTTAGTGGATATGCAGATGCTGTAAACATTCTCTCTCTTCCACAATATTAAAGAAAACATTTACCATCACACAATATTTCCATAGGTGGAAAACTTCTTACTAAAGAAGAAGATAAATCTGTCTTTTAGCAAATCCCCATCCTCCTGAAAAAGTTATCAATATGTGTAAGAAGGTCAATACATTTATTAAATCAACGATCATATATGCAGCATATGAATAAAATCAAAAGAGCCTTGACATTTACATTACTTCACTACAATGTTCAATTAACACTGGACAATTGTTCAATTTATCCTAGGATAGACATAGGCAGTCACTTAAATACATAATCAAGTTCATGGGTATCATCATGGAAATGAGAGTGGAGTTTTAGAGAAATAATTAAAGTCAATACACATAACCTGTTCAAAGATGGCAGCTGCTGCTGACATATTTCACAATCATGCAGTTTACAACAAGTTACTGCCTTTCATGTCTAGGTGAGGGTCCACATGCCCCTTCTAGACATGTTAAAGCAACTGTTCCAGAATCTTTGATGCATTCTCCAAGCATGCCAAAGTGAATTGTCCTGAATTTCACAGGGGCTATCAAGCATAAGGAGTGTACTTAAATTCCCATGTGCATTTACTCAACACTATGAGGAACATTCAAAAATGAAAATCTTTCATGAATTCTTGAGATCAAACTCAAGCCACAATTTCCATCATATTGGCACTCAAACGGAATTAACAGGAATTAACTTACAGCAACATGCTTTACTGATAAGTTGATGACAATGCTGGATCCACACACCAACATAATCTAGTATAGCACAGTAGTCACTCAAGCATGAAGTAACAATCCATAAAGGCTTGCTCTGCTCTGCAAAAGTCAAATTAAGGCAGCACTAAATTTCAGGCATATTTCATCTCCAAACTCCTTTCTCTCTTACAAACATTCTCAACTTACAAATCCTGCTACAATTTTGTTAGCTTGATACATACACAGCATAAGAAATATAGCATCAATCAAGATTCACAAGTATAATGTACAACATTTTCAAATTAATGAACATAGATATAATGGTTCAATTACATAAGGAATTCTCCAATTCAAATCATAGATCAATAGAAAAAATGTTTGAATATTCTACTTCCATTCTTTCTTTTTCAGACAGTGAACTTACCATAAGCTAACGATCACCTTTATGACCAGACAAGTCTGTTCAAATTCAAAATGATTAGAATGGAGTACTTCTTCAACAAAGAACTTTCCAGTCCATCCCCGTTGGATGAATTTGATATGAACAAGTGTGAAACTATTAGTCAGAAAAAACTACTCATCCATTTGCAAGTGGCTTGGATTGCATCAGCAATTTTCTAGCATAATCTCAACTTGAGTTGTTTACTCCAAATCTGACACTTACAAAAATACCATCATAAGGAGTCCCAAGTCTGGGTCACTTTGATAGTTTAACAATTTACATATTTTATAATTTATATATTTTATAACTATTAAGTCTAGAAATAGGATGGGAAAATTTACTCCACCACACAATGAAATATTGTTAAGAAAACACATAAACTTAGTAGATGGGAGGGAATATCTGTGCACAATAAGATTTTGGAATGGCAACACATGTACTTAGACAGTGAGCAATGCATTAACAAGAGAGTGCAGTGAGTAAGGCACTCATCTATAAAGTTTTAAGAGAACATATGTTGTTTCTTAATTCTGCTGAATAAATGAATCAGCATTTTTAGAATTGTAAAATGAATAGGAAGGATAGCTCACTGTGAGCCATGCTGATGTTCTCACTCATTGAGAATGAGAAAATTGAGAAAATCATCTTTATAGAGGAATTTTTTTATGTGTTTGTAAAGTATAATATACTGAAAAATTGATTTTGAAACCCTACCAGAAAAGAAAGAAAAAATGTACACTTAAATCTGGAAAAGGACTGTTTAAATGAAGAAGAAATATTTGTTAATTTTATGCATAGGTCTCAGTTGCAATGATGTGACACTACTGACAACATTTACATTTAGGCTTTTTTTTTATTTGCATGCTAAACTTAAAGTTATGCCACCCAAGATTATCAACCTTACACCACCAAGATGACAACATAAGAGTAAGATGATGACATCATCCATGTGATGCTGATTCCCACAGTTTCAGTTTCTTAAGTTATTAGTCTTGCTGTATACACATTGAACTAAGTGTTCCTGTATTTTGCCATTGTGATAGTGTACATGTACATTTGTATCATTGAGAAAATCCTGTTACATTATTTTTGTTTACAGGAGGGTCTAAGGAACACATATTTTGCATAAACATAAATTCACTGTAGTTAAAATCTTCAAGTGCTTTATTTTGGTGGTACAGCTACACTACCAGAGGTATGTAGTAGGTGAGTGGTTGAACAAACTCTAACTATTATATTTGATAGGGTGGGGCTTGAACGCCAATCAACCATTTGAAATGAGAGTGCCCGGACCTCACCACCAGCCAGGTCTGCGTTGATCAATATTTCATTGCATTGTTGTGTGGGTGTTAGTCCATACTATTTAAAGGATTGTATTGATAAATTAATAATGCTATATCATATAACAATCATGGCGTGCATTAATCATAATGAGTCTGGTCTTTTTTTTAGTTCCATTGTTACAATCAGTGTACAATAGCTTAAGTTGCTGCAGTAGTCTATGATTTCACACTGGCTATTGCACCCTTTGTTTTATATTTAGCATTAAGCATGTGTTATAATCGATGCATCATACATGGTTTCATGCATATTGTAATTGCTGTTTTCAATGTTGACTTTAGGATATGTTAATTTGTTATCTTAGTATTACTAAACTAACACAGTATATCTTCTTATTGATGTTATGATATACAAAAAGAGATAAAAATAGACAGAATTGTTTCTCAGATTTACAGTACTTTTATCATCTACTTTAATTGCTACATATATTAATGATTAGTTTTCTTTTTATTAATATCTTCTTGCCTAAAACAATTCATTTAGGAGTGCTTTATGGTTAAAGATAAGTTGTCCCATTTTACTGCTTGCCTTCTGGGACACAGTAATATGGCTACAGATAATAGATATTATGTAAACCACTCCATCTTCAAGTTTTTTTTATAGGTCAGTCCTGTGGTAGTCATGCTTCTTTCCACCACCAATATTCACCACCATCATCCTTCTGATGACATTCACATCCCATGTTAATAAATATATGAATAGGCCACAACTGCCCTGAAGTGAAATTTTCGTACCAGCACTAATTGCATGTGTATGGGTGAACTGCCATTGTTGCAGAACATCTCTATGGTGCCTATGAAGAGATAACTCCATGCTGTGCCACCTAAGATATTATTTCTCACCATTCATTTCATCCATCCCCTTGGCCTCAAACCACCCTGAACTTCATGGTAGCTAAGTTTTATTTGGTTTGTTTTAATTCATGCCGTAAATGATATGAGTTTTACCCAGGTCACAAAGTACATGCATTTTTCACATATATTGTTTGTTTATGTTTGTTTGTGCTTTATTTGTTTTTCCTTGATGTTTACTCTAGCCTGTGTTTAGTGTGCACTTGTATATTTGTATGCAAGTGTCATAAATGAACAAACTGTGTATGCTCATAACAGGTCACCACACTATGCTTGTCCAGAGGTGATACGGGTAAGCTTGTCTTAAAATCATGCACGTCATTTTTTGAGTGTAGATGTGTTGACCAGTGTGTTGTCTTCCCAGTACTTAAATATTGTTTTCGGGTGTTTATTATTTCATTTTTTTGTTTGTGTATATCCACCATTTATTACTGTTTTCTGTTCTAATTTAACAGAACACTGAAGTGAAGCAGTGATTCAAATAATTTATTGTCATTTTGTATTGTTGGTATTGCTTATATTGTTCTTTTCCTTAATTTTGATTTTTTTAAAAATTTATAAATATATTTTTTTCTTCACTCTCATTTAAATGACTCAACATTTATTGTTCTAATTTTTACTAGCTTGGTGATGTGAATAATAATATATTTATTAATTTTACTCTTTAAGGTAGTAATACTTCTATTATTGCAATTAATAAAATTTGCTGTTTGCAGTGATTCCTCACACACACAGTTATTCATCTAAGGTGTCATTCTTCCCCTCCTTTTCCCCCCATTCCCCATCCTCCATCCCCAATTTCCTTTTTCTGTTTTCTTTTTTTCATTAAAGTTAACCAAGAAATAATGCTATTAATTTCATTGCAGTTAAGTTTTTTTATGGAAAAATATTTACACACTTAAATTTTAAAAAAATATTTATAAAGCTATTGATGTCATTAAAATTAAGTTGTGGGAATTTTTTTTTTAAAAAATCATTTAAATTTCCTTAAATTTTAAACTTCCATGTGTTGAAGTAGAAGTGTTGCTTTTTTTTCTTTCTTTTTTTTAAAAAGTATGTGTTTTTATTAGAGCATGTATGTATAATTGAAATTATGTTATTGATATAATCTGACCATTGTGGTTTCTATATCTTTATTCAGAGTGAGTTGAACCATGATCCTTGGTTTCATGACTGTTTTCCATAGCTGCATGAAGCTGGATTATATGAATGAGATGTCTTTTCAGTCCTTTTTTAAAAACTGAAAGCATGTGTTGCCTGTTGTCACTTGTTGTGGATCTGTTTCACATATCTTTAATAAAAGAAGACATTGAAGTGATGTAATGATAATTGCTTTTTTCTCCATTATTTTTTCCTGTTTTTCTCTTTTTGAATCATGAATAGTATTGTTTTGCCTGTTGTACTTTTATTTATTTCTAGAAGTTGTGTCTATCAATTGTTTTCCATATTGTTTGAATCTGAACTCTGTTTATTTCTTTGATTTTGAAATACTTGCTGTAT
The DNA here is from genome assembly GCA_028829895.1 of Sinotaia quadrata. Lineage (NCBI taxonomy): Eukaryota > Metazoa > Mollusca > Gastropoda > Architaenioglossa > Viviparidae > Sinotaia > Sinotaia quadrata. The sequence continues at coordinate 35,365,905 of CM054184.1, forward strand.
GCTTGTTTAGGTAGTTTTAACTGGGATGTTCGTACTAGTGGTTATTGTATGTGTGCCCACTGCATACCTTATGAGTGCCATTGTTTTGGATGGTTATGGAATTAATATATAGTGTGGAAAAATTATTTTAAAACTTTTGTAATACTATGGGATTTGAACTTAGAACACTGACTGACTTTGGATTAATAATCCTTGTAGAATAGATTTTGCAGTAGAAGAATAAATTTGATAAAATGTTTCCACTTGTTTTGTTTGTTACTGCTAAATAATAATTTAGTATAAATATACATAATGTTATTTTCAGACTTTAATAAATATTATTTAACTTAAAGACAGATTTTTCCTTTGATGCATTCAAATTACATACTATACAACACAGCATCCTGTCTTGAACAAGTGCTGACATGACATAATACAGAAATATTTACCAAATTGTAAATTTTATTTGGTTTGTTTTAATTCATATCAGATTTACCTCATAAAAAGTATTGTAAAAAGGCAGATTTTTCCTTTGGTGCATTCAAATTACATACTATACAACACAGCATCCTGTTTTGAGCAAATGCTAACATGACATAATACAGAAATATTTACCAAATTGTAAATTTTCCAATATCACTTATCAGATTTACCTCATAAAAAGTATTGTAAAACAATTGGTTTGACACATACTAACTAATGTAATGTAATGTAATTTCAGACATGTGGTGTGTGTATGTGTATGTGGGTGTGTGGGTGTGTGAGAGAGAGAGAGAAAAAAAAAGAGACTGAAACTGTCTAGATGGTTAATGAATGATTGGCTATACCCTATTATTAGCTAGTCTATATTCTGTCATGTACCACATTAAGAAAGATGTTCCTGTCACCTTGGAGTTCTATCTTTTATTTTGTTTTATTCACTGAATCAATTTGTAATTCTAAATAGATGAAGCATTTTATGGTTAGTAATTTTTAACTTTGTTACAGTTTGAATGCAGTACTAATACCAATCTTTGCTATGACTGTAATTTTGTATTGGTATGAAATAAAATAAATATCCTGTAATGGGGTGCTAAAACATTGCAAAGTAAAATTAAACTTAAATATAAAGAAAGACTAACAGGATATTTCTTTTACAGTAATTTATAAATAGCAATATTTTTCTTTCTAATTGTTAAAAGTAAGCATAATAGTGTTCTTTGACTTAAAGACAGAATATTTTGTGTGTTATAATTATCAAAGCTATTCGGTTCCAATTTGCTGGCAGGGAGAGAAATATGACGGGAGGAAAGCAGATGTATGGAGTTGTGGAGTTATTTTATATGCTCTTCTTGTGGTAAGAGTTTTGGTTTTCACTCACTTAAGTGCCCACTTGCTATCATACACACATATGACACTTTTTGTCAGATTACTTTTACCTACTCAGGTACCCACTTGCTATCAGTTATGCACATGATGCTTTTTTAACAGAGTGCTTTCACTCACTCATGTGCCCATGTTTTTACTATCATTCATGTACATGATATTTTCTATCAGATACTTTTCACTTACTCAAGTGCCAACATACTATTAGCCATGCACATAACATTTTTTTTATTAGATTACAATTGAGTGCCCACACTCTCAGTCATGCACATGACACTTTGTATCAGACTGTTTTCATTCAGTTAGGTGCCCACATGCTATCAGTCATGTACATGACACTTTGTTAGTTGTATCAGATTGTTTTCACTCACTCATGTGCCCACATGCTATTAGTTAAACATGTAGCACTTTGTATATGATTACACATCAGTCATGAATATGATTCTTTGTGTCATATTTTTGTGTTTTCATTTCAGAATAGTTTAGTGCAGATTGGTGATAAATACTTGGCATTGTACAACAAAATTACAAATTTATAGATGCTGCTAGTATATTTGCAAGAGAGAGAGGAGATGAAGCACAGGTTGCCTCCCCTTTGTTATTAATGTTTTAACAAGAAAAAATTGATGCTTTGTGCTCATACTTCATAACTCACCTTGACTTTCTCTGAAACAATTTTTTATTTATATAAATTATAAATTTTATATTACAAAATTGTATATAGTTTTAGTCTCCATTTCAGATGCTATAAATTAACCTAACCAAACTATGGGAGAAAACAGCTGTTATCACTGTAGAAAATTTAGTTTATTCATGTTTTCTTTCAGGGAGCATTACCTTTTGATGATGACAATTTAAGGCAGCTTTTGGAAAAAGTCAAGAAAGGTGTTTTTCACATTCCACACTTTGTTCCACCTGACTGCCAAAATTTATTACGAGGCATGATAGAGGTCGATCCAGAGAAACGATTAACAGTAAGTCTTTAGGGAGAAATCAGACTTGTTGCCCCAATACCTCAATCCCAAGTGAAGAAAATCTGTTTATCAGAATCTTTGAGGCTTGTTAATAATGTTATTTTCTGTAGTGTGTGTGTATATTTTATGTCCTGTGTTGCATGGTGGTAGTAATAGAATTTTAGAATTTTGAATAGAATTTTTAGAATTTTGAATTCACAGAGCTAAAATATTATTGGATATTGTCATTATTATACTCATTTTGAGTTTTCTTGTAATAGTATCATTGCTATTGAATTAAATTATAATACTATTTTTTTTTAATGTGATTTACTTATTTCATCTGGACTCCAGAGTTTTGATTGATGTTTTTGTTATTCTTATTCCTGAAAGGAATGTTTCTTTCAGTAGGAATTTATAAGTACATGTATTTATAATTACATTCATTGCTCTTATATTGAGTAGTTGCATTCCAAAAGATCATCACCTAATTGAAAAATTGCATCAATAATTATTAATCAGGTTGGTAGGCAGTAGTTTCCAGATCACCAACATAATACTATTTAGATTCTTTAACACCAACATAATTCTATTTTCATTTTCTATTTATTATTTTATTTTTACCATTGCTGCATGAAAGTTCAACTTAATTTACAGGTGCACAATACAATAGCATATATAACAAGAACTGACTTTTCAACTGTATACCTTTCATCAGTTAAATTATGATGTCATTATGTGACTATTGATGCAAGATAAAATACATCATAGATCAATGTCCTTACTCATTTTTGTTTTTGTTTTTCTGGATTTCTAATGTTTTGATTAAGATTATTTAGCTGAAACTTTGACCTTGGTGGTTTCTTTGAATTTTCAGTGGTACTGATTTTCTTTATTAGTGCTTAGCAATCATACTGCATATACATCATATTGTTATTCTATTGTTAGTTTTATGTATTCATTTATTATTACTATTATTATCATGTTGTAGCTTCATAATATTTATTTTATTTTATTTTCAATAATTAATGGGAAAATATATAGGATGCATGTCTCTAATTGATTTTAAAAAAACAAAGCTTCATGGAGGAAAAGGAAGTGAGGTGCATGGAAGAGTAACAATAAAAATAGTGAGATATCACTGCTTTACAGCTTTCATTGATGAAACCTTTTTTAAATGAGAAGATTTTTAACCATCATGCCACATTACCACACCCAGCTTTTGTCCGGTTAAAGCTTTATTAGCCACTGTTATCAGAATGCTTAATAAACATACTGCTCTTTGTTATTTATAAAGCAAAGTTTGCAATAATATAAGTGTGCAGGCTAAACAAAATATGAGGCACTTGAGCATCCTAATGTGGTTAAAATATAAATAATATTTTGTATTGTAAGTTCTTTGGAAATCTACTTCATGTGATGCTGCCTTTTTACAGTGCTATAATTACTTATTCTCACATGTTTGACTCATTTCTGTTTACTTAATCATATTATATCAATTTCATTACTGTTAATTACAAATTTGTTACTTAAAGCATACATCACTTTACAAACATCCAATTTGTGTATTCAAAACATGTTGTAACAGCAAAAGATTATTTCATTGTTGTACTTTAGTTTGTATTGATGTGAAACTTTTTTCTTGTGTGTGTGCGCATGTGTGTGTATGTGTGTGTGTAGTTACATTTTCTTATTTTTGAGATAATTATTTTTTAACCTTAAGAAACTGATAAATTTAAAGAAAAAGAAAATAAATTTTTGAATTTATTGAAGCCAGTGTATGGAATTAAAAATTGACTTTATATGGTTTAACCATGTTTACCTAATGTAGCTTAATATTTTTATTTTTTGGAGGGAGGTTTTAATATATAAATTCTGTTTTTCTCTGTACAGTTAGAAGAAGTTATGCGGCATCCATGGGTGATAGCGTAAGTACATTTAATTTAGATGTTTTTAATATATATATATATTTTTGCAAAAAAAAATTTAATTTGCCATTAAATGAGAGAGAGAGATAACTCTTTCTTATTTGGTACTCATGCATCTCGAATTTGCAATAACAGGCATAAGAAAATATGTTTTAGGTTTTTTAAACTACAGTATTAATGCTCATCCACCATAACAGGTAGTTCTTCCAGTCACATCTAGCACCATTGCCTAATGTCCTCCATTGTGCATCAGTTAGAATTATTAGCGCTTACTTGAATTTGTGATCACATTGTATAATATATTCAAGTTTTTTAATGCAGTAGCTCTCCCACGCTATGGACTGCCTGCTGCTAGTTGTCCCTTAAGTAAGCACATTAAAGAAGCAGCCAGTTGCATCTATTACCACATTATATACCACCTACTGAATTGAATTTCTGTCAGAGCATTTTTTCATGGAAGTAATGAATTCATTGGATCGTCAACATGGATTCCACTTCCCTTTCCAATAGCCAGAAATTTATATAGTTATATTTGTAGGTATTTGCATACACATCTGCTCAACCATTGTTAAAACCTCTAGAAACTAACATAATCCATTTTTTTTCCTTTCCCTACGTTGACTATCTGTTCAGTGAAGAGTCTTCGGCAGATCTCTTCACTGATTTACTTTCAATCAGATTACCTGCTTGACCTCGCCCTTTTGTGTACACTCCCTCGTGATATTTTCAGTCTTCTAATGACACTTATATCCTTGGTTTGATGATCATGAAAATCAGGACAATATGGTCATATGGTCAATATTCATTTTTATGTCAGAATCTTGCCAGCTGGAATGAATTCCTTTTTGAACTCAGGCACAATCACACCAACACTTTTCAAGATAGCTCTGAAAACACATCTTTCTTCACTTATATCACAAATTTTTACTCTGAGGATCTATTTCTTTTCTTTATTTCATATCTAATTTATTGCAGCTTTGATACATTTAAGAAAATATTCCTTGTACCTCTTTTAGTAATGCATGTTTATTTAATATTGTATATATTATATATTATATGGTATAGTAAAATGCTTTTAAAGGTTGTTTTTTTAAATAAAGATTACCAGTAAGTACTCTTTTAAGTCAACATTATCATCATCATCACCACCACCACCACCACCACCATCATCATCATCATCATCATCATCATCATCATTATTATTATTATTGGTGACTTTTATCATCATACTTTTATACATGTATTTTAACACCAGTGTGTTTAATTATTTGATCCATTGAGTAAGTGTTATATTGTCCAAAATATGTTTAATTATCGTGCTACTTACCTTGTTCTTGTCATTTTAAGTAAAACAGACCATTGGCCATATACCAAGCTCATATGAAAAAAGATTTTATGTATTCTGCACTAATTATTTGATCCATGGCTCGGTGTATTGCAGTTGCTCTCCCCTTAATTCTTATTATAATTGGATTTTATCATTTTCTTTCCTCCAGAAATGTTTAGAATCCAAGTTTTCTAATAATGTGCAGGTTTTGAACTTGGTCCTGCTATCTCTGATATCTATGCATAGTTATCATAAACAGTATTTAAATTTTTTTCTTAAAATTCATATCTTTTTTTTTATATAAGTCATTTTGCTCCCGAACAATACTTCCACCTTCCCAAACATGTTTGTTATCCTTGACCTACATATAACATTTTATTTATTTTATGGTTAGTAATTATAACACCCACTCACCCCCAGTAAAACTGATCAATCAAGAACTTGAACTTTAAACTATGTTTAATAAACATATATACACTAAGTGTAAAATTTAAGATGCCTTTAGAAATTTCGACAAAGTTGAAGAAGTGTTATTTTCCCTCCCTTCATGTTTAAATCAGCATGTCACAAACTGATAATTCTATAATACTGAGAGTCAAGTAAATATCACAGGTAATATTTTTTCATGTGAAATATCTTACATCAAAAATAATTAATTTAATTCATGATATTGAAAATAATACATGCACTTTTTTTTCTGCTATATTATTGTTTAATTCTTTTCCTGTTTTAAAATAAAAGTAATTGCTTTTGGGTTATTTTTGAAAATTTTAAATCCATTTGCTTCATTGTTTCAGCTATAAATTCATGTAATTTAATGAACTCTTTTGATTATGATGGCATCATAAGGTTATATAAAGAACTTTTTTACCTAAACACTTGTTAAACTTTATGCAGTTATTCTTTAAAATCATACTTTAATCTGGTGGAGTAATAAATCTTCAAAGTACATAAGTTATTCTGTGACCAACCACTATAAAGTATAAGCCAGGCTAAACCTAATGAGGTAGGAAGTGAGTAAGTCTTTCATTAGCCCTCTCAATCAGTATTTATGGGGGCTATATAAGAAAATTCTGTACCGTTTAAATTTCAGTTTCCTATTTGGATAATCTCTAAAGTCAAATTTTGGTGACAACACACTTGTGGATGGATATCGGGATATTTTAATATTAACTTGAATGAATAACCAAGGACCAAACATAAGACAAAATTTTAATATTAATTTGAATGGATAACCTAGGACCAAACATAAGACAAAATTTTAATTCTAAATTGAATGGATAACATAGGACCAAACATAAGACAAAATCAGAGACTGGCATTAACTGAAAATCTTACCAGATTTACATTAGAATGTAACATAATGTTTCAAAATTCATACAAATGAGATAGAAAATATACTACACTATTCATCTGAAACTCTTGATATTTTGCATCATCACTGTAGTATTGGACATTAACTAAAATAAACACTTTGATCATAAACTTTCAGTCATAATTCATTTAGAATTAAAATGAGAAAAAAAACATTAGTTGGAATATGTGTATTTTTTATGCCCCCCATATTGTAAATAATTGGATATAATATTGTAAGGGAATAAGGTAAGTAAATGTCTCGTTTGAAAATAAAGAATTACACAAATATATCCCACAAATTTTATCATTAAAACAAGTTAGAGTTGATGATGTTAATGTCTGTAAAGTGTCAGTCTTGCTGTCAATGCTATCATAAAATGTTACAGAAAATTACTGACTTCCTTATTCAGTAGCAAATAAAAAGATATAATTGGCAAATTTTGTTTGTTTATATATATACATTATATTCTTAATCAGGGTTCTCCAAACTTTTCAACCAGAGGGCCGCATTAACTATCAAACAGCAGTTCAGGGGCCAACTGCACACTCATGGTCCAAATAAAAAATGAATCAAAACATGGCTGTTGTTTTTAATTATTTATTTAATATTATTTTATTCAGTTATTATTTAATAATATATTGATACACAACACATGAATACCTGTATTAGTGGGAATGGTGAAATTGTTTCCTGGATGCCAAAATAGCAGACATTTCTGGCTTTAGATTTGATGTCCCTAATATCAACTGTGACCTGAGATTGTCATCGGACAAGTTTGTTCTCAAATTATTCTTCACGTATTTCATTCTTGGAAATGTTTGTTCACACAGGTATGTTGTTCCAAAGATTGAAAGGTACATTGATGCAAAAGTTTTGACATTAGGAAAGTCTTCCTTGGGCAAAAACTGTCCCTAAGAGGTCATTTGCTTGCAACTCAATGACCTCCAGCTGCAGTTCATCTGGTCAACTGGCCACATCAGCTTCAAATGGGTTTTGAAACAGCCTCACTTCTTCTGCATTGGAATCCAAGTCAGAAAACCGCTCCTGAAACTGCAATTGGAGGTCTTTGATGATCTTGCATGCAAATGACGTGGGGAACTCAGCTGTTGCTTCAGCCATGAAGACCTTGCACTGCTGAAAGTGCATCAAGTTGTTGGCCTGTACTTGTTCCAAAAACAAGACAAGTTTGGATCTGAAGGCCTTTAGGGGGGTGTATAGATCAGAAACTAGATTTTCCTCTCCTTGTAGTTTTAGGTTCAGAAAATTTAAATGACTAGTTATGTCTGCAGCAAAGGCCAATTTCCGTACCCACTCTTCATCAGACAGTAAAGGCTGTGGCTTGTCTTTACTTTCCAGGAAGTCACCTATTTCCTTTCTTAACTTAAATACTCTGCTCAGAACTTTCTCACAACTTACTGCTGTGTAATATGGTAAATCTTATGATTCTGTGTCTGTATCTTTCAACATGTCTCTAAACTGTCTGTGGTTGACTCACGTGACCTTATTAAATTCACCATCTTCACCAGAGGATTCAGTACACTGCTAATGTCCACATATTTAGCACGCAAAGCTTGCTGGTGAATAATACAGTGCAGGAACATTGGTTGTGGAATGTTTTTCTCATTACACATCTGCTTCACTTGTCCAACCAAGCGTTTCTTTATGCCACTCAAGTTCTTTCCTCCATCAACAGTCAGGCAGCTTAGTCCAGTCCAAGTTATAATCAGCAAATATTTTTTTCAACTCATTGAATATATCCTCTCTGGTAACAGTGCCATAATGATAAGTAGGGAAGCCAGCTCTTGTGTTATGTTCATGTCTTCATCCACACCTCTAATGAACACAAGCAGTTGAGAGGTGGAACAGCTGTCCAGCGATTCATCCATTGCAATTGAAAAATGGCGAAACTTGCTTGCATTTTTTGCTATTTGAGTCACAGTGTTTTCACCCATGTCTGCAACATGGCAGGCAATGGTATTTGCACCCAAAGCTACATTTTTTAATTTTTTCGACTTTTCTGGGCAAAGTTCCTCAACCACCTTCAACAAACATTCCTTCACTATTTCACCATCCGTAAATGGTTTACCACTTTTAGCCAGGTCGTATGCAACTTTATAACTGGTTAGTTAAGGATTCAGTTTTATTTGAGGATTTACTGAACAATGTCCTCTGAGATGTGAGTTAGAAAATTTAGAAAATTTAGAAAATTTTTCAGCACGGACTTTACCCTCCAACTGTGCATATTTCTCCTGATGTTTGCTTTGATGATGATGGCACGGATTGTATTCTTTCATCACATCCATGGTGTCATTGCAAATCACACACAATGCTTTCTCGCCAGATTTGATGAAGGAGTATTTCAAACTCCATTCTTCTTGAAATTGCCAACACTCATCGTCTATTTTTCTTTTCCTCTTCTTGGCCATCGCTGGGCACTAAAATAAAGTGAATTCAACATGAATAAATAGTGAAACTGAAAGTATCTTGCACCTGATTATTCGAACTAATTTTGTTGCAATTATAGCTGCAAATGACCTGAAACAATTTTTTTAAAATTCTTATGATTTCTTAAGTTAAACTTACCTGAATATAGTGTGCAAATATATCCACTTATGGTACTTTGGTAGAGAGATTGTTGCTTTTAATGTTTCCTCTTCAGAATATTCAAAAAATTCTTCTAAGCTAATGACATTCCCAATACTTTAAACACACTGGTAAGTAATTACACGAAGGAAATTACCACTAAATAAAATAGAGTGCAACATATTTCGCAATCAGACACTGACACCAACACCTCCTCATCGCAGCAGTCAACCGCAACTGGCAAACTGTGATCAAAATAATCAAGTCTTGAACAAGCAGCAAACCACTTAAAAACTCCACCACTAGATGGCATTATATCATCTCATTGACTGTGAACGGAAGTAGAAAAGTAAGCAGCAAATAAAGTTTTGCAATGTAGTGATCAGTTGGAAAACATAACGCACAACTGCGCACCTCTATTTTAATTCAGTAAAAACATAACGTCCACGTAAGCGGCAGCTGATCTTGGCAGGATACATGTAAATTTCCGTAATTTTTTTCTGTAGACAAAAAGGTTCCCACTGGTCAGATGAGAGGGCCTCGCGGGCCGTAGTTTGGAGACCTCTGTTCTTAATGAATGTAAACTTAAATCATTTGATCACTGTAGCAAGAGTCAGCAACAGCAATATTAAAGTAAGTTATCCTGCCTAAAAATAAAAGTAAAATCATAACACACCTAATTTATACAAACATCTCTGATTTCTTTGCAGTAATTATGCATACATATTAAACTCTTAAGAAAATAATAGCAATAATAATAATAATTATTATTATTATTTATAGTGTATACCATATTTATGTTAGTAAATCCTTTAATGAATATATGCTTTTTTTTTTAATGTATACTTCTTAGTTGATCAATAAAATCATGGAAATAGTCTTCTCATTGACTATATGCCCAGTAGCTATAGTTACATCAGTTAATCAAGAGGGGAAGACACTTTCACACCTGACAGCATTAAATGTGTTCATTAATATGACCAGCTCTTTGTCTTAGTCTTATTAATACAGTTGTGGACATAGTTTTCAGAATATAAAAAATTACTGTCAATCAAAAGTTTAAAACTGTTCAAAAGAAATCTAGCAAGTATATTCTTGTTTTATCTTGCAGTACTGCGTCTGACTTGTTTGTCTCATATTCTGTTTGCATTCATTTACAGTTAACTCCTTCAGGGCCATAAAAATAGCATAAACATTCAACAAAATTAATAGTGAAGATAATAAAGATAATAACTTTTTAAGGGAGATAACTGCTCAAAAACTTGTTTTTTCCTGTCATTAATTTCTGACTTTGAGCAGATAGTGAATTCGTATAGAACCATTGAATATTTTCCTGAGAATAATTTTTGTAAAACACTTATTTGCAAAGCCTGGCACTGAAGGGGTTAATTTAAACAGATCAAGCAACAAAGTTTGACTTGCACTTTTCTCTTCTTTTAGGGGCACAAAACATGAAGTAGAAATTGAATTACCCATGATGCAAATTGTTCAGGTATTTTGATGTGAGAACTGTTAGTTGTCTCCAAAAACATCTGCTTTGTAGCTGTGGTGTGCAGGCTGTGACTTAAATACATTAGATTGATGTTTAGCATTGCCTTCATTCTGTGCAAAATCCATAAGATGGGAGCATTTAGCTTCTTTTTGCTGTGATCCTGTTTTGTTATCCTGCCATTTGCCTCCCTTTCTTGTTAGATTTCTGTTAGGTGTGTCTGTCTGTAAAGAATCTTATGGAAAGTTTCTGTAGAAAGGTCATTAGGTGTGTAAAGTATGCAAATTTCATTTGTATTCTCAAATTAATTGTGAAATTGTTTGATATGAGGAGGTCTTTTCCATTATATATTTAATGGAACTGCAAAGAAGTTCTTCATTATATAGATATTAGAATTCATAGGCAGAAGTTTTTTATTCAGAAAACAAACATTTTTTTTTTGTGCATTAGTTATTTTTATTGTTAAAATTAGTAACAGAACTTTTTACTGACTATCTGAAACAATAAAAGTTTAAGGAATTATATATTTAAATATTCAAGACTTACCAAACACAACATCATAAACTTTTATTATATTTATTTTGATACTTAAAATAATAATAAAAAAATAAAAAAAATAATATAAAACCAGCCAACTTTATTTCTGATAATTAAATTGAAATTTTGTAATTTTTTTTAAAGAATATTCTAAGAAACTGGAATAATTAGTAAATACATGTACAATGGTATGTATAGAAATATAATGATATATCATTCTATATTAAAAGATTTACTGTTATTTAATATATGTATATACTTGTACAAATATAAATGCAATTAAAACTAAAAGGTAATTACTTCTTTTTACTTATTTTCTTTTAAAAGAAAAGCATCCTGCAAAGATTTTCTTTTTACTTATTTTTTAAAAAGAAAAAAGCATCCTGCAATGATCTTAGGGGATGAGGGGAGGGTGGTAGGTTGTTTTGGATTTTTTATTCTTATCTACATGTTGTCTTTTATGCATTAAAATGTAAACACTTGTTTATTCATAATTTTGACCTGATATTAAAAAATGTGCACTTTTGATGAATATTGTAATTCTTTAGAATGTTGATTCTAACTAGGTCTGAACTGGCTATTTAAAAAAAAATTTCTGAAAGAAAATGTTAGGTATGTTTAGATTAGTTAATTTTTGGATGAAGTGATTTGTACATAGATACGTCAGGTGTGCATGAATCTTTATTTCCCAAACTTGTTGTGATAGACAAACAATTTGCTTGAACATGACGGGTTCATTTATTGCCTAACTCTGATAATAATTAGCATCTTTGTTTATGTCATATTAGAAAGAACCTATCAAGCACTTGATACAGCTCAAGAGGATCACTTGTGATGGTGACTAATGTCTTCAGCATTAGACAAGAACATTTGATCTCTATGAAGGATACTCAGGCTAATAAAATAATTTGTTAATTAAACATTTAATGAAAGTTTTGCTTTCAAGAAACAGCTTTAAAAATATATGAAAACTCATATAAGTAAATGACAAAAAAAAAATAAACAAACTAGCAAAAAGTAACAAAGGACACTCTGGATGTTAATCAGAAAAATTCCTTTTGAATTTGTAAGATTTGGAACTTTTGTAGCTATGTACAAATAAACAAACCCTTTTCTTTTGACTTTTTTTAAAACACCCTCTTCATATTAACTTAAATTTGGGATTATCGGGATTCAGACTAGCAAGGTTCTTCCCTATATTTTTAAGATATAAATTATAAGTCTACCACAACAATAAATAGTAAATACTGATAAATTCTTTCTTCCCAGAGTAATAATTGTATCATTTAAGAAATATTGGTGTAAATGGGGCCTATATGCAGTGCACCCTGTGCACACATCTTTGAGTTTTTCTGCAACTGAATGATTGATGTATAATTTTAACATTCTAATTTGAAAATCTACTTTTAATTTTTTTCAATAATACGAAGCAATTTTTTTTTTGTTTTCTTTTACATATATTAATGTCCATCATCAAACACATAATCAGTGTGCTTCCATATTAATCAGTGTTAAAATTAAAAAATTATTTTAATAAAACACCATCATCTACAATAATCTGACAGTGCTCCTTATAATGATTAAGTTCATGGGTTCAGTACATACGTGAATGTGGTATATCTTTATCTGTGATTAACCAGCTACACCACAGTCTGAGATTATTGTAACATTTTTTAATTGAATTATTGTTTATTTAAAATATGCCCACTTTGTTTGAGCTTACTTTCTTATTTCTTAAGAGCTATTCATATAAATGATTTTATGATAGAATAACGTGTAAGCATTCACTTATTATTCATATAGCAAGTTTTGTAAATAATGTATTTTCTGCCTTGACAAATGACTGAAATGTGACACGCGATTCCATAATAATATGGACTATACTAAGCTGTCATCCCTGAACAAATGTTTCCTCATTCAAGAAGGATTCTTAATGTACATGTTATAAAATATATAATATTTTTCCCAATAAGTTATAATCTATCATCTCTTTGAACAGCAACTTTCTTTTAAAGCTGAGTTTGCAAGTGTTTGCATGTCATCCATGAAAACATTAAATATGTTTATTGTAAGCAGTTATAATGATTTATATCTTTTGCATTGATAAGTAGCCTAAAATGTAGAGCAAAGAAAAGTCATAAAACAATCCCTTTCTTCTTCAGTTCCTTATTTTCTGTCACCACCATAATGGTGTCCATGAATTCTCTCAAATAGTAGGTTAGTGAAGATGTTTTTACTCGGTTCAATTTCATGCAAAATTTTATATTTCCAGGTTTAACTAATACATTTCTAAGTGTGTGAATATGATTTGCATATGTATGTATGGGTTGATGGATGGTTGGGTGTATTCATGTATTTGAATCAATACGTAGTGCATGACATCAAGAAACACAACATTCTGAAAAAATTTTGATACTAGCATAATTTTTTTTCATATTTTTTCTTTTTTTTCTTTTCCATTTTAAAACAAAATTAACTACCATTAAATCAGTCAGAGATGACAAAACTTTTGGTCAGAATGATGTGTCCTTGTGATGAAATAGATGTTACTGTTTAGAGTGGTGATGGTGTGAGTGGTTTTATTATATTTTTTGTTCTATAATATTGTAATGTAATTACCCTGACATTTTCTGCTTTTGGTTTTTAAAGTGCTGATTATTTGTTTGCTGTTTTTGTGTTTTCTAGGGATATCCTGGGTCACATAGAGTTAGAGTTACCTATCACTCAAGTAGTTCAGGTGATGTTCAGTAATTGTGGTGCTATTTACTGTCATGTATAATTGTGTTAAAAAATTGATCTAACTTTTAGAATGCAAGATCTTTTTTCTTGTGCGCATATTGCTTTCACCTCTACTAGATTTTGGCATTAGGCTCTCATGCATGATTGTGACAGACAACTAATTGCAAATGATCAGACATCCTCTTTGACTGACTTGTGTGGGTAGCTGTTGATGTGGCTCATGCTTTTGGTGTGTGTGTGTGTGCGCGCGCGCGCGTTTTTAAACATATACTGTATTACTAGGTTGTAAATGTTGCTACCTGCTTCTTAAATGTACAAGTTCAATCAGGTCAGCTGCTTTATTCCAGAATAATGTATTAAAATTATTGTTATTATTAAACTAGAAGCATTAATCATGAAACTATTTAATAGCATGATGAAAGTGAATACTACTTGTACATACATATTTTTAATTTTTTAATAATGATATACTTTGATTGCATTTTAAAAAATATTTAAATTCAAAAATATCTTTCCTCTTCCTTGCCATTCTTTAGAAAAGAAAAATGTATTAGAGATCCAAAATAAATGGAATATGTAATTGTTGTACCTCCTTGACTTAGGCATCATCTTAAAATTGCAAAAGTACTGTTGTCTTTTTACAAACTAAAACAAACTTGTACCCACTTGAAAATTAAATGCATTTGGTACAACTGTCAACATGAAAACAAATTCTCTATAAACATTGGAGAAATTTGTAAAAAAGGTTTAATATAGTTAGTATTAAAAATAATTATCTTTCTTTGAAAGTGAGACAAAACTTTGTTTTAATTGCATTGCTATTTTTGTTGAGTTGTATTTTGTTTATCTGATTTAATTTTATTGTTGCTTACCCATTGTATTGATATATATATATATATATATTTTTTGCAATTACTGAGAAACGGATGGGACCATTTCACTATTGACTCAAATAATTTATGACATTGCTTTCTTATGACATTGGCTTTTTATCACTGTTTTATTTAGGTGGTGCTTTTCCATCATGCAGTCAGCCAATCATGTCATAGGTAATACAAACTAACAAATACAAAGCAAGCTAACCATCAGCAGGTCCCATAAGTAGTCTCCTCTTTGGTACTATTTCTTGTCACTTTAGCTCAGATAGACAGCCAGCTATTGCTAATCCACACTCTCACATAAAGTTAGTACTGTAGGATAGTGTCCCCTTTATCAAACTCACATACCCTCATGCACGAAACCATCTTTTGGTTGGTGAAGTAAAATAACTGTGCCTGCCATAATAAATGGTCACAGCAGGAACAAAGATCCAAGTCTCATTGCAGAAATAACAAGCCTTGTTGGCACAGAGTACTTGCCAACTGTTTGCATATCTGTTGCCTATCTGGTTCTGATTGAATTTTTGGAGTGAGGGATGAGGTTCTTACCTGGCCTGTGGGAATGCTTTGTTTCTCTTCCTGGTCCATCTAGAACGATGACCTATAATGCAATGTTTTGGATGATCTAATGTCAACAGCCCCATAGCCTGCCTTCATACAGTCCACATTGATTTGATGTGGGTTTAATGTACAGTGAAAGCTATGAGGAGACAGTTATTGACAGCAGAGAAAAACTTATAGTATCATTGGATCATTTGTTTGATAGAAATTGACATATCAAACTAGTTGTCACAAGCCTCTACCATTGGGCAGTTTTGTTAGAAAATTCAAGGTTTTTTTTGCTTACATCAGATTTTTTTAACAAGGTTAATGATTTCTTCAATCTCAAGATGTTGCTGGTGGACATGTTTATCAAATTTCCAATTTTTTTCATGCATTCAGTTCTTATTTTCATGGAACCTTGAAACATTAATAGGTTGCCTTTCTTTTTTATCTTCCAGATATGACAGTCTATCAAGCTTAGTAATCACAATACACACACACACACACACACACACACACACACACACACACACACACACACATGTAGGACTTGTGAACGATTTAATTGTCACAATTTAATTGTATTGTTATGATATGACCATGCAAGCTATTTTTAGCCTATCAAGTGGTATTGTGCCATTTGCTAGAGACATTGTCATGAGGTTTATTAATAGAGGAACTAATTAATCTGACATAGCATCTATTGAAGCCAATACTAACATCAGAATTAGGTCCTACTTCACACCCGCACCTTTTAGCCCCTCACTACATGTAAAATCAGTGTAAGCTGGATGCACTTTCCCTCAACAAGTCTTCAACAGAAGGGTGTCTTTAGTTACTTATTCCTTCCATCCAAGATCAAGAACAAATTGGTTTACATCCCTATTGGTTTGGAGTACTTGTGTGATGATGTGTTGAGAGAAGTAATACAGGAACTTCTTTCATTTATTTTGCCCCCACCCCCACCCCAGTTACTATGGTACACAGGCAACCACAATCTGAATACAGAAGCTTGCTGACCTTGCATGCATAGATCTTATCAAGCCATCATTTGGAAGGAAGTCATTTAGCTATCTGGCAGTGGTGTGCATCACACCTACTAGAAGGCCTGGCACTAGTCCATTGATCAAGCCAAAAGCAATGTGTTTTGCCATTAGTGTTGTGGTCAATGCACTAGTGCTGGCTGATCTATTTCTTATGGTTGTTTGAAGTTAAAAGACTGGTTGATACCATTGTTAAGTGTTACAGGATCCAGCTTGCCAACATTCAGACACTTTAATGGAGTTAATATATCTTAAACAAAAACTTGTTAGATCTTTTGTCTGGCATGGAAAGAGAAAGACCAAAGAGACTGTTTTTATTCGCTGATTGAGGTTGTGGTGGGCTAGCAGCCACTGACACTGTACAGGCTGCTTACAGTAAGTTGTGCCTTGTGTCTGCCTCCATGGGTTTTGTAATAGCAATTTGCAAGGAGCTTCTTGATCAGTTGAGCCAAGGAGGGCTCATATTCTTCATTTTAACTGTACATTGGCATTGTTCATGCTACTCTAAATGTACCGTGCCATGTTAGTGTGTATATTTTTTAATAGATAAAAACTGTTGATTCACTGTTTAAGTGTAGTAGATGTATATAGGGTTGGAAAAGGATTAAATTATATTTTGTACTGTATTTATGTCTGTGATATGGTAATTGATGTGTTGCATTTGCATATTTTATTATTTATGTTTGAGAATGCTTTTTCTATATATGTATCTCTTTCCATAAAGTATAGGTTAGTAAAGAATTATTTTTAAGGCATAATTAATGTTGTCATAGATATTTAAAAGAAACTTAAATCTTATCCAGTTTATTGTAATTTGTAATTTAAATAACATAAAAACAGCTAAGATTAAATGCACTGTTTCTAAAACCCAGTGCCAGGCTTTCATATAGAGGTCTTCTTTGTTGCCTGCATTTCCTTAGAGGAGAGTTTAGAGGTGGAATATGATTCTATAAAATCTATGTGGTTTTTTTCCCCATCTCTCCTAAGAGTTAAGAGTTAACTATAGTCAGACTTTGTCATCATGGCCAAAGCAAGTGCCATGTCCAAGGTGTTCTTGAAGGAGACTATATCTTTGATGAGTTCAAGGACATCTACTCTCTCTCTGTAAATTTATTTGTGAGATTTATCTTCTTTGGCCTTAAACCTTTCTATGGTTACTGTGGAAAATCTGCCTGAGTCCTCTTGCAAGTAGAAAATTTTATTTTCCTGCACTTTTTAATTTATTGCTTGTATGCACTTTATGCATAATCTATGTAAGTGTTCTAATAATCAGAGAACACCTGCTATGTGTTCTTTATATCTTGCACATATTTCTCTGGTTGCATGACAAAAAGAGGAATTGTTCTCTGTTAAAGAAGTTTTACCTAAATACTTACTAATGGGGTCTACTGTTAGTGAGTTGTCATTTGTTAATGTATGCATAAGTAACCCATTCATTCTCCTATGGTATTCTTATTTGGTAAGTATTCTTTGATATTTTTTTTTTGTTGCAAAATTTAAATTTTTCAAAGAGAAGGTGCTAGAAAGGGTATGCATGACAACATTTGCATATACATTTGTATTTCTATTCTTGATTTTTTTTAAAATTTCTCTCTAAAAATTAATTATAGTGATCTGGAAATTTGTTAATAAATTACATAAAAGATTTCTCTAAACTATTAGAATTATTATAAATAATAGACTTTTATTTTTATAAATGATTACCATTGCTAATCAGACTAACTAGATACTTAGATGAATTTGTGTAAGATATAGTGTTTTAATAATAATGTATGAGTTATAAACACTTTGCAGTAAATAAAATAGTTGGTAAACAGTTTTTAAAAATCAGTATATTGTAGATTTCTAAATCTCTTAGTATATTATATATTTGTTTCTAGTTTTTTTCTTACAGGATAGAGTCATCAGAATTTGAAATATTGATTTATTTAAAATTTAAAGCATTTATTAAACTAGCTTGCTCCTGTGTATGCATGTGTGTCTGCTTGTATGTGTTCATACATGCATTCCCATATATCTTTTTTGTGGTTATGTGTTTGTTTTTTATTATTGCAGCCCTTTGCAGTGCATTTACAAATTATTATTGTTTAAAGCATTAAGTTGCAGTAACTAATCCCATTACAAAGCCTTGCATGACTGCATATGATTTTTTTTTTTAACTGTCTTTTTTCTACTGGCTGGCAATGTTATTTTTTGTTTGGCTGAAAATAACTCAGTATTGCTTAAAATAGCATGCCAGAGCTTGCATTCACAAAGTTAAGTTTATTTTTATTCTTAATTTAACCCTTTTGGAATGCTTTTTAAAAATTATTATACTGTTTTTCATATAGTATTAGAATTACATGTATTATATTTCTACAGTTAAGGACATAGATGATATTGTATTTACATTGTATTTCCATGTATTATATATTATAAATACTTTATTTATTTAATTAAATTGCATGGTTTTGCTTGCTATTAATGTTTTTTTTTTAATTATCCAAAACATTTTCTTGCTGCTTTTGCAATATAAATATATAGATTTTAAAATTGTTATAAAATTGGTGCTATTATTTGGGATTTGAAAGAAATAAAAAAAACACTGACTATGTTTGTGAATATAAAATACAATTAAATACATATATTTTTTGTGGAGTTTCATTCTCTTTATTCTCAAATTTTCTCTTGTCAATTTTTGAACTTGCTTTTCTTGATTTATTTCACATATTTTTACCTTAGAGCTTTTTAAAATAATTTTTACATTTTATTTAGAATTCTTCTGATTTTAGTTTGAAAATATACATTAATTTCAGATGATAAACATTTTATGTTAAATAATCAGTTATTTAGCATTTATTGCAGTCTTTAAAAGGTACTTTGATTATACTAATACAGAAATTTTTGTTTGTTTGTTTGGGGTGGGTGCTGAGGAGAAATTACATGACACTCAATCATCCTGATGTTTTGTACTGTGATGCATACACAATCAAGAATCAAGTATTGATAATGGCTTTCTTGTGTTAAGTAATCTAATGATTATATGTAGTGTAGTTTGCAAGTGTATTTCCTCTCTTATAATGACCCACTTGGAATACTCGAAGCTCGATATCTTTACAAAGAACCAATGCTATTCACATTTCCCAAGAGGCTAACTCTGTGCTAGTGCAATCATTTTAATTAATCTGTAGTTTGAAAACATAAAATTTGTGAATGCACATGTGACTTAACTATAAATTCATCAAGACAAGAATGAGCAGAAAGGGATAGGTATAACTTGCCACTATTGATCTGATGGCTGCAGATTGATTAACTTTGGTTATCTTCTCTTGCTCATTGGTATAGACATCTGTGATACCTACTGTAGAGGACCTGGACCCCGATGTCCTTTCAACCTTGAATTCTTTGCAATGCTTCAAAGACAAAGAGAAATTAATTTCAGAGCTACTGAATGTCAAGTAAGTGTAATAGTTTTTTTCTGGAGTGTAATAACTTGTGTACACCTCAGTACTTTGCACCAAGTTTGATTGGTCATTTTTGAAATTAAAGTGCTGAGTGCTTTGAATGTTTCTGTTAGAAGCAATCATGATGGTGACTATTTTCTCCAGTATTACTAAAGAAAGCATCCATATTAAATTATAATCAAATTATCATGATTTCAGTATTGACATTTATCTTTCAAATCATGTCTGTATCTTAAGAATAATTACAAATAAATACTATAGTTCAATTACAGCACATTTAAGAGAGTTTTACAGTTGCACAACTAATATTTTTGTTAGGATAAAAAATGCATATTTAGTACATTTTAAGAATTTTTTTTTCATTTCACTTAATTAATTATGTAACTCGGTTTTAAACAAGAGTGGGGCATCTAGTTTATGCCAATTTCTTACCAAGTGAGGTGAGCCTTGGGTTTAATGGAGGTAAGATTAGGGGCTATCATTATATATAACTGAATTATTATTTTAGTTTTTTAAATTTATTATTAATATCATCTTCATTACTGGTTACATTGTTACTACCACTTGTATTGTGCAGAACTTTACCTGAATTCTTAAGTATGTAATACGTTTATCTGACACACAACATTAGCATGAAAATTCTCAGTCCCATTTACAGCTTTACTTATGTGTTATTGTTTTGCTCCAAATATGATTAAAGTTGATGGAAAATACTTTCAGACACAACACAGAGAAAGTGGTGTATTTTCTACTTCTGGACCGAAAACTCAGGAATCCTAGTGTAGAAGATGAAACAGAAATTCGGCACCGATCGGAGTCAGGTCAGAAGGGTATTTATTCTTTCTTTTTATTTTATACCTAGAATGCACAATTTAAGCAGAACTCTTGTGTTTCAAAAGAACACTTTAAAGTCATGTCTAACTTCATTTTTCAAACATGCAAACATGAATTATCATAAATCTACAATTATAGGTATGTAGTGGGTCATATACTTCTAGTGATTTTTAGCTCTCCATCTTTGATATATGGCTTTTTCTTTCAGCTTTAGAGAATCAAGAATCATCAATTGTAAATGCATTACCTGACATTTGGACATTTTTCTGACTTTTTATCACTTGTAACTTGAATTTAACTCAACACTTTTCAGCACACTGCATTATTTTTAAGATTCCAGAAATGTGTACAGGTACTCTGCAAATAGAAACTTCATTGAGTTTCTAAAATTCAGACTGAAAATTGCATTGCTTAGTCCTAATTTTTTTAGCATTGTTAACATAGTTAACGAATAGTTAAAAGCCTTAGAAAATGTTACAGCAACATATTTATATTTAAAACATTTAAAGAAAATACTACTAATGTTTAATTTATCCTAAATATAATTTTTTTGATAAAACTTTGACTCTTAAATTTCCAATATTCTTCACATGATCCAGTATTTTTCCCTTATAATAATTATGGCTATCATTAGGTGATTCAAATTTAACAGTCTTATTTCTGATACTGAGTCACCACACTTTATAATATCCATTTCAGACTCAAAGATGTACCTTCAATCCACCTTTTTCTTCACTTTAGAAAAAAGGTTAGAAAAGAAAACAATATGTAAACAAATGTTGAAAGACAGATTATTAAATGGTATTGCTATTTCAAGAGAATTCTATATTTTTCATCATCCAACAACAATAGAAACAAAAATCAAACAATAAAGCATGAGAATTGATTGAGCATCTCTGTTGGAAGTAAAAATTTAGATATGTTTTTATGAAAAATGTTGCTTTCCACATCACCAATATGCAAGGACATCTTGTATTTCTTAAGCAACAAAGTTGTTGAACTGTCATTACTTTTAATCTATTAAAAATAGACTTTGTTTTAATTATTCAACCTGATTCAGTGCGTTGATATAATTTTTTTTTTTTTACTCTAAATTTTTGATAGAATAGACTTGTTTTAATTATTCAACCTGATTCAGTGCGTTGATATAATTTTTTTTTTTTACTCTAAATTTCTGAGACTTTTGTTGTGGGTGAACTATGAACTTTAAATGTTCTCAAGAAGAAATTTAGGTTTGATAATTTTCATATCTTCAGTAAATAAAGAAAGAAAGAATTTGTCATTAGTATTATCAAGCTATATGGAAATTATTTTTGATGCAACAAAAATACATTATCTTAAAAGTGGTTATTTGATTACAATAATTATATAATGATTATATGCTATGAGTGTAAGAAATTTATTAGATTATATTTGGTTGCAGCTGATCCACCAAGGAAAAGAGTAGATTCTGTACAGTTTAATGGTCAAGCAAGGTAAGTAATGTTTCTGTGGCAACATTTTTTTTTTTTATTGTGATATTGGTTGAGAACTTCATAATGTTTTAAAAACCCAGTTGCTTCTGTAATGTGGCTTATCAAAAGACATTTTTTTTCTTTTTATCAGCAGTCATTTCTGTGGTGATGTAAAAATATAACTTCTAAATTTGAAAAAACAAGCATATGTAAATTATAATTTTGCCAGTTTTATGAATGCCTAATCAGTTACTTGCTGTAGTGTAACCACTCAATTTGCTTTCTATCAGTCCTGTGGAGATTCTCATTTCTATTAGTTTGCAATACTCTGTCATTTTCTAAAGGACGTATACAACCAAGCTAAAGAATAGAGTTTGCTTTGCAAATTTATAAAAATTAAAAAAAAAATAAAAACATAAACCTTTTTAAAACTATTTTTATGTTTAATCTGGTAGTTAGTGCAAATTTATTGTTATTTATTAGTTCAGTTCTGAGATGTGGTTTAGTGCCTATATATTTTGCTTTTGCACAAAAACAAGTATATAATGTACATCTCATTTGCACATTTTCTTTTTCTCTTAAAAATTCAAAAATAAAAAGTAAATATTCAAGGACCTTTTGGTAGTGTAAATTACATAAAGCAGTTTCTTCTTCCAATTCTGGATGTCTTCATTTCTTATTTTCTCCATTTTTGTCTCACTAACTAACTCAAAACTGTTTACAATTTGCTGCTGGATGTCAGACTATCACTGGGTAACATAAGTGAGGGCTCACCTGTTGCCTCCAGGCGAGCACTAGCTGTGCAGCAAGTGTGAGTTGTCTTCTCCTGAGCTTTTCCTTTGTATTTGTTGTTTGCACTTCCAACTGCTTAAGTTTTTTCAATGTATTAGATGCTAAATTTTCCATGGAGTTTTCTTGCAATTCATCATTTTGGTGTAGAAGTTCCATTAATTTCTTAATTATAAATTTTTTTTTTCTTTGTGGTGGGGGTGCAGGAAATGGAGTGGGAAATACAGATGTCTTTATTCCATGGGTTTTTTAAACTCATTTTTATAAAAACCCTTAATCTGTGTCATCAAACTAAACTTAATCATGTAATTTTCATTCTTTGGGAATGGAATAGTTTGTAGTTATAGATAGTCACATGCAGTTTTTTTTTTATTTTAATAATTATCTATTGTTATTGTAAACATGTTTTGAATTATAAAATTTAAATTTTTTGCAAGTATTGAACATTTCATTTCCAAACAAAATAATGAAAAAAAGCTATTCAGCTCTAACAGACAGATTACCCTTCCAAACAAGGTTGATGGTGTCCTGGAAAATAATGACAATGTGTGTGTTATTTATAAGGCATGCAGTAATAGACTTATCTAGAATGACTAGAAATCCAGGCAAAGTATGTAAACATATCACCAAATTCATTTCTCATTAGAGCTTTAGAAGAAAATAATGACATATGTTTGCAACAACAAACTTCTTCTCTTGAATGGGAAAGTACATTAACAGATCGTTAAACTTTGTTCTTATCTGAGCTTTAGAAGAAAAAAGAAAATGACGATAGGATGTGTTCAGTAATAGACCTCTTAGCCAGAATGATCAGATATCTAAAATTTATAGACCACCAAATTCAGTTCCTGCTACAAGAGCTAAATGCTAAACACTAGTCACACATACTAGAGGATTTGTTAGTAATATGAAAGCTTGAACACTTTTTATTGTATATATGTATGTATATCATAAACACTAACTTTGAACAATAATTCTTTCTTTTAAAAAAATAAATACACTCTATATGTATGAATAAAATAAGCTCTAGCTTTGAACAATAATTCTTTCTTTTAAAAAATATATACTGTATATTTGTAAAGTATAAAATAAGCTCTAGCTTTGAACAATAATTCTTTCTTTTAAAAAATATATACTGTATATTTGTAAAGTATAAAATGTGACCTGTCATCACAAAAAGATACTTAAGTCGGATTTTGGGGGTATTGAGATATATAATATATATCAATAGAAAGAAAATTGAAAGGGCTTTCTGTTGATATAAAAATAAAGAGTGTAGGACAAAATATGGAAAAGTTATGTTTGTTTGAAGTGCACTACTGTCCGGACGGCCATTTTGAGAAAATCGGCCTCAAAGATTGAACACATTTCTGAGAGGTTTTTCCTTAGCAACCATATATTAATCTGCTTCATTTGCAATCAGAGTTGAAGAAGACACAATAGCTAACACTGTAATAACTATAAACAACAAATATATTGTTACATCATTTACAGACAACAGTCTTTTTAAGCCATAACGATTAGAATTTCTGTATGCGAGAATGATTATTGTGGCTCACAGAATATTCTGTTTCGATCTGTTTGCACCCACATGACCAGTTTTCACAATCTTTAAGTTCACTGTCTTCACTAGTTTCGCCTGGTCCGCAAATGCTGACATCTGGCTCTTCTATTTCAGTATCACTATCAGTTTCACTGTAAATAACACACTTACACTGGCACCGCTTGTGCCACTGCCAGCTGTCGTCTGCTTCGTCTTTTTCGTTGTTCGATCACGCGATTCGCTGTCTGTGTCACTTTCAGATGAAAATCCATCAGCTACATCCTCATTAGCAAAATAATCAGATATCAAATCTTTAATCTGAATGCTTTCTTTTTCTAAGATGTTGCTTTCTTTACATGAATTCAACAAATTAGCGATTCGTTTCTCCATGTTTACATTACGCATTACAGGACGAAACCGTCTCCCTTGTGTGCATTTCAACCAATCGCGGCCGTCTTTTTATGAGAGCAATGCTTGGTAACTATGCAAGCTTTGATAAACTGTCTGCGGATTGGCTGACGCTTTTCACTTTGTTTACGCCAAGCACAGCCTTATAAAACATTCTGATTAGATGTTATAAATAACCAGTGTCGTCAGCATAAAAATAGGCTTTTGCCTGAGCATTCTGATATACAACATGATGAGTTTCAGCCAGGGATTCTACCGTCTACGATCGTCAGATTATAGCACTTTTGGGCCATATTTTTCCTTCGAAGTTAGACAGTAGGTCACAAAAAAATAATAATAAAGCTATTTCTAGTTCGAATTAAAGAAAAACACGCTAGTAATTTGTTGTTCGATGGTTTGGGAACACGCTAAAATGAAAATCTCAATTTCACCCATGTAGACCCCCACCTTCGTTTTTGCCGTTTTTCTTGGCTTAGCCTTGCGCGACTTAAGCATCTTTTTGTGGTGACAGGTCACAAATAAGCTCTAGCTTTGAACAATAATTCTTTCTTTTAAAAAATATATACTTTATATATAATATATACATATAAAATAAGCACTGGCTTTAAACTTTAACTCTTTCTTTTAAAAATTAACATTAAATAACTTTTTTCATGCAGTTCTTACCAGATGTTCACAGATTTTATTAGGAGGGCTTTTCTGTACTAGAATTCAAGCTTTTGGAAATCTATAACAACACCTCAAAGGAGGATGATATAGTGGTTTACTTAAGTCAAATATTTCCCAGAGTAAACTCTTCTTTGCATTCTCAGAGTAAACTCCCTTTGGCTTATCAAATGCCAATCTGATTCAGCATCTTGGGAAGGCAGAAAGATATATAGTTAAATATGTAGTATGTATTCCAGAAAAAATATTTGAACTAAAAGAACTGCTTATCCCCCTACCCGACACCCCATCATATAACCAGCTATCCAGTAATAAAACAGAAAATCATGAATAGATCAAAGAAATGTACTGCTTTTGTATGATAAAATAGAACTATAAATCCCAGAGTAATATATGAATCCTGTAAGCAAAACTGTTGGTGTAACACATTCAGATTATCAATTGTCACTTTCTTTGTTTCCTCTCGACCTAGATACTGAGTTATGATAATGAAAGTTACATTTGGGATATTAGACACTCAAAAACAAAACTAAACAATTCAAGTCCAGGATAGGTGTAAAATGATTAGAAAAGAAAGTGAATTATAAAATCTACGGATGTGTGAAGAAATACTTAGACAAATAAGGTGCATCTTTAATCAAGGTTTAAAGTGGGGGGGGGGGGGGTAGCAAGAGTTTAGATAATATGGATTGTTATGTGGACAACCCTAATTACTAAATGTGTTTCACCTTTTACCGAGTGTTGGAATATTGTAATGTCTACATCTGCTGTAATCACAAGATAATTTTTTGCTTGTTGTTGCTGCTGTTTAGAAAATTATTTCATCTGCTGATGTGAGCACTGTTTTTTTATTGTGTGTTGCTGTGTTGTCGTGTTGTGTGTGTGTATATATATAAGAATTGGATTATATTAGTGTGCTGGTTTTTTTATTCTTTGCTATTTTCTTGAATAATTGCTTTTGTGACATATAGTTAAAATTTAAAAAACTGCTAGACTCAATATCTATATTTTTTCTTTCTCCAAGCTATCAGTCTTATAAAAAAAAAATTGAAAAAAGAATGTAATTGTAATAAGACCAAGTGACTTCTTTGAAGGCTACAAGGCGCTGCAAATTAATATTTTACTTTTATTATTTATAGTTTCTGTTTACCTTATTTATATTTTTCAAAATTTTCACATTATATTGATAGTTTTGAATTATTTTAATATAGTTATGATTATAATAAGTTTGTTAGTTGACAAAGTATACATGAATTGTTGTATATTTAATAAGTTTTTGTTTTAATAAAATTAATTGGATTATAATTGCCAAAGTATAAATGACACTATAGTATATTTAATGTTAAATTGTTATTTATTTTGCTTTAGCCAAACTTTATTTTGCATTAAATATGTACTTCTCAAGAAAATAATGTTGCTGTTTGCAAAATAATTTAAGTCTAATTACATTTTATATTCTAAGGTTAAGCAACAGATTTTTATTAAATGTCTTTGAGCATACACATAAAAACACATGCACAAACACACATAATATACATAGTATATGCTTGTTGTGAAGAAAAAACAATAGCAGAGAATGGATTATTCTCAAAGAAAATTAATTTACATATATACAGTTTTAACCTGAATTTGATTTGAGTTAAATATATTTTGCTTATAAAATAATGTAAATTATTGAATTATATTGCTATTAGTTGCAGTAATATATAATTCATTTGTCAGGCGAATCAAAAATATAAATTTGAGAACCTATCAGAACTAGATCAGTGATTTTAAATATCAAATCAAATGTAGAAGCCTCTTGCTTTTTGCCAAAACACTAATTGAAAAGTAAACTGTGTTTTTGTTTTGTTTTCAGTTTTAAAATCAGCATTTATATTTAATAAAATGATGAATACATCTAAAGGATTTACCTGACAGTGCATTTAAAACTGACAGTGCATTTATGTTTGCCATCAGAGAGGGTGACTGAATAATATTAACCTACAGGATTTTTACCTGGCAGTGCATTAATGTTTAATATCAGAGAGTTACTAAGCAAAGATCAAATAATAATTATATCTTTGTGACCAAGCTAAAAAGATAAAGCCACAGCCACACTTGACTGTTACTGAAATCATGTGCAGTTATCACGGTAGAAAAATAAATTCTTTGTCTTTTGCTTTCACTTTAAAAAAAGAATTTCTTTAAATTAATACAACTGAATGTATTCCTCAGTGAATGAACATGCAATAAGTCAGTTCATAAAATCATGATGAATGAGAAGACTACCCAATGCATGTGAAGTCAAAACTTAAATGTGGGCCTAGCATCATGGAATGGGGGAGGTGGGATTAAAGCAACATTGGCTTCAGCGACTGTTCCTTGTCATCTTTGTTTTTTACCATTAATATGTATAATTGAATCTCCAACACGAGTATTGCACCTGACCTATGCCAGGTAGAGAAAATGCATTTGTTATATATATCTTTGCTCAGCCTCTTCTAATATATCCTAAAAACATTTTAACTAGTTGCAAAATAAGTTATAAATGTTCTTGAAAAGCATTTCCTGAATATTCAACTAAAATCCATGGTTCTTGAAATGTTTGCTTTCTTTTACTGTCTTAATCAAATCAGCAATAAAAAGAAAAATTTCAACTTTAAAATTCAGGCTATGGCTGTCAAACAAATGTAACTTTTGACTGAATTGCCTGATAAATTATTTATAAGCATTTATTATATTTGTGTAGTTCTTTGACCCTTTATAAAGTATTTAAAATTGGAATAATTGTTTGTATATCAGTAGGCGGAAGGCCAGTTTAAGTGGAAGTCCTAACTCATCTCCTCTTTCAAGTCCAAATCTTTCACACCGAGTGGGCACTACAACACCCACTCACAGCCCTTCTGCCACACCTCCCTCATCACCTGGAGTAATGGCAGGCACCCCCTGGAAGTCAAGGCTCCACACCATCAAAAACAGCTTCCTAGGATCTCCACGCTTCCATCGCCGCAAGATGCAAGGTATTCCGTACCCTAATGCAGCCTTCACGGGAGAGTACAACCATGAAATCGACAATACGGCAGGTGACAATGCAGATTCATACGCCGCACACTTTCTCTGTTTGCGGTTGTTCATAATTCAAAGGTTTTATATATTAGTTCAGAGGTAACCTGCATCTGCATCTAAATTTCACATAGTACCCAGTGCCTATGGAAGGTTAATCTGCATTTTGTATGCATGATATAGTCATCCAAGAGAGATCAAACACATTCAGATTGCAAGCTAATTGCTAATGCACTATGCAAGTCGAGGGTTTTATCTCCTGAAGGCTGATCTAGAAGTGTTCTCCTTTTCTTTCTTGTTTAGGTAAATTATATGGTTTAACTTAATTAATAATTTGGGGGAACATAATATTATATGCCTGTTTTAAATATTAGGACATGACTTATCAGCATTTACAATTAAAATAATGATGAGATACTTATAATACAATTAAAATAACTGCAAGTATGAAAAACACTACTGACATTTTAAAAATACCTTCTTTGCATGGCATGATCCTATTTTCCTTAAGATCTTCAGATGAGCATGTATCATTAATACACAAATCAGCAATTTGTTGGTCAGCTTTAAAGGCCTGGACTGTTCCTTGACTATACGTTTGACCTTCTTCTTTAATTGTCAGACCAGATTAACTTTGTTTTAGCTTTGTTTTTGTTTGATTTCCTAATACAACATTAAAGATTAAAACAAAGTTTTCTAATTAAAAATGTTACTTCTTTAAATTCATGTAATATATATTAGAAAAATTGAATGTTGTCTGTTTGAATGAGGTCACATTTTTATATTTTATTTTTTGATGACTGTGAAAACTGGGAAATCCAGTTATTTATCAATGGATTTTTTTTTATGTCTTTAAAATTTATTTTCCCGTGATACATTAACTCTTATTCTCTTAATACTCAACTTATGTCAAAATGATTTTATATAAAAGGTCCCATTAATGTAATAAGAAATATTTCAGTATCAAGAAAACACACACTCTAAGATTATGTACACATGCATGAGAAACATGTTTCATACATTACTCATCCCGAAAATGTACATTGTATTGTCATATCAGACAAATGAAGAGTGATATACATGCACATACACACACAGACACAGAGTTGGAGATATCTTTGAAAACAAAAGAATAAGTAAACATTTAAAATTTTGAAACATTTTTTTTTAACATTTTTATTATTATTATGGATCAGAAAATATTTATGCTTTGCTTCAGTAATTTATATATTTTTAAAAATATTGCAAGCCATAGAAATAATATTGAGGGTCATATGCAGCTTGTGGGTCATGCCATATACAAATAAGTACATTCAGGAAGCTTTGATTTAAAGCCTTTAATAGAGCTATTTTATATTATGGTTAAATATGAATTTGCTTCAGTGTTATCTCTGTATAGAATGGGAGCTGTTTCTGTTGTACTGGTATTTCTTAAAATGGTAAGCAGGCTTGCCAAGAGGAATTCCAGGCCCCTCTGGCAGAACTGGATGAGGATTCTAATTGCATGTGCATGCAGTTAAATAATCGTTTAAGAACTAAAGATTCCCTCACTGTGTGCCAGGCACCTTCTTAATCATTTCTGTACTGACACAGGAGCATAACCTGCTTATTTCATGCGTTCACACTCTAGATTATGACTGGCACTTGGCCCCTGAGCAATTGCCACTTTTCTGCCTCCTTAGTTATCCCCATTCTTTTGGCAGCTCTGTGATTAGTGAGGATGATTTCAAATAAAAATAAAACTTTCGACAGGCAGGATTTCACTTGGTATTTGTTGTGTTGATGTTATATCTGTATTACCACTTACATTGACCTGTAAATGTTCCTTTATTCCTTTTTCCTTCCAGTTCCTACTGCAGAAGAGATTCATATGACACCAGATTCATCCCCTGAGTAAGTATTCATAGACTTTCAGCTGTGATTTCTTAGCAAAAATAATAATAATAAAACTTCATTTTAAAAAAAATTGTACCATTGATTTTGGGGTGTATTTAAAAAAAATATAATTTATATTGATGTGTGCTTACCCTACAATGACAGAAACATTTTATTTACCTGTCATGACATATCAGCATGCAGCACATGAAGAAATAATAAAGGGTTAAAGAGGTAACAATATTTTTAATTCAGAAAGACAGAAATGCAGTTATCATCTTAAATTGTATCTCTCCCACTGCCAGCTTCACTTGACATAGTGAGAAAATACCAGTACCACTAATTAAAGCAATGCATGTGTGACACATTTGCCACCTAGTTAATGGTTATGATTATTATTATTTAATTAATCATCCATAACTAATTACAAATGATGAGAATCTTAATTTATGTTATTAATAATTCTCCAGAAGACACCACTCATCTCTCACTTGGTAGATATATGGGCACTGTAAACGTTTTCTCTCTTCTACAAAATTAAAGACAAACATTTACCATCACAAAATATTTCTGTAGGTGGAAAACTTCTTACCAAATTAGAAGATAAATCCATCTTTTAATCTATATTTATCTGCCCACTTTCTTCTCCAACATAAGATCATAAATATGTGTAAGAAGATCAATAAATTTATTAAATCAACAATCAAATACACATTTAACAAATACAATGAAAAATATTATGTGACATCAATATTTCCACGAAATCACATTCAAATATTTGTAATACCTATACAGTCTTATATCCTAAAACACAATTCAAGAGATTAGTGTCAATACAAATCATAGGATATTCTTATCAGAGAGCAGAAATGGAGATATTAGAGTTAAGCAATAATAGTTTCTATGTAATCTTGTCTAGGCGAAGCCTCAATAGTCTTTTTGCCTGCTTTTCATAACAAAGTAACAAGTTTATTGTTCATGTTATTACTGTCAATTCCATGTGTTTCCCTTCTCAGATTGTGGAACACTGACTAACTGCTATTCTCTCATGGTCATCTGGTGCTCCAACATATAAGCTCCCTCAGGCAACATAACAATTGTAGCAATTTCTAGTAGTTTCCTTGTACTAGAAATTGCTCAATATATTCAGCATACTTTGTCACCATACATCAATAAAGTGCAGTGTACTCCTTACACTTACACACTGCAGTAGACACTTCTCATATCTACCAGTCATAGCAATTTATAATCAGTAAACCAGGAGATTCAGGTAAAACAAGGAAAGATTGCTTATTCCCTGTAAAATATTATTAGGGAACAAATGCTAAGTTTCCAGTTTATTCACCTTTAACTCCATTCTCTCCTACTTTCAGGTCTCAACTTTACAGTTTCCTGCAACAGTATTAGCCCAATACAGGCATACTGCATAATAAATACAGCATATCAATTTTATGAACTCATTCACTAGAAACAATGTAAAGTGTTTAGCATACTATATACAAGCATCTTAAATGTGTAGAAATAATAGTCTACTCACATAATACATCTCTACGTAAAACAAAAGTATAACATATCAGTAGCATTAGCAAAATGCATGAAATATTTCTAAGTCCATTCTCTCTCAGTCTGTTAACTCACTATTAAGCTAATGGCTGCCTTTCATGACTGGACTTCATGCAACACCAAATTAAAGTGATTAGACAATAGAATTCTCTACAGCAGGTAAACTTTTTATCTCAGCCTATTGGCTGATCTCATTTCCATAAATCTTAACCATTGGATAATAAAAACTCCTCATTCAGTTGGAATTGGTTTGGATTACATCAGCAATTTCTAGCATATTCTCAACTTGAGTTGTATACTGCAACTCTGACACTTACAATAATACCATCATAAGGATTGCCCAAGGTCGGGTCATTTTGATATTTTAATAATTTATATAACAATTAAGTCTAGAAATAGAATAGGCAAATTTACAATATGTAATGTGCATTCATGAATTCCAGCAGATACACTTTTTCTTTTAACTGGTATACCTGAAAAGTGCTTAAACTTTCAACATGCCCACCTCCTTCATGTCACTCTTTCTTGTCACTAGCAGTGTGTCGATCCTTCCAGTTATTTTGATAATCTCATTATATAAGTATCCTAAAGTTACATTCCCCTCTGCACCAGTTCTGATGTGTAGAGATCTAAATACTCAAGTCTAAATACTCAAGCTATAGAGTTGACTTGCTTTTATTTTATATATATATATATATACTTGTACAGTTCTTAATACTAGATCACTTCTTACATAAGTGTGCATAGAACCTTTGACCCCTGTTTGACCAAGTTTTGGGCTGAAGACTGTGGCTTCTTCAGTACCAGACTGTTTCAGTATACTGGTTAACATTCTGCTCATCTGCAGTGGTGGTAGGAAGGCAGCAAATAACAGATCTAAAAAGTTTTTGATACTGTTGCTGGAAAACAAATGAATGTGCATGGTAGGAATGATGTAGGACCTAAAGCACACAGTACCTTACACCAACCTTGTAGCCATGTTGGAAGTATTGACTGACTTTTGTGTATTTTGTGATTGCATTTTCATCATAACTTGTCAGTGTTTTGTGAAAGAAAGTTTATTAGCCCAAAGTGCATTATGAAAAATGCCAATGTCACATTGGTAGCCGGGTGAGCGAAATGAGCTAATCTAGAGAAACAAGGGGTGAAGTCGGGTTTGGTGTATCTCCAAGAAGCTCACACGACATGTGCCAGTAATACGTCGTGTCATGATATTACATAGACACACAATGACATACAACCATTGCTGTTTGGGTGGGGCCCAGTTTTATTATGTCATGCAAAGGAACGTTTTATTGGCTGTGTATGCGGATGAGCAAGTATCATAAAAGTGAATAAACAGACGAACGATACAAAACAATACAAATACCCTCCCCAAAAAAAAATGTGAATAACAAGTTTGTTTAGATATGAAGAATTAGATTGTTTATTATCTAATTTGGGGCACTAGTCTTTCACACAGTGATTAGTCAAACATACAACTTTCCAATGCCATACACTCTGTGGGAAATAAAGGGGAGATGAAAATGACGAACTTCAAAAATGTAAAATAAAAGTTAATTACACAATTCTTATGCATTAAATGGCACTTAGTAGAAAGCAGGTTCAATAATGGCAAGAAGATTATGTTACTTCTCAAAGAAATGGCTTCAAGAAAAAAAACTTTTCTTTTTTATAATAGTGAATTTATTGTCTGGCATTTATTTCAGAATGGCTAAGCGATCATGGTTTGGTGGTCTGATGGGTATGGAACAAGAACACCACTTCGTCATGGTGCGAGATAAAACCTTCAGCCAAGTCAAGGCTGACCTGGTTCATGCATTCCTTTCTGTGAGTACCTTCAAAGGTTAATGATTTAATAAATGTGTACAGGTGTGTCAAATTTTTCAATCAGCCAAACGGGATTCATGAATTCTTATAATTAGTAAATTTGTACAGGTGAATCAAATGTTTCAATCAGCCAGACATGATTCATGAATTCTTATAATTAGGCAAATTTATACAGATAAGTTAAACAGTTCTATCATCAATTCACTCATCCTACTAATTAGTTAATTGTACAGGTAGGTCAAGCTCTTATCAGCTAACATAATTTGAGAATCCTTGTGATTGGAAAATCTGTGTAGATAGTTCATACACCTGAGTCAGCAATTCAGGAATCCTTGTGATTAGTAAATGTGTACTAGTATGTCAAACACTTCAATCAGTAAACATGATTCAGTAATCCTTGTGTTCAGTAAATTTGGACAGATAAATGAATTACTTCACCTAACCAATATGATTCAGCTATGAATCTTTATAATTTTGTAAATTTGAATAGGTAAGTCAAAAACTTCAATCATTTATTCAGAAATCCTTGTAATTAGTACATTTGTACAGATAAGTCAAACACTTCAATCAGGAATCCTTGTAATTAGTAAATATGAACAGGTTAAGTCAAATATTTCAGTTAGCGATCTAGGAATTCTTCTGATTAATAAATTTTGAATGTGTAGATGAAATGTTTCACCCAGCTAGCATGATTCAAGAATTCTTGTAATAGATTGATTTTCATAGGTAAGTGAAATACTTCACCCAACCACCATGATTCAA
The DNA here is from genome assembly GCA_028829895.1 of Sinotaia quadrata. NCBI lineage: Eukaryota > Metazoa > Mollusca > Gastropoda > Architaenioglossa > Viviparidae > Sinotaia > Sinotaia quadrata. The sequence goes on from CM054184.1 coordinate 35,400,838, forward strand.
GAATCATTGTAATAAGTATATTTTTACAGGTAAGTGAAAAATTTCACTCAGCAAGCACGATTCAGTAATCTTTGTAACTTTAGTAGTGGCAGCAATACATGAAGAATTAATATAATTTTGATCTTTATAGATTTTAATATTTTACTATAGCTTTGAATGAAATTCTGCTTCAGTTTTGTAAAATCTAATTTACCTTTCATTGATCTATCCTTGTACGTATATATGTATGTATGTAGTGCATTTGCTGTTGACTGGTGTGTGCAAGCCATATATTGCAAAGCATTGTGGTATTTTCCATACACTGAATTTACTCATTTTTACATTTCGTATCACTCATCTTTGGAATAGATTAAAACTACTTTATGCACTCCATTTTCAGGTTTTGTTCTTTATAAACTAAATTTTAATAATTCACATACAAGTCTATCTTATAAATCATAATTCAGAGTCACTTTATTTTGAATTTGCTTGAGTGAGAATTAGGTTAGAATTTGTGAAACTATCATGTTTATGTGGGGTTTATAACTTCTTCAAGTTATAGGGATAATTAATTAACAAAATATTAATTACCATAACTGGCATGAGTCTCCATTTATGTGAAATATATGGCGCTTTAATTGTGGAGTGTTATACAACCTTCCCTCAACATTCTATGAATAATTAATTAACAATTATTAATTATCATAAACACACTTCGGCTGGGTCTTCACCTTTTTGCAGTCAGGGAGACTAAGTCAAGCCCTATGATCTACAATTAAGATTAATCGTTTCCCACTCCTAGGTGTTACTTATTCAGAGTGAAATGTAATCCTATTAGAACATATTAATTGGGTATTATAACAATGTCACTCTCACCTGCACACGTCCCACAGTTTGAGGGAATTCTTTTCCCAAAAGTATGTTTAGACTGACTTTTTGGCAGAGCCCCCCCCCCCCAACTTACATACTTCCTTTAGAAATTTAACTTAATCCAAAGTGGAAAAGAATAAACAACAATTTTATTAACTATAATATTAAGGAAATAATCAACAAAATTATTTATACACTATTTACAAGTAGATCACAATTTATATTAATTCTTGAAAATGACAATTAAATTTTTCAGTTTGATTGTTCAGTGTCTTTCAGTTCATATCAAGAAGAACTTAATACTAAATCTTCACTAAGCTTTAGATTACAATTATCAGAAAATTAGAAGGAGTAGGAAAAATCATAGTAAGACAATTACAACATAACATGAGAGCTAGACACGCATTCACCTGATTTGTATATGTGTCCCTTCATGTGAACTCATCTCTGAAGCTGCCAGGTGCAAAGCAATGTAGATGTGGATAGGCAGCCACAGTCTGTTAATGATGCACAAAAAGTTCAAGCACATATAACGATCAGTCCTTGCTCCCACAGTTTGATACAGTTAGCGTTCCATCACTTGGAACATGAGAGTCACAGCTTTAACAGAGGTTACATCACTGTTCTCTCCTGCAAGCATTTAGAGGTGCAGACATCAAAACATCTCACTGTGCCCTCCATGTGGTTTCACAACCAAAAAAGATAAGATGAATTCGTTACCTTCAACTTGGCACCCAGATTCAAAGGTCCCTTGACTACACAGCACAACTGTAGCCTTGGTAAACGCTATTCACACATGACATAGCACAGTACTTGGAAAAAGTACTAGAAAAAATGGCAACACACACTTGTCACCAAAAGACTTGAACTTGAATTTCTCCCTCGAATTTCAAAGTCCAACTGGCTTGAAACACAGCTCCACAAACAAGAGACTTCAGTTTCACAACTGAAACAAAAACTTGTTTGAGGCACTGGAGAATAAATAAATGCATTGTGTCAGCTCTCTCCTAACAACATTAATTTAATCTATTCTATTGTGGTCCTACTCATAACATTACTATATCTCTAACAGTTAATTCAATTATTAAGTAAGATATACAATTGCCCCCTTTTAGATGAGCAGGCTTTAAATGTTATAGACGTTAGTTAACAATCATTTTGTTAGCAACAAAAATGTAAAACTACAAAAAACGAATTTAAACGTTTTTTTAAGAATGAAATAAAATAACGTTTATACAAATAATTAAACAACAAGAGTTTGTTCCATCAGATTCATATAACTATCCAGACACACCTGGTTTGCCCTTTCACGGATCAAATCCAGCCAAAATCGGGACTTTGTAAAATTTACTCAGTGCCAGTTTTAGAGCTCACCTGGGTATTTATACAACAGTCCTAGTCTTTTGGGAAAGTTCTAGGTTTTTCTGGCAGCATCTGCCCTAAAGCAAATAATTATTTCATCCCCTAACTCGAACTCATGCAACAAAAGAAATTTGTCTCTATTGTTAGCCAACAATGGCTTCATTAGGTACAGGCAATAACGTTTCCTGTATTTTAAATCTAGGTCAACTAAGTGAGGTGTTTTAACCCCGCATATGCAATAATATCACTTCCCATTGACAATAGTCTATTATGTTTGAATGTTAAAGTGTGAGGCTAGCATTCCAAAAATTAGATAATCACCAAGCTCAGCACAATTTGTTTTGTCCACAATTATTTACAAAAATTTGAAATGACAAAATTAAAATTGAATTTTGGCATAAAATAAGAATTAATATAAAAATATTTTGAAAAAATATATTTAATTAATTAGGTGTGTTGGTTTGCATTTTTCCTGTTACAGAATTAGGTTAGATTTAATAAAAGGTGGGTGAGGATGAGCATGATTACTTCATTGGTTGAAATCTAAGCATTTTTATTATTTGCTTTTCTGTTTCCAGTACCTTTCTCAGTTATTTAAAAAAAAATATTTAACAAGCTCTTTAAAAACTTTTATTTGAAATTATATTTGTTTTCATAAAACAGACACCAGACCTCAGTCATAGTGTTGTATCAACTTCAACGTTCCGTGCAGAATACCGAAGAGGAGGGGGTTCTTCCATGTTTTCCCGCAATGTGCGTTTTCAGGTGGATATCTCAGCAGCACCTGGAGAACGGGATACTGCCAATGCATCCACCTTCTGTCTAACTTTCACTCTAGTCTCAGGTAAAGGAATGAGCTCTTCCTTTAAGTGCATAATTGCATACTTCTAAAAAGTATTTTTCCATCATACATTCAACCAAACATACTATAGGAGACACCCAGAGTTTCCCAACCTATCTACAAGCCAGAGATCAAGCTAGACAGAAGGTTCACTTCCTCATGATGAGGAGATAATAGCTAAAATAATACTTACCCCTGGGGCTGTCTAGTGTTAGATAGTTATCAATACCCTTTCATTTTATCATGTCAGAATTGTGTTTTCCTTATTTTCTGTCAGTCATCAACCTTCTTCAATCTGTTGTTAAGGTTATTTTATCTATCTTCTTGTTCTATCTTGTCTCTCTCAAGTATGAAAATATTCTTGGTTTTGTGGTTGAATTTCTTTTTTTCTCCATATGGTGTAATATCTATCTCTCTGTCTGTCTGTCTGTCCATCCGTCCATCTGTCCACCTGTCTGTCTGTTTGTCCCTTAGTCTTGCCAAACATTGGGGCACCATCGATGACCTGACAACCAGCCTTCCTCCATTCCTTTTGTTCTCTGACAATTTTACTGTATCGTTCAGCTTCAGTCCTGTCCACTCTGAGATGTTATCCTTCCATCTTTTCCTGTCTTCCTCTTCTTTGCCCTCCTTGCACAGTACCTTGCATGATTGTCTTGTCAAGCCCTGTTGATTGTGTGACATGCCAATATCATTTCATTTTGCATTTTTTCACAATGGCCAATAGTTCTTCATAGGGCCCAATGGCTTGCCTAATTCTCTTTCTCACTTTTTCATTCGTGACATGATCTCAGTGTAATATATTTGTTTCAGAAATGATTTTTTATATATAGGCATTCTCAGTTTTTTCAAGGTTGTTTTTTTTATTATATAGGTATTCTTAATTTATAAGAAACTGATTTACGAGTTTTTGCTTATATGAGCAGTATTTTTTAATACCAATTGCTTACTTCATGAGTTGTATTTCACTTAAATGAGCATACACTGTTTTGAATGTGTATGCCTGGTTAACTCTTGTAAGGAATAGAAGAGATAATCCTAAAAACGTGGATAAAATGTAAAACATTCCTAACAACTGTACTGTATAGCCTGTGACAAATTTTCAGCATTACATAATCCATACAAAAAGTAATTCAAAAAAATTCTTTCAAAATTTGTATTGATATAAGGTATTGATCCCTCAGAGGTCAAATAATCACCATCACCACCACCATATTATAAAATGTCACACACAGCATCATAATTTTAGCTGCCAGAATAATATATTGACTTAATATTTGTCTGCTAACTCATATGTCAAAACTACAGACTATTTTAATATATAGTTGTGTTTTTCTTGTTCTTTTTCTAAAGCCAGCTTTGATCTTGCTTCTTAGATTCACAGATGTCTTCCATATGACCATCTTTAATCAACAGATGTATTGTAGAAACACTGTGTTCACAAAATAATAATCTTAGAGATGTCCATCTCGCTCATTACTTTCTTTTGCTTATCATGATGTATTAGGCCCTTCAAGAAGATTCCGACGAGTTTGTGAGCACTTGCAGGCACTGATGGCATCTCCACGTGACAATAACCGCAAAATCAGCACAGACAGCACTGTTTCCTATTGCTCAGAACAGGTACCAGCTTCCTATTGTTCACCTGCCAAGGAGAATGGGGATGCAGAGGTAAGATAATTAACTAGGAAATAAATATTTTTTATTTATATGATAATCAAACTTAGATATAATGTTGCAAGGTGAGTAATAGAACAGGATTTAGCTTATTTATCTTACTATGCCAGCATCTGGTTTATGTTTCTCAAAATTACTGTATCGGCACAAATAAATGCCTCACACGTAATGCAAAACTAAAGTTTTGAAGGTGTTCTTCGTGAAAAATAAAAGGTTTCCAGTATACCAATATATTTAGCCTTGGAAACACCAAGCTTAGCAGCCTGCATGTTTTTTGTGCCAAATGTATTGCTCTTCATGTAAAATTCATATCATTCTTCACACTCACTCGTGTACTTGAGATGCTCAAAAAGCCTTCTTTTCAACACGATCACTCACTCGTGTACTTGAGATGCTCAAAAAGCCTTCTTTTCAACACGATCACTCACTTGCAGATCTGCCATGGATAATTTTTAATATCAGTAACACAGCATAGATTCTGCCAACAACTAACACTGACCTACTGAATTACCAGCTCAGTGACAGTGAAGGATGCAAATCATATGCATATGATGAATCATGCTAGAAAATATACCACTGTAGGAATCTGCCATTTTTCAAAGAAAAATGCTTGGCTGCTTATATAATATGATATGTGCCAATATGGTATTACCTTTGGTTTGATTCCCTTTTAGAAATATTATTTGCCATTTATAAATGTTACAGTTATTTCCAGGTTTGCAAAGTGTACTTCTTCATTAAGATAATTTCTCTTCTTTTCTGAACAAATCTTTATCTGAATGTTTAAATGATTTGTTGACAATTTGTTTGTGTGAGTGTTTGTACATACCTGAATGCATATTGTTCATAGTAGTATTAGTGATATCAAGTGACTGATTTTATATGCATACCAGCTGGCTTTGCTCCATTTTATTTAGAAATAGTCTCTGACCTGACCAAAGTCTGCAAAAATTATATATGGGAGACTTTGATTTATATCAGGGTCATTTGTCTGGAAGCCTTACTTAAATGGAATTTTACACAAGTTGAATTTTGTAGCATATATATACAATAAATACAGACTGCCGTGCAGACTGGTGGTCAAACTGTCACTGTTTGCTCTCATAATGCCCAGTTATGTCCATGTTCTCCTCCAAGGTAATCATCTTACACTTTTTCATTGCTTCGTCACTCTATTTTGTACTTCCATGAAAGTGTGTTACTCACATTGGCAGCAATAAAAACTATAGTATTGTTAAAAGAAAAGCCCTAGGATTACAAGTACTTAATACAAACAGGGTGTGGAGTGGGAGTAATGTACCATGACATCACACAAATTTTGGGGATATTCCATATTGGTTCATAATTGCAAAAGTATCAGGTGACATTTAAACCAAGAACTGCTTGTATTTGCATGATGCACAGGTTACAGATAGTTAAGAAAAGTTGAAGTTTATCACCTTGTACGTTTTTCTCTGCACCTTTGCATTCTGGCTTTGGGCAGGTGTTGCTTTCAGTATTGGAAAAGAAATTTTCAAGAAAATGTTGTTTATGTGATTTCAAAGTGAAGAAGCAATGAGTAAAAATAGATCAAAGTTGCACATAATTAAAAACTGAAATTAAAAGTTACTTTTTCCTTATGTGCTTTTTCTTTTTCTTTTCTTGCAGTAAAAATGAAGAATAATTAGATATGGGTTTCTCTAGTTATGATTACAATTTTTTTATAATGATTTTCATGTATGTAACAGAGTCATGAACGGGAAAAGAAACCTCCTTTGCCTCCAAGAAACAGAGACTCATCGCGGAGTGGACCCCGCAAAGCTCTTTCTGAAAATGCCCAGCGTGACAAAGTGTGAGCTTCATGACCATATTTATATAAGAAAAGAGTGTAGAGTTATGAAAGTGTACTTAATGTTCTAGTGGAAGACAGTTTATTTTTTCTGCTAAAATAAATATTAATAAATGTGCTGGGACATTTAAAGCAAGATTGTTTCCTGAGGCAAGCAATACAAGAACTTGTTTGTGAAAGGATTTTTTCAGACAAGAGACTCATATGCTGTTGCTTCTGTGGGAAGTAATGCTTAAGATTAATTCAGACTTCTACTTCATAAAAACTTTCCATTAATATCTCTGTTGCCCTTAGACCTGCATCAGCAAATGTGTGTGCTCGTGATGTTTACAGATTTTATTTTTTAATTGACCTCCTTTGATTTTTTTTGAGAGGCATTCAAGTTCGTGCAAAATGTGATTTGTTTAGAGATTGACTGTGTATAAATGTATTTTACTTTCTGAAGTATTTATTATAAATTATACAAATTGTGTGCAATCATTATGTGCAATATTGCTTACTTCATAAATCTTGTAAATTTTTTCATATATCACGACATCACATAAATAATATTAGTTAATTTCATTTTTAAAATGTGTACAAAATTCATGGTATTGTTCTTGAAAAGTATGCAATTTTTTACCGTCTCTCATTTACTATTTAAGTATGACCTCTTTTTTTTTTTTATGTTCTTTTTTATTTTGTTTTAGTTTAGTTTTTTTTTTGGGAGGGGATATTGAATAAGGGTAAACTGAATGTGTAAGCTATAACTTAATTATAATACAGATCATTAACTGAAATAATTTGATAAAACTAAACATTTACCCAATATGTATTAAATACATATGCACTCATCTCTCTGAGTTTAAAGAAAGAAAGAAAAAGGGTGTTTATACAATTTTTTTCATAATTTATAATTAAAGTGCATCTTGATTCTGATTCAAACTCTGCAGATATGATCGTTTGTGCTCAGCAACTTTTCTTACATTGTGCAGAGAATGCGATGTTTAGGTCTGTATTCCTGCTCTTTGAGTGCATGTATTTTGAGATTTTTATTTTAATGAATCTGTGTTCTGGTGTTTTGAGTTCACCACAAGCATTGTTATTTATGACATTTTGAGTGCTGTTTCCTGTGAATCATATTTTAAAAGTAGCACACCACTGATGTCAGTGGCTTTAAGATTATCAGCTGTTAATTTGGCCTGTTATAAAGGCCTCTATGCCATTTAGATTACTGAGCATCAGATTAAGAGTGTTTGTTAATGACCTGCAAGAATAATAAATAATGGTTATGTATGCTGATTCTCCAGAGAGCTCTGAACACTTTCATTCATTGCTGCTAAGCTAAAAAATTCATGAAGTAGAAGATAGGTTGAGAAAAATCCCAATAATCAGAGTCTGACTTGAATCCATCCAGTACCTTCTGCGTGCAAGATTAGCACTGTACTTCAAACTCCCTACAACTACAAAAGCATCACTTTTTGTTGGAACTTCACTCAGTATGCATGGCAAATTAAGAATGCTTAGATAGTGAGTTGTATTGGTTCCATTCTTTCTTGGAACCCCCAAGCAAGCACGGAAATTAGAATGCCTGATTGCTGTGCTACAACAGCATAATTCATATTGGTACCTTATAAAGCCGCTCTACAGTCATCATTTAAAATAAATCATATTTGTAATATTTCTTTTTTTAATTTCTTTTTTAAAATAAATATTTTTTTAATATTTAGAAGCATATTTGGCATATACACTGCAATGAGTTGTAGTTGTAGAGTTGATCTGCAGTTATGTGCCCCATCACTCTGCTGGTCCGATGTGGACTGCTTAGAATTTTGAAACCCTCCAAATTAACAGATTAACATACAGATAAGAAAAAAAAAAGTTTGCTTTATTGTTCATAAGTATATAATTTTTATGAACAGCTACACATTAGTTACAGATCTGTTTTATGACAATACAAAAGCCTGTGACCCAGTTTTATGCAGATTTTTTGTAATTGACTTTATTATTCATTATCAACTCGGAAAAACCTCTTCTAGAAGATTTACCCTGGGTGTTTAAAGAAATTATTTGCAGTTTATGCAAATTTTAACATTTAATTTAGCAATTTATTATTTCACTTTCTGATTTAGAATGGTTAATTTTATATTCAAGGGTTAAAAACACTTATTTGCATACTTGAAACTCTGGGTACTCTGGTTGATTATCTACACTTTGCAGACTCTTGATATTTGAAATGACACCGTTTGAAAATCCATTTTAAAAAATGTAATATTTGTTGAGTACCCTGAGTGTTTTGGCATGAATTATGCGTGAGTGTGTGTGTGTGTCCTAACTACTCTTTTTGTTTTCAGATGATAAATCCAGTATCTCTTTATCCCTTTCCATTTTTTATTTTATTTTTTAAATTATATTTTAATTTTTAATAATTAATGAACCATAACTAAAATTCCTATTTGATCCCTCTGCTAAATGTCCCCTTCCCAAGTTTGTTAAATTAATGAACACAGTGATTTTATCTCAAGACATACATCAGATGAAAACTTAAAAGTTATGTGTTTGAAGAACATATTATCCAAAGATAAAGTAAATACTTTAAGTGGGATATAGACCATATATAAACATTTTTTTAAAATCTTGATAATATTCTTATTTTGCCTATACCTTGCTGGGATTTTAAACTGTACCACCACAGGCAGGAGAGTATTTTTATTTATTTACTTTTTCTTACCCTGCACTCTTTTTCTCTCATAAAGTACCAGTAATTAATATTAATTAATTAAACTATCAATTCACTTTAAGCTTTTTGTTGGAAAATTTTTCATTATGATTTCCTGTAACTCATTCTAACTCTCAATGCCTGGCAGTTAAGTAGACCAAATACTACAATTACATTTATGAATTATTTTTTTAATGTAAATTTTAAATTTTAGCCATATGCTAAAAAGTAAATTGTGTAGTTTGACACCACCATACACAAGCAAGACAAAAATACTTTTTGTTTAAGTGTGCTGCACTGAAGTTATATAGTACTGTAACCAGTGTGATTAATAAGTGAGTCTTGACATCAGCACTTATTGTGTAAACACTCTGGCAAGCATGTTACTATCACTATTGCTTGTACTATAAATCAAAAAAGCATTTTGGCAGCCTTTTCTAAAATTATGTATACCTTATGTCAAAAAAATCATTGAAAGGTATATCAGTTCTTCATGCTCCTAATTAAGTATATTTCACTTGTATGTTTGGTAACATCTCAAGAGTTATTTTTTCAGGATGAATTTTTTTTTTCAATTAACCAGAATTAAGAATATCACCCACACTTTTCCATTGTTCTCATTGGTTATATTTCATTATCCTGTTTAATATTTAAAATTCATTACCAGTAACAGAGAATGTTGATTTATATATTTATTTATTTACAAACTATTTCAGTTCTATTTTGATTATAATACTGTGTAGTAAATATGTTCTAAACCAGTTATATATATATATATTATAATTGTAAATTCCACTTTTGGGTTTTGTTGTTTTGTCATAATTTGGAACTTTATTTTTTTATGAGATGTGTAAGAAAATGTATAATTTTATTATTTATCTTTGTTGCTTTCTGTCTCCTTATTTCTTGCTGTTTGCATTTAAATTAGTTGTGTCTATAAATATAAGATAAAAATTCTCCAAGATAAAAATTTTCTGCTACTGAAATTAGATTGAATGTGACACACACACACACCTAATCTGTTTATTTTTCTTTTCTTTTTTTTTTTTTGCTTTCTTTTCTTACATTTATCAACCAATATTTAAAATAGAATGGTATAATTTAATTGTAATTTATCCTTCTCTTGCTAACAGCTTTAGTTAAAACATTTAATTTGATTGAATTTTGAAAAAACATTACAGACTTTGTGTTTAATTCTCAGAAAAATACACCCTTACAACAAGCAGTCCCAATTGGACTGCCACGACTCAACCAACCAGCATTGTTTGAAGTCACATCAAGTCCCACTCCCCTGGAAGAAGCCTGTCTGCCCTCCCCTAATATTGTCTGATACTGTCAATAGTCATTGACTGGAAATTGTTTTTTCTTACATGATGTCTCTTTCTCTCACCCTAAATTAAAAATAAAAAGATGAAAGCCTTCTTTTTGTTCAGTCTTGGTGGCTATTGTTGCCTGTTGCCTCTGGGAGTTCAGAGGATACACAAAAGGAAACTCCTTTGCTACCTCTACCAACATACCACCTGAGATTTTACCATTGCCAAGAAGAGGGCAACAAATTTGTCCTTGCCTATAAATTGATATTAGCCACAATAGCTGATAATGAACTACTCTGTTAATAATATCAACAATAGGGCAGTGTCTATGACAGGATTCCAAATAAATGCACAATATCTTGTGAGTTCTGAGTGATATTTGTTTCTCTGTCTACTGTGTGCAGTTGCCAGAATGTCAAGCTTGACAGGCTGTGCCTTATCAGGTAGATTCAAATAAAGACGTCTTTATTTATGATAAAGGCATTAAAATGCATGAATATAGAATGAAATTTGATAGTACCTTAGGAATAGAGATTACCAGTATAGTCTTAGCCTATCAGTTTGACACAAAGAGTTTGAAACACCTTTCTTACCAAATTATGCAATAGTTGGTGCTTAAGGCAAAATATATGATTGTTTCTTGTGGTCTCAGGTCATATAATCCATTAATACCATAGGTTTGTCTCTGGTTGACTATTTAGGATTCTCATTTTCTGTCAGAACATTCAGAATGTTTGCTTTTAACATATTTGTCTCCTGTAGCCATCACTGTGCACTAAACCTGCACCAGACTCAGACTTGTTAGAGAGCAGACAATGCAGTTGTCAACTTTGGGTCATCTGGAACAGTTTTACAGCTATGGTCTCCAGACAGACTCAGGCAGAACAGCTTTCCCAGAGTCTGGATGAGTGAACCTCCTTCCCTCCTCTCCCAGGTGAGCAGGGGGGGGGGGTGTAGATAAAAATTCATTGAGTGACATGAAAAGGCTCATTGTCCTCATAGAGAAGCATAGAGTCATGTAAATAAGGATGGCTTTGTGTGACAATCATGCCTACATTTTCTTTACCAACTGAGAGATTCTGTCTTCTGTTTCTGTAGAGTCTATTGGAGAGGGCCCAGAAGTTTTAACCCCATGTAATCTAAAAAGCAGTATTCACTGCAACTGTCATTTCCTCTTTATTGAACTTACTTTGTAAAGCTCTCAATATACAAAGGGACTAAAGTACAAATGGGCACATAGGCAGAAAAAAAACACCCATTTCTATAGGGTCTTTCTATTCCTCTAGATGTCACTAGATAACATTGAACACGAATGTTTGGTGCTGCCAGGAGCTAAATTCTTAGTTCATTCATGTGTGTTTATAAAGAGTATATCATTCTAGCATTCATCTAGAAGCCTGCATACTAGTTTATTCACCCAACAACCTGGATTGAGTGCTGCTAAAGTCACCCTCAGACAAACCAGTTCCTTTTGCCACAGGAAAGTTGCTCTCATATCTTTTTTCTCATAATAGCATGAACAATACAATAAACTCTGACTAGACCTTGTGTCAACTTTTACAGCTGTGTTTACAGCTGTAGATTTCTCTCACACATGCACCCTTTAGATGTCTGAAAGTTATTGTTGTGGCTGCTTATTGTAACTAGACACTAGGGGATAGGTAGATATCTGAGTGTTATTCTCTCTCAGCCAGCATTTGTGACATGGTTGTTTTTACATAATGTGAATTAGTATAATCTTTGCAAAAGAGGTGGGAGTCCAAAATATTTTTGTCAGCCATATTGAGTTTAGCTATGATGCTGTTAGAGTAAGCAAACAGTCTAGGTGTTGGCTAAATGTAATGAAAAATATGCCTTACCTACTTAGCTTAGAAACAGAAGGTTGACAAGAGCAATAAGAAACTGGTGCAAACATCTTATGAAAGAAAGCCAATACCCTCAAGAAAACTGGGAAGTGTGCAGGCCTTAGCTTGAAATATACTCCACTGAATGTAAAATGGTACTAAGAGAAATCACTCATGGGACATGCTGGATAAAATTCCTTATTTATCTCCCCCACTTCAGGTTATGTGGGCTTCATAATAGTATCTGGCTTATATGTATTAGGAATGTGTTGGGTCTCTTTGATCTGGTTGTGTGCATAAACTTAAAGTTTAATAGCATTGTGAGACAGTAAAGCACAACCCTTTGGCTGATATCAGTCTACCATTTTCTTGACATTTTTAGGCATTAGTGTGGAAAGGGCACTAGATCACACATTTTTTACACAGTCTAATAGAGTACACTTTATATATTTTTTAGGGCTAATTCATTTATATATGTATGGTTATAGATTATGGTATGCCAAAGCATTAATTTAAAGAAGCTATTCACTAAATGAATTGTTAAGCATCAAGGGAGAAAGGGCTGAATTTTAAAAATCCTACTTATTTTGTAAACTTGCTAGGGAGATAATCGATGTCCTTACAGTTACATACATTTCATATACTGATTTACAAATGTTTCATAGGAACTAAATTTGCTACTTTATTTTTTATTTTGTAATGAATATGTATGTTGAGCATACAAAACCCTTTATGATGAACGAACTTTGAATGCAGATTGTGCAGCATGAACAAAAATCTTTCTTTCACTTCTGAAATGACTTTATGATAGTATTATGTTGTGACATTACTCAGTGTAAAGACTAATCCTAAAGTTGTTAATTCATTGAAAAGCATATATTCTATCTAAGAGATTGTACAATATACTGTAAATATGATGTCTGTACTTTGTGAAAGAGGCAAAGCATTTAACCCTTAACCATATTATTATTATTATTATTATAATTATAATATGCAGAATTATATATTTTATAAATAAGTCAAACTGTTATTGTGCTGCTAACATTGAATGCATCCCAAACTAATTTAGGGGCACAAGACAGTGTTAAGTACATTGTTTTGTTAAAATTAGTGACAACACACACACACAAATTTACTATACCAGTTAATCTTCTTGTCTAACCAAAGCTTGCATAACCTTCCAAAATGAGGCAAATGATGTTTATAATTAAAGGAGAGATAGCTAGTTGAACTAGTGCAGATTCACTCTCTTCACTTTTGTTCTCACCCATCTCATTGTGGTTTGAACATTACAACAGATGTATAAAAATATGTAACATTTTCTTGGGTATAGAGCTTATTAAGCTTTTAAATGCTGGACAGATAAGGATCTAAAAGAAAGGTAATAGCTTATTTCACATAAAAAATTATTCAGTTGGAAAATATATTCTATAAATAATGAAATAATCTTTGATTAAGATTTGTTTTTTCAGATTCTTATAAATTAGTCAATGCTTTTTTTTTCTTCTTTCCTTTTTCATGTCATTTCATCTGAAACTATGACATCAACATTACAAATTTGATTCTACTAGCAGACCAACATACATTGTATCTTTGGGATTTTCTCCAATGCTTCCAGCTCCAGCATTTGTTAGCTCATCTTTTTAAGTGGTAAAGAAACTAGCCAAATTTTTGTTTTTCCTCCAATATTTTGATCCTTGTTTGTCTGCTCAAACATTTTGGCCCTTGTGAAATGAGTTTTATACGGTTGGATTTTTCCACACCGTTAAACAACTCTACTATCTAGTAGTACTATAAATAAACTCTAGTTTATAGTAGTAACACAAGCTCCTGTATATAGTGGTATTATAGATTAACTCTTAGTATACAGTAATAACACAAGCTCTTGTATATAGTGGTAATATAGATTAACTCTTAGTATGCAGTAGTAACACAAGTTCCAGTATATAGTAATATTATCCAATGAACTGTGGTGCATAGTAGTAACATCCAGTGAACCCTAGTGTATAGTAGTAACATGAACTCTAATACAGTATATAGTAGTAAATGAACTTTAATATAGTAACAGTAATTCCAATATATAATAGAATTATTCATTGAACTCTAGTAGATAATAGTAATATAAAAATTAACTCTGGTATATATTAGTTAAAATGCATTCCTGTATATAGTAATACTTTACAGTGAACTCTAGTATACACTAATAATAAACAATGAATATATAATGGTAATATATATTAAACTCCAGTATACAGTAGTAATAAGCAATGACCTCTAATATATAGCTGTAATATACACTGAATTCTAGTACATACTAGTAATAAAGTGTTTAAAATCTTAGTTAAATTGTGTAACAATGTAATATTAAATGAGATTATTATTAATCTATAAACAATCAGTAATTGTTTCAGAAATTGATATTTTAAAAATCTAAACAGCATATAAACCATAACTGTTATAGTTCCTTTTTAGAATTGATTCAGATTGCCTACAATTCCTTTCTAGAATTGTTTCAAACTTATACTCACTGAATTAAAATATAATGAATTCATAATTGCTTGTTTGAAATACATTTTGCTGTTAAGGTTTTGAATATATATATTTTATGCTCTTATTAATATTATTACCTCAACTCTAAACCCTCGTTTATAGAAATATGTTGCTAACCAAACACAATTGAATGTCATAATAAAACTATTTAAAAAATAATGCATGTAATTTAATAGGTTTGCCATTATCTCCTCATACCCAATGAGATCCCAGATGTATATTGAAGTTTAAATCTTGCTGTCAGCATTTACAGTTAAATCATTCTGAAAAACAAATACCTGCTAAGTGCTTCCTGCCAGCAATTGCAAAGTTCAGCATTGTTTTCAAAATTGTGCTTGGGAGCTATTATTTGGTAATTAAATTTGCACCATTGGAGGCTGACATTTTTTTGTAATTATGCTTATACTATTGGAGGGTTTCATTGTTTAAAAGGGTATGCTGGTACCTGGTCATCATCATCATCATCATCCCATAATCACTTATCACCATTTTCATAACCAGACAATTATAAAATATATAAAGTAATGAAATATCTTAGTCAGTTGAAGGCTTTGCAAATCTGAGGGCTACCTTTTTAAATTATGTGCTAGCATGAACAATCAAGTGCATATTACCAGTGAAAAATTACTGTCAACAAAATTTGGGGAATTTGAGTGTATGAAGCACAAGATTTGTTTTGATGAACACAAGGTCTGTGTGGTGTATTTTTAATTTTATGTATATATTGGTTGAAAACACTGACCAAATCAAGACTTGTTTGAAACTCATGTTAAGATTTTTTTTTTAACTTCAACACTAGATCTTTATTTTATGAAGTATGTTTCTTAGATTGATAAATATTGCATTGTAACCTCTTAATTTCAACATCTCTTCTATGTGACAGTTCATTCAGACATAGACTGCTAATAATTAATTAACTAGAAAAAATTATGGAGTAATTTTAATATAACATAAAAACAATTTTTGTTTAAATTTTGTTCTTATAGTGTTATTTCAGTAACAATTTACATGTACTGTGTGTAACTTTTTAGATGTGTGCATTTTGTGTTGCATGTTAATAATTTTTCATGGCATATTTTCTTTTTTTCAACTATCACTTTTAATTTAAAGATATTATTTTGAAAGACAAGCAAATTTCTATTTTGCATTTTCATGAAAAGCATTTTTTTTTCCTTTTCATATTCCTGTTCGCTGACATCAGGGATGTTATAATGAACAGCAGCGACGTACACATAGCATATTATGCATTTGGTTTGGGACCAGAGCACTAACAGTTTTGCCTCAATCAATTTTATGTATGCCATTGTCCTTATTAGGAAAAGTCTTACAGATCCTAGAGAAATAAAAATATCTTCTCATTAGGTGTTTTGTGAGCTATATTTTTCTTCCACCTTTCTGTCAAAATCATTTCACGATCTGCTGTGCCCATTCATGATTATTATATCATGTTTGTTTTCATGTATGTGCATCATCATTTGGCTTTGTTATTTTCAACCGGGCTTTTGCCAGTCAGGGACAAACCTTCACCAGTCATCGATAACTTGCATTATACCTTTCCATCGCAAGCTAAATGGTGATACAAGAAAAGCTATGCAACAGACATGACGCCCAAATAATACCAATGTTCAGCAATATTAGCTTTTGAGGTGACTGTTGTTAATGCCATAGGCCTACTAGTAAATCCAGTCTTCCCTTTAGGTCTTTTATTCTCTATAAAAACACATCATGTGCATGTGAATTTTGTGTTGGTCATCAGGGAATGATTGTCATCATTATGCTACACAATTTTGCTATTGTCTGCTTTATGTTGATTTACTTATTTACTCTCACTGCAGTTTTTAGACGAAGGGGGCCGAACATTAGTCTTTCACACCTTCATACTGTCAGTTCTTAATCAATTTATCTCTAATGCTGCAAATACTTTATTATTATTCATAATGTTCTTAATGTAAGGAAATAGAAATGGCCTGATCTTACTGGCAACATCTGATTGCAAAATCCAGGTACTGCTAAAAAATAATCACACACATAAAATTCTCTATTATAAAATCCAGGATCGGTCTTCCACATGAATTCAAGTAGTGGTTCCAAACTAAAGTCTTTTCATAATCAAGACAAGCTTTAGTCTGCTGGGAAAGAATGTGCATTAACTCCAAGCATCAGTGTCAGAGGTACATTTATAATTGCTAAATTTTATTGACTTGCAAAAATCAAATACAATTAGGTCGTTGGGAGAGTCAGGTATCTAACTCACAACCAACGTTCCCTATAATATTTTTTTTTGTATGTGTGGAATTTTTTCCTGTGTGCAGAACTGGCAGGTTTGAGCTTGCTGCACAGAATTTTGAAACTGCTGAGTGGCATTTTCTAATGAGCTGCACACCTGAGAAGGAACATTGCTCACAATACTCCAGCATTTATCAGCTAATGGTGTGCAGTTGCTGGGAGGTTTAAACTCCAGAGGAAATGAAGTCTAAGACTCTTGGGTTGTAGACTAAAAATCTAGTCTGCCAGTGTGGTGATTCACAAAAATAGAATACTAAGATCTGCCCAATACTTTTGAAATTGAGATCAAAGGTTGCCCATTTCTTTCTTTTTTTTAAAAAAACAATCACTTTCATATTAATTAATAAGGTGAAAATTTAAATATGATTAAGAAACAAGGAACAAAATATTTATTTAAAATTTGTTTAATAAAATCTTGGAAAAGTAAAATGTCACACCTACTAGTCTTAAAACATCTAAAATTATATAGTACAATAAATTCACATCTTACTTCAATGACCCTTTTTTCTTCTTTATAATACTCAGTGCATTATAATTAATTCCCTTGATCAGCCAGAAACTCTAGAAAATGGTGAGCTGTATGCAAGAGGAATGTCAAGGTAAAGGAAATCCACCAACCAGAGGCTCTCAAAACTAACAATCCTACAGTTATGTACTCAAACCTGTGCACAATCAGATGGTTGTGTGCTCACACTTGTGAACAGTTATGTACTCAAAGTGTTACTGCCTGATTATCTTCCTTCAATCCATCTTGACAATAGTAGACAGAGCATTCTTTTCAGATGACCATGACCTTTTTTGAACAGTGATACATTTGGCTAAGTGGTTTGTAACTTGGTTCTGGATGTAAAAATTAGTCCACTTTTACTCCCAGTGAGAATCCTCAGCTATTGCTTGATTGATCATTCTGGAACTTTTCTAGGAACCAGTAGTCAAACTATTTTGCCCGTCAAGATATGCAAGACCCAGATGTGTTGGTTATGTTCAGGCGATCACACAGAATTCTTAAAACTGTTGTGGACTCAAGACAGATGATGATCCAGCTCTACAAACACGAGTCTTCAATCCCCTTTAAGAAATAGCAGCCACAAATTTTTGTTACATTTCTAAATTTTGAGTTTCATGGAATTTTGGAGCTAGATGGAACCAAAACAAATAATGATGTGGACTTTTATTAGCACTTTACATTCCAAGTCTTTTGTAATTCAAGATAGACTGAAAGAAGAGATCCTAAAACTAGGGTAAAGGACTTTATATTCAAAGTCTTTTGAAATTCATGATAGACTGAAAGAAGAGATCCTAAACTAGGGTAAAGGGAAAAACATAATTTGGAGTAATATCAGCCAGTATACATATTTAACTGACTGCATACTTTGAAAATTCTCTTAATTTCAAACCTTTCTTAAATGGGTCTTAGTACTATAAAAATAGTTCTTTAAATATATTACCCTGTAATTTCTATCAAGATGTATATATTGCAAATTACTAAATAATTTTTAACTGGTTCTTCCCATAAACAAAGATGTTTTGGTCTATTGATCAATAATGCACTGCTGGATGAATAAATAATTTTCTCTATTGGAGGAAATTTTTTCTGTGAGATTTTGGTTGCACACTGACTATCTGTTACAAAATTTCTTCAGTGTTTAAAGAATTCCAGCAGTTTATTGTTTGTTCTGAATTTAATGTTCTTGTATTCTTACAAGCAGATTGACGGTGTACTGGATTCCAAACCCACCTACTGTAATTTATGTTCTTGTATTCTTTCAGTGTAAGTCTAGTATTGACTGAGCATTGGACTGCAAAACCCACCTACTGTACTGTATGTTCTTGTATTTTCTCAGTATAAGACTAGTATTGACTGAGCACTGGATTGCAAAACCCATGTAAATCAATTTCTGTTCAGGAAGTTTATTAGTGGACTTTAAAATACTGATCAAATTAACTTTTAGTTAATGATTTATTTTTAAATATTGCTACAAGTTTCAGAGGCACAACATATCAACCAAATTCCATTCTTACAACATATTCATTTACCTAGGCAGTAATGCTGCTTTCATTCTTTCCCATTATGAAAAATGAGTGGTAATAAACAGGAAGTTACTTATTTAACCCTTTTAAATTTTCAAAAATAATACATTCAACACTATAAATCCTTTAATATTTTTATAACTTTTGTTAAAACATTAATTTCATATTTTTAACTTATTAAGAAAATAAAAAATGTCTTATTTACATATTTTAGGACAGCATATCTTTTTCTTGTTTAAAATAATGAAACCAAACATACATAAATTCTTTGTTGATGGTTGGCAGTAATGCATATATTAGACTAATTATATTATGAAAGATGGCATATAAAATAGAATGGTCATTTTCAAGGTGGAAAATAGCTCTGGGTCTTATAATTATTCTTTGGCTTCATTTCTTTTTATAATTTTAGCATAAATGGTCTTCCTACAAATTATTATAAAAGAAATTCATCATCTTACCTGAAAATGACACAAACAACACTACTCCAGGTAGTATTAAACAATCCTAGTCAGCATCACATAAAAGTATACTTATACAAACAATTCACATTGCATTTGAAACTTTAATGTTAAATATCAACTTAAATTTTTTTCTCAGTATCATTTTAGTGAAATGTGTCAAGTGTTTTAACAAAGTACAGATATATAAGAATTCTGATTATCTTACCATTGGTTGTCTGACATCTCACTTTATCTGCCATAATTATATGATGAGCTATTTAGTGTTGTGCCAAGCATGGATGATACCGCTGTTGCTTTGTCAGTGTATCAATGCCATAACTTCATTTGTTCAACAAACCTAGTGATTTATATTTCTATTGTTCATAGTAATGCAATTGTTTTTATTTTTCTAATTACATTTTCCTTTTTACATTTTAGAAGGATGTTTTTTTTCAATTGAACAAACTTCAATCACTATTTTTTTTTTTTGTTGCGGGGGGGGCTGTACTGTATACTAAATGTTGCATTTGATCTAAAATCCACATAATATGAGTTTATTTACAAGTTTGGACTCTGTAGAAGAATTCTTGATAAACTAAATTTCACACTTGCACTTTTATTTAATTTGCACTCCAATTTAGGTCAAGTAATACAATTTTTAATATTAAAAAAGTCTAATACACAATATGTTGTAGATTACCCTTTCATATATATATATTATAGCTGTTTGGAGTTGTATTTTTTTAAAAGAAAAAAACAAATTAAGTCCATATTTGAAGTACCTTCAAAAATCAATTATAAAATGATACTGCAAATGCCCAACTAGGCACCACCTAATAGTTCCCTTGCTGGAAGCATTTAATAATTTATGCAGATAAACATTATGTAGTAATATTCTAGAAATTTCTCCCTTACCTCACCCCAAATAGGATATATCTTAAGTGCAAAAATGAAGACTGTTTCGAGCCTCAATTATTATGCATGCATAGCCCATAGTAAAAAACTAATTCTATTGCCTGAGGAAAACATCTGTACATGAATGGTTTGTGCTATGATGCAATGTGCCGCGATCCACACTTGGAGGAAAAAGTATTAAGAATTTTACATGTAAATGTTTCACCCAACACTGTCAGCTTCGTATTTTAAAGGAAAAACAGTCTAGTGTCATTTATTTAAAATTAAAACTCTATATAAAACTTTGAATTTGTGATTATTCATTTACTATTATTTAAAGTTTTAAACTATTAAAGCAAATGGTGTTAAAAAAAATTTACTAAACTGAACATACAAAAAGTTTATAGTTAACAGCTACATACACTGGGAAATAATTGTTCTAAATTTCAATTGTCTTGTCTGTTACTAAACTTCTCTGGCCAAATGTAAACGTGCCTTTACTGTCACAGCTATTTGTAATACTAGAATATTTTGATAAGAAACTACCTGTAATACTAGCATCATCTTAAAATTGTGATAGCAAATGCTTTAATATTGATGGTAAAGCTGATAATGAAGTGTAGCTGCACACACAGTAATAGATTTCTAGTACTAGACTTTAAAGCAAATGTATACAAAGGAAATATTAAGGATGTGTATCATGGAATCACTATTAAAAAAATTATTAATATAATTTTCATTTATTCTGTACTACAATTCAAAAACAGTGAATAACTTTTCAGAGCACAAGTTTTGTTTGACAACACAATTCCATATCCAATTTTGAAGTGAACTATTTTCAAAACAACAAAAACTCAGATATTAATAAGAAGAGACAATACCATTTCTTACTGTTTATTACTTAAAATGAAAATAACCAACCAACCTTGCTTGATAACCTATTCTTTAAATTATAAAAAATATCTTCTTCAGCCTGTTTTTCTACTGCCCAAATATTTCGGTCGTGCTAAATGTTTACATCCATCAGAGGTATCTATCTTACCTTAATTCTATCTTCAGTCAACTGCTGCTGACTTTTCAAACATCCTTAGTTATCAATATCAATATCTGGTTCAAGAGATGAACTTTCTACCTCTTGGCAAGATTTGCATTTAGATGAAAAGAAAAGTTTCCCCACTTTGTCTCATACACACACACTCTCTGCAGCATGATCATGTCTACAAACAACAAAAGATGACAGCATGGATCACAAAGCAGGTTTTTTAATTGATCAATAAAACGAGCTATGTCAAGGTTATCTTAACAGAAAAAAATGGGCTAGTTGTCAAATGTCTGAAAGAACACTTCAAACTGAAAAAGAAAACGTGTTTATTTGAAACAATGAAATTCAGGAACCAAATTCCTCTTTTTGGAAAATATATCCCCCCCCCCACACCTGCTGAAAAAACAATTTACTGAAACCATTTGTTCTGATCTCCACACACACAGTATAAGAAAAGCCTTTAAAAAAAAAAAGAAAGAAAAAATTAAGAAAAGGAAATACAATAATAATCGTATTGAATGTCCTGATAGCTCTTTAAATTATAAAACAATTCTAATCATAAGGCTTGCAGTTGCAATTTAAGAGAAAAAAAAAGAAGAAAAGGATGATGTTTGAAGGATGTAAATTGTTTACATCCTCTCCTGAAGATAATGGGGTATGAAGATGGGGTGGTATGAAGATGGATTCGTCTTTGTTGCCTGTTGAATGGTGCCTGCACACATCTTAACAGTGGTGTAAGCTTCGTTTTTTTTATTTTTTTTTTCTTTTAATGTACACCTTTTCCAAACACACTGCAGAAATTCTTTTCAAACTTAGTCAGCAAATGTTTTCAACTGCTCAGCTTTGTGCACGTGAAATGGTGGAAATTTGTTAACAGTAATTATTTTACTTTGTAAATGATGTTAGCCATTTGTTTTCCCGTCACGCTTTTCTTCTTGTTGCAAATTTCCATACCGTCTAATACCAAAATTACAATTTTCTTTAAAAATGTCACAAAATTCTTTGGCCTTATGGAAAACAACTAAATATTTTGTTCAGCAGCTGCAAACAATTGACAGAGCTTGTACAAGAATTTCTGAGAGATGGAAACTGTCTTCGATGGATTCTGCCGCCGCATGGTCAGGTTGAGCACAGTGCTGGTTCTTAGTCATCAAAAGTTACTGAGCATTGACTGGTCGAGTTAAGCTACCACGAGCACTGTTACTTCCACGTGTAATGCCAGTTCCTCCTCTAGGGGCACCACCACGCATGCCTGGAAATGACCGACAAGCAAATTTATTAAGCTTACTAGCATAAACACTTATCATCCAGCAAGAGTAGGATTATAAAAGACGATAAAATAATCAAGATGATTCAATATATGAAATTTTGACAAGATAGTATTAATTAATGCTGCAGAAAAAAAATTTAAATTAAAAAAAATATGAAAATTTCAATAGCTTTTAACAAAATATAATTATTTATACATTTAAACAATAAAAAAGACAATGCATGGTTGCTGGAGATTTTGGAATGATCCTGATAAGAAAGGCACAGAATACACAGCACAGTAAATAAACAGAACAATGTTCTCTTGGTTAAATGAAAAAACAAGCTTGAAATGAGTTCAACTAAAACCTGAGCATGAACCCACAAAATCAAGTTTGATATATGTTTTTAAAATTTAAATTAATCTAAAAATAGCAATTAAAAATACTGAAATGGTGTTAATACTTGTACAATGATATACCAAATATATATTATATATTTTTTAAAAACATGTTTTGAATATAAACTTGTATGGCAAGGAAAGGTGAAAGGATGGAATGACGAATGGATAGCTAACAGTAAGTGTGACAGATAAACAGAGAAATTATAGCTGTCACCGGTCAAATTTATAATATATATATATATTTGTGCAATGTCTGTTTTAAGTAGGTATTTGTTTTAAAATAAAACCTCCCTAGGATACTTCATTTTGGGGGAGACTTTATTTGGTGACACCGGCTGTAGGTAGGTTTATGCACTGAGCAGCCGCTGTACGAGATCTAATTATGGATGACATGGGTCACCATAGCTCATGCCCTTTCCTTGCACTTGTGTTTGTTGTGCTCGTTGACGTGTAGCATGTTAGTAAGACTTCAGTAAACAAACTTGTCGGTATTTTAACGTCTATAAATTAAATTATTAAATTAAATTAAATAATAACATAGTAATATTTTTAATATGGGTAAGATGGTAAGACATCGTCTGGTGGAGTCATGACAAGCGATTGGATAGTGACATGGCAAAATGCAATCTGCGCAATGACATTCTGTCGGCGAAGTTTAGTTTATGTAATGATTGATCATATTAAAAATAAGAGTTTGTGTTGTACATATAAAGATCATAATAATAAGTCACTAGATGCATACTATTGGCTACTGTGTGAAACAGAGCGCATGCTTAATGGTTAAGTAGCTTCGTGTAGAGATCACAAGGTGAGATGGAGTATGCTAATTTTCGAATCCAGATTTTGAACAGGCAGCTTTTTAGAAAAAATCGACAGCCCTAGACATACTAATCAATGAATCAGCAATAGAAAACCCACTCTAGCAACATGTTTACATTCTTCACCTTATTTTCCAAGTTTTTGCTAGACAACTGTTTTAAGGTCATCCAATGAAATATGCACAAATCAAAACACTAGAGGTCAGAATTTTCTAATGATTCATGTTTATAGCCAGGTTAATACAGAGTAGAGGGAAACAGTTTGAAAAATAAGGCAGTGTAATCCTTTTCAAGAGAAATCAAGCACAGTTGGGTCTTTCAGGATGCTTTTTAATATATAGACAAATTATAATATTTCTTATAGGTGATATACTTTCCAAAACAAGAGAAATCACAATAGACCTTGATATCGTCTCTTGCCTACTTTAGCTGCTAACAGGAAATGAATTGCAGTCCAGCAACTCACTGTGTCATGGTGCATCACTAACATCAACAAAATGTACCTGTGTACAATGTGAACAGTGACAAAATAACAATATTTTTCTTTAAATGAACATTAATGTGAGCATTTTGTATGACTAGCATTGAACTTCAGCAAAAGTTACAGATGAAAGGTTCAATGCATGGCAATTTTTATGTTCCTCCCACGTCAAGCAATCCAAGAACACCATCCCAGACTGCCCCTTTTGGAGGAAACCAAAATCTATCAAATGAGTGCAGTTGGAAGCACTGAATTCCTTAATTTTTTAATTGTTATTGTAAAATGTAAAGTGCAAGAAATATGAACATTTGCCTGTTCAGCAGAAAAATACTATAAACCACAAGTAAACAAGGGAAAGCCAATACGAACTATAATGTATTAGTATTTTCCTTCAATACAAAATATACCAAATTGGGATTATGAATGACAGATAATACTGAAAAAAGCTCGACTCGTATGTTTCTACTGCTAGCATTCCAATAATAACCAAAATCAGGTTTAATTTTCTAAATAGATCAATCAAACCTTGCACCAACTAATAAAAAAAAAAAAAAATGCTCAACAAAATATTTTTAATTTATGTAAGTAGACATGAAGATTAACAGTTCCAAATAGTGTCTGGCTTCTTCTTACCCTATGGTCAAAAGGTTTGTGCTTTTTTCAGAAAAACAAGTTTTAAATTTGACAAGTGCATGACAACATGCAAACACATAAAACAAAAAAAAATACAATGTTTGAATAATAACAGCTGTCTAATGCTTCATCAAGTTTCCTGCCACAAGTTTAAAATGATTTTCCAGACCTTTTCCAGAGCAAATTTTTTTTTTTTAAATTCCAGACCTATACTGTGAACTGTGATTAGCATTGTACTAAATACTGAGTAAAAAATTATAACCAAGATTATTCTGATGATACAATTAATATATAAATTTTAAAAGACATTTAAAAGTAATTTAAAAAAAAAAACTACCTGCAAAATCTAACTTGAGCTTTTTTCAGACTGAGAGCATTCAAATTTAAAATATTAAAAGTCACAAATTAAAATCACACCTGATATGTGTTTAAAAATAAATGCAAATTTACACTAAAACTAAGATCCATAAAAGTACACCACACCATGTACAAATACAAAAGTCAATATAAATTAATCAGTTGACAAGCACATAAAGTTGTAAATTCTAGGAGAGTTTGAAAGTTGAACATAAAAAATATTGAATATTTTTTAAAACTAACTTCAAAATCGTTCTCAGCGCACCCAATTAGTTTATTTGTTCAATGGTCTATGTATAATATTGTCACAATTTTTCAAAGTTAGACGTATATTTTGGGGGCAGAAATGGATGACCTTGATTAACGTAGTCCAGTGAGAACAATTTTAACTCAACAAGTTTGCTTTTACTTTTGGAAGATCGGCAATTGATTTTTTTTCTGAAAACATTGAAGAGAGTGACATACACTATACTGTACATCACTGAAAATAGCAGTCATTGGAAATGAGCGATTTTCATGCAAAAAATGAAACTAATTATCTTCAGAAGTAATGAAAGAATACTTATCAAATTAAAGTTTATAGAGGATGTGTATGCCTACAACATTTCCCAATTTAGTTATAATTGGACCAATTATTCTCAAATTATAATGTACAACTTTGAAAATGTTCACATCCAGATTTGGGGGGAGTGTTGGCTACAATAAATATCTCTGGAATCAAGAACATTTGAAATCTGTCTTTCATCTCTGTTTTTGAATATTCAGCTTGATGCATGCCAATTTTGGTTGTTTTCTGATGTGTAGATATTTAAATACAAAGGAATTTCACAAAAATTGTGTATTTCCGTTATTGTTAAGTGTACGTTTGTTGTTCAAATTATCCTAAAAATATTAGAAACCGGTTTGTATGGCGTTGGTGTACTTAAATTTTTCAACTTACTGAATTAATTGTTGGCAATATGTGGGGTTAATAATTTTTTTAATTACTGTCTATTTTTCATAAATATGCAAATATCTATTGTACTTTTAAAAACTAATTTCAGAATCGTGTTTAGCACACATTAATATCATTTATTCATTCATAGCCCAGTATGTTATACTGCCGAGATTTAAAAGAAATCAATGTTGTTTTTTCAGGCATTTGGGGCAAAAATGCAGAAATAGGTGACCTTGATTAACTTCAGGCAGTATGCAAAAATTTTGAATGTACAAGTTTGCAATTGATGACCAGCAATTGGAAATTGATGCCTCTTTCAAATACTGTCAAGAGAATGTTAGACAGGTACAAAAGTATCCAAAGGAATGTCATGCAAAATGGCAGTAATGGAAAACGTGCCATTTTTAGCACCAATGAAGCTAATTGTCTCTGTACAAAAAAGCATACATACATCTCTACATGTAAACTTGATAATCATTATCATTGAGGGTTGTTTTTTTTTACAATTAGTTTCCAAGTTCATATTATCTAATGTTGATTATAATTATTAGAAATTTAAAAGTTTATATAGCGAAAGTTAGCAGTTATCTGACCGGATGAATGACCTAGATCTACATACTAATTAATAAATCTATTTGCTATTCAAAACTTACAGAGCTTAATTAGAAAAGTTAATGTTGGATGCTGCTGGACTGAATATATATATATATATAATAAATCCTATTGTTGCTTCATCTGCTTCTACTGATATTGACTTAGGCTACTAATCAATGTTAATACATACATAATCGTTTGAACGTATACTTCTGATTGTTTTCACATTCATTTGATCAGACTAAAACAGATAAAGAGCTAGTCTTTTTTCAAAAGGGATTCAAAATATCTCTCGTGACTATCACTTGCATTTTCATCTTTTGGGTTAGCCAGGCTTGTCTTGTCTTTGTGTAATTGACATAGCAAGAGAAAATATTTTAACTCATAAAGTGCATTTATTGTTCACTGATAATAGAACTTGGGGTTCTGTTATCAGTGATATTAATATAAAATATTAATGTTTGTTTTAGAACTCTATGAAAAAATGTAAGGTAACAATACTAACCCTTTAAACTTATATCAATGTGTGACCACCAATAAGCTGCAGTAAAGAATCACAGCAGGAAAAATGTACCAGTGATCAGTTTTATGTTCCTCCCACGTCAAGCAATTCAAGAACATCATCAAGGACTGCCCCTTTTGGAGGAATTATGCTACCTTCACTCTGCCCCTCATTACAAATAAAAAAGTTTAAAAATTAAAAAGTATATGCATCAACCTGCAGCACCCCTATTGCCGCTACCACGTGGAGGAAAGCCAGCAGCACCTGCACCACCCCTCTTCTGAAAAGTGCCAGGCACACCGAAGCCATTATTGTATCCTTGGTAACCATCAGCACGATACTCATTTCTAGGTGAATATCCTGGATAAGATGAACCGCCTGTAAAATTAAAAAAAACAAACCCACCTGTGTTCTAAAAATGTACTGTGAATTGTATATTTCTGTTAATGATGTTACTGACATTTTGAAATATTAGTGACGGATCCATTCCAACAAGAAATGAACGAATATAGATAAAATATATGTATAAGCATCATATAAATATATATATATAAAAGAATCATGTCAAACTGGACAAATGACAAATATAAATTAGAATCTATCTGCCAAAAGTTTTAAGTCAATAAAGCTGTAGGAATATGCTTACTAAGCTAAACAGTGTTTTATTTTGTCTAAGAACAGTTGCGTCAGTCTACTGGTCTATGTGACCTCTCAATAACCACTACACCTAAGGTCACTAGGACTTAATCTTACTTACGTACGGAATAGAATTAGAATTGGACAATAATATTTAATAACATTAACAGTATACTGGAACAAAAATAATAATAAAATAAAAAGATATTCAATACAATATCTGCTAAACCTTAAAGGAAAAACAAAGGAAATTCAAAACATGAGTTTTATCTAATCCCTCTACTCTTCATTTAATGCAATACACAGTATATCTCTAACCTCTGCCACCCCGGCCATTACCAGAGACAGGTCGGGTATTAAAACCATTTTGCTGAACAGTCACATTATTGCTGGCTCCACGGCCACCTCGCTGGCCACCCCGGTATGTGGCAGGACCACCATTACGACCACCCCGAGGGAAGCCAACAGTCTGGAAATTGTTGCCAGCTAAAAAATTAAAAATGCCATGAAATTGGCTTGAATTTTTTTTTTTAACACAAGCTCAATAAATTATATTAGCTTATGAAAAAGACTTGATAATTTATGATTATCATTCAGCTTTATGTTTAGAAATTAAATTAATCTGATGCCCCCCCCCCCCCAACCTATACTTTTCTACAAAAATCAGCAAATTTAAATAAATAATTAATGAATTTCCCATAGATTTAGTAATAGCATGTCTTTTTTTTAAAGTATAAAACTCATGTCAAATACCTTTGTATCTTATAAAATGTATGCCAGAGTAATTTCACATGTACTTTTTTTCTTCCTATTTTTGAAAGTGGTGATAAAATTTATATATTCACATTCAAGAGTGAAAAAAAAAGGTTGTTTTTTAATTTTGATATTTTAAATATACAGCCTAAGAGTATAAATGAGCATTTATTAATGCATCAATAAGACTGATATAATCAGGGTTCATAAAACCTGGCACTTTTTAAAGCTTGCACTATAAATTTATTTTCAAACAAAAAAACTCATTTGGTATTGGCTCTGCAGTTGGCTCTTATCCCATAATTCAAATAATTTGTACTTTGAATTGAATTTGTAGACAGAGCAAAATTTGTCAAGAGGAGGTAAAAATCAGAAGATAAAAACGCAGATTTTCAAATAATTTAAAGGAAATATTCCTTCAGAGCCTATATTATAGCCTACATTAAAGTGAAATACAGAAATGGATGAGGCTAGAGAAAAGCCTACATTAAAGTGAAATACCAAAGTGGATGAGGCTAGGTAGAAACCTATATTAAAGTGAAATACAGGCCTGGTCTGTTTTAGTTGAATGGAGTACTGACATAGGCTATTATCTGTGTCAAGGGTAATAACCTTTCAAAGTTCTATTACACCCCATATCCATATATGTTTTATCTGTAAACATGTATCACTATCAGTAAATAGAATTATAATAATGTAACACTGCACCATGTGAATTTTTTTTTTCTGGAGTTACTGCAATCCATTCTATGAAATGTCACAATTTCTAAAATTCTGTTCTTTCAAGAAACATTTTTGATTTTATTTTTCATAGTTTATTATTAAATTATTTATACAATTCTGTAAATCTCAGTTATGACTACAGCACAACATCAACATGCAAAAGATAAACCAACTAAAACCTACACATATCACTTTCAAAAAAAGGATAAGTATGCAGTATGTTTGCTACTACAAAATATCATGAGAGGTAATCAAATGCGACAGATTATGCATGTGTGTGATTCATTAGCCATCATTTATGCATGTGAATGAGTTTTTCTGAATAGTAGCACGACCACCAGCTGATGTATGAGGTCAAAGGGCCAAGCAGCAAAAATTGAAGTTATCATGATCAATAATGGATGAGAAATAATGATCTCTGCTTCTAGGTGTCACATTCTGATGCATATTTTTTAAATGATGATAATTGTGATTCAAACATGAGAGATGACAATAATTTTGACTTTAGATATACACTTTTTTTTAAAAAAAAACACAAAATAGTTTTAAAAATAATGTGCACAAGGGGGAAAAAATACAAAACCCTTACATGCAATTGCAAGTATATATACAGTCAAAATAAGGGGAGAGGAAAATTTTCAAAAATGGGTCTCTGGTGTCTTAACCATAAAAAAATAAAAATATAAATAAAAAAAAATCACAAAATCAATCAAAGTGGAACATTCTTGACTGAGATAATTGCAATTAAAACAGATATTATTTCATCATGTTCTCATAATATAATAAAGTAAATGTATTCAGTTCAAACCAAGTGAATTTGAGTAGGTAGTTCCACTTTTTTCCTAGTTCACATTGTAGATTATGATGATAGCTGAAATATATTTTGAGATATTATTAATTTAGTGCCATTATTTGTGGTCAAATATTGGAGGATGAAAATGACAACTTAGGCAAATTTTAACACCCCTAAAACAAAGTAAAAGCATTAAAAAATTTTAATACAGAACACGTAAACAAGCAAACTGAAATCCGTTATTATTTTTTAGATTACTGTATCGCACGCGTCCCCATGGACCGAGAAAGAGTGCATGTGTTAAGCGTTAGCGCTGGACAAGTTTTGATGGCTTGGTCAAAAAGTCGCTCGGTTGGTAACTTCTGAATAACTTCTTATTACTTGTTCACAATTATTTATTAAAACAAAAAACACAGAAAGACAGAACAGAGAACAAACTTTTGTTTCATTTGCTTTTATTTTACAAAGCTTCAATATACAGAGGAAACATGAGTGTTGAAAATGTAGAAAAACTGACAAAACAACGTCCCAATCAGCCATTCAGCGATGTTTGGAATACCTAATAACAGTTAAGAAAATAATTTGAGAGATTGCTGATACAATCAAGAAAACTTGAAACAAACAGTTAAAGTCTTAAAAAAAAAACACACCCCACTTTGCTGAGTACCAACTAGACAACATTAACCATGGGACAAGCTATGGGTTAAGCTCTTTATTGTTTAACCTGCCGCAAGTCAGAGTGATGGCATTAGTCACAAAGTCAAAATGTTCCACTGGGTCATAGGGTTGCGCTCAGTCACTCAAGCACACTGGTTCAGTGTAAAGTAAAGCTATCCATTCAACATAACCAATCAGAGTGTAGGAAGGATGTGTTTGACTTCAGCAACCAGTCTGTTCTAAATTTTATCATTGGATACTGTAATTAGAATGCTTTATGTGATTGAATTGACGCCTTTTGTCAAATAACCCACTGTCTTTGTTGAAGGTGAGCAAACATTTTGTGTTGGATATTTTACATAATCATAGCCATGGCAAGTTTGGATGCGGATGTTTCTGATTGTGAGTCTGAAGCCACACTGGGTCAAAGTACAACTCAGTAGATGAATCTGATTTCTCATTAGAAGATGAAATTGTTCAACAAGCTCCTACTGAAATTTTAGAAGCAGGTGACCATGAGGCCAGTACCAGTACCATAAAAACCAGTCATGATCAAAGCAAGGCATGGCTGTCGTCTGCTATGCGCATGAAAAAGCCCATGAAAAC
The DNA here is from genome assembly GCA_028829895.1 of Sinotaia quadrata. Classification (NCBI taxonomy): domain Eukaryota; kingdom Metazoa; phylum Mollusca; class Gastropoda; order Architaenioglossa; family Viviparidae; genus Sinotaia; species Sinotaia quadrata. The sequence continues at coordinate 35,432,637 of CM054184.1, forward strand.
AGTAAAATACAAATGCCATTTGCAGAAAATGCTAGAGAACTCGATATTTTTGAAGCATTTTTACCAATAAATTTTCTGCAAAAAATTGTAGAGTTTACGAATATTTACACTGCAAATCTACTATTGCGACCAAACCTTCCTACTTTGTCTCGTATCAAACAATGGTGTGATACAGAGGTATATGAATTTTTTCAGTTTGGGGGGCTTACTTTTTTTAAAGGAATAACTAAAATGATGAAATTACTAATCAATCTTTCTTTTGCAAAGTTATGTCTGGTAGAAGATTTCATTTATTGTTGTTGTTTACATTTTTCAAATAACAACGTCCCTGGAGCTAGTAACCGTATCCAGAAAAGTCAGATTGGTTATTGATCATTTCAGACAAGTATTTCCATCAGTTTATGTGCCTGATGAAAATATGTGTGTGTGGATGAATCTCTAATGATATGGAAGGGTTGTTTGGGTTTTAGGGCAGTATATAAAATCTAAATATGCACAATTTGGAATCAAATCAAATGAAATCTGCTAAAGTACAACGGGTTATGTTTTTGATTTCATTATGTACACAGGGAAAGGCACAGAGTACACTTTTACTGAAGGGAATCAGAGCAAGAAAGTGGTTTAAGAATCACTGCTAGGGAAATATTACAAGGTGTACACAGATCGCTTTTTCACTAGCCCCACCCTAGCACGCACTCATTTTTTGCAAATAACACATAGGTAAATCAATTCCATTGCTAAACTTCAGGCTTGAAGTAGCCAGCAAATATTTGAAAAATATCCTGATGTAAGTGTTTCATTCTTCTGACCAATTTTGACCTTCTAGGCTGATGGGCAAACATTTTATTGCACTCTTTCCTCGCCTTGTTCCAATTAAGGAACTAAAGCCCCAAGGAAAAGATGTTGTGTTTGTTCAGGAAATAAAAATGTGTCTTTTTCACATCATGGTTGGTCTGTGTCTAACCGCATGCTTTGAAATATTTCATTTAAAGCAGACATTCTAAATTCTTTTTTCTAATTCTTCTTTTTTTGTGTGTCTATTTTCTTCTTTGTATATATGAGCAGTTTGTTTGAACATTTATTTTCATACTTCACAACATATTTAATTCAGCAACATAATATTTTCAATTTATTTTCTGTTCATTTACATTATTACAGATTTCGTAAATTTAAGCCTATTTGTACTTTCTTCTTTTACTCCTGATGAAATTGAACACATAGTACTTATTATTTGTACCTGACAAGTTACCTCTGTATTCACTGTACCATACATTCTAGCACAGTATTCAAAATTTTGAAATTTTACCAATATTGATTTTTTTTATAATAAAATTTTCTGCATCATCTGGATTTGTGCTTCACTAAGTTTGACCTCATCTACAATTTTATTATACATAAATCATCTTATAGATGGAGCAAATGGAGCCATTGTTTCTTTCTTCATTTTTTTTGTGTGTAAAAAAATTATTCTTGAACTGGACATAGGTGGAAAAGTTGGATTTGTGCTTCACTAACTTTGACTCTACATCTACAATTTTATTATATATAAATCATCTTATTTTTTTGGTAGGGGGCTGGCATTATAAAATTTAAATGATTTAACTCCTTTTGGAGCTTTTGAACTGTGATTTATACTTCATGGACGAGATCTGTTTTTCTACATTTGGAAGCTTTCAAGACACATCTGGGGCACTGTAGCCATTGTTTGAGTAAAAGTACTTGGTGGTTGTGTGCTTGACGGTCTGTGTTTTATAACAGTTCGGTGACACTTTTGATGAGGCAACACCCTGGCTCTCAGCCTAAAACATTGCCAAAACATTCCTACAACACTTGGACTATATAATATTCATAATATTCATAGGATATAAAGTCTTTCAGGAATACAACAATGATGCAAAAATTCGCAAGTTCAACAAAAATGTGAGAAAACTTTTTATAATTTATTTATTTTTTAATTTTGAAATAAATTTAAAACAAACTTTACTAGATCTATAATATGTCCATAAAAGTTTAAAATTAACATTTTGAAAATCCATTCAATAATAAGCTTGCTTTTAATTTTTTATACAGCAACCTAGAAAATTGTCACTGGGCGGCAAAAGTACCTGACAAAGAGCTGCTGAGCGGCGTTTTTTTGCCTTACTGCAAAGGGTTAACTAATCTTAGGAGTGTGTGCACCACACCTGGCACTTTCATGCTAATGACTCCTATATGACTATAGTATGCTCTTCTAGTAAATGATACAAAGGGTAGATACATTTTTTTTAGAAATTAGTTCATTAAGGCTTTAAAGCAGATGCCAGCTACTGCTGATTTAGTTAAGGAGTGAAAACATCAAGGGAGGTAGAATTATAGTGCATGGATGGATAAGAGAGAAGAAGGGGTGGGGGGGAGAAGACAGCCTAGAGATACTTTTTTCAACATATGCACAGTGACATAAAACTAAAATTCTTTTAAATAGTGCAAATAATCAAATCTCAAATAAACAGCACATCAAATAAAACACTTTTTTCTCTTAATAATTAAAAAAGAAAAGAAAATGACCAAACACAAAGAGATTCTTTCTTTTCTAACTCACCCTGGCTGAAATCACCAGCAGCTTGAGCAAAGTTTGCTGGTCCTGAAGGAAATTCGCTGCTTGTGGTAGGAGGGATGGTGGCTGGCCGAGTGTCTGGGGCACTTTGCTGCAGTGGTGGAGAGAGTGAATGTGGGGGCTGTGCCTGTGCACTCTGAACAGCTGGTGGCTGTGCATACATGGACTGGAATACTGGTGCACTTGCATTCATCTGAAACTTCTTCTCCTGGCCAGTCAGCTGCGAGCCATCCTACCAGCATAAGTGTTGTCACAAGATCAATACCTTTCAATGTTTCTGAGTAAAATGTAGTGATGTGGTATCCTATGTAAGCTAGAGAACTCTACAATCTGATCGAGTTATATGCTGAGGCACATGAAATGTACAGTACATCCTTGGGATTAATTAAGATGATTATTTCTTGTTTTAATTCACTTCTTACATCTCAAACAAATCTAAAAAAGAAAAAAGCCAATAAGTGATCAGTGAAACAAAGCCTGCACATTACAATACTGTCGCACATCTCAGGAACACAAATTAAAGTTGGAGATCAATCAATATGAAACCCAAGATTACTGAATACAAGCACAAACAATTTTTGTTTAATATTACAAAAAATTATATATTTTTAATTAAGGCCACACTACTACACGCCAAGAAGGAAAAAAATTATTTATCAACCTACAGTCTTCAAATTTGGAATATATATTGCCCTTGGTATAAGAAAGCAATAACAGTTGTCAGATTTAGAATATCTTGTTTAGTTTTCATTTTATTAATTTTTTACTGTTTGAAAATATGTATAATTTTAGCGTTCGGAAAAAACTCGGAAAATATTTCCAACATTAAAAAAAAAAATTTAATGTACATTTTTATTATCTACTGGACAAGCTCTAAAAAGTTACGCATGCCCATTAAAAAATTTTAAGAAAAAAAATAGTTATGATTTTTTTAAAATTGTACCCGTCAAAAATATTTTTTTGTGGGTACATTTAGAATTTTAAAAATTTATAAAAAAATAACTAAAGCACTTAGGCTTTCATCCATGCGTAACTTTTTAACTGTATGTATGAGGAACTAGTATACCAAATTTCAGGGACATGGAATAATTACAACCACTCAAAAGTTGCCTTGGCATGTTGTTCAATGGAGGAAAAAAGTCGTTTTGAGAAAAACACATTTAAAGTAAACTAAGGACTACAGAACTTGAAAACTGTGTTCAAAGTTGTTTATTTTTTTAATATATATACCCTATCCATACCACACTGGACAGCTGTTAGTCATTTAGCTCTCTTGGCAACATAGAATTAAATATTCTGCTCTTTACATCATCACTGTACCATCTTTTTTATTTTCTATACAACCAGAATACTGCAAGGAAAATTTTAAAAAATATATTTATCAATCTACATTAATAAAATTTGGAATATATGTTGTCTTTGTTATGAGAAAGCAATATCAGTTGTTAGTTTTAGAATATCTAGTATAGATTTTATTTTATAAATTATTTAAATATGTTATTTTATATAAAACCTATATTTAAGTCCTGTCCATTGAAAGTCTTACTGAAAATTTAAAATTTATTAACAAGATATTATTCTTTAATAACCGTGCATTGTTAATTAAGAATTGGATATGATTAGTATTTTTTTTATTAACGTTTTATGCATTTCTTTGTCTTCATATAATTGTATTTGATATTACACTTCCTAAAATTCTCTTATACCATGTGAATACGTTTTTTTTTTTTTACAATTATAATGTGTGCACTGTGTAAACATAAAATACCAATTACTAATTTACAAATATATATATATATATTTACTCTCTTTCTAAAATTTTAATAGAAATTATTAAAATTAAAAATTGGAGTAAATGTTCACAATTCCGTAAATTACAATCAGAACAAATCTTACTAGAGATCATTTCTTTATCGCCGATGACTTTTTGTTTTAAAACTCCTGGCAGATGCTTTTTTCAAAGAATAAAGTTTGTAATCTTATATATTATATTAGAATAACCACAACGGATTATTTGAAAACGATTATTTGAAACTATAGGCCTATGCAGTTTCAGTCATAGTATACCGTAATTTCAAGAGGTCAACGTTTTTCCTGGTATTGCGATATAATTCGTCAAAGAAGTTCGTTTCGGACCGATAATTATATATAATTTCTGAAGAATATTGCTTATATTATCTTACATATAAGCCGGATATTATTTATTACAATAAATATTTCATAATTATCAAAATGACACGGTGTAATGCATGTACTATCGCTACCCGGCCGCCATTTTGAAAATGCGAACATCGTCTATCAATCGAACGGGCAGTAGAAGTGTTATGCGCCGAATTTTGCTTATCCCATCAAGCTCTGACTTCTAAACATAAATAAAAATTTAAGGATAAAGTTTATTTCACGCGCAAAATTGTATTTTGTCAGCTAAAAGTAGTAACGGCTGACCAATTGGATACCGGAAGTGTTAAAAACGGACAAAAACGGACTCGTATATTGAAGAGCTCTTAGCAGACGACAAGTCTCGACCAATCAGATCCAGTCTTTTACATGATTTGCATAAAATCCGATCAATCAGGCTTTAGGTTATGTCGGAGTTTCACAGGAAACTGGACTTTAATAACTGGTTAGAGGCAGTATTGTAATGATAATAATGTAAGGGAGATAATTCTCTCTGTTTCCGTGTGCCATGTTCCTTTCTACTGTACAAATAATGGCGGTAATCGGGAGTCAAAGATTTGCGTTTTCGGCGATTTTTGGCTTAGGAAATAAATTTTTCAGCAGAGGTGGGTTCAAAAAACGTCTTTATTAACATAAATAATGCATTTTGTACAGTAAGAAAATATAAAATCCTGAAAGAGAAGACAATGAACAATGCAAATATATAATAATCTCAAAAGTGAAAAAAAATTTTAAAAAATTTTTTTCTTCCACTGGCTCGTGCCGTCTATGGCCTTAAACAAGCACTTATTCTTACTGTACTCCCTTAGCATACTTTCCTTAAAAATGGCCACTATTCATTGTCCCCACTATAAAATTTGATTGGCATATATGCATACATCCTTGACAAAAAAGATTTTAATGCAAATGCATGCTTACTAATCTAAATAATTTCCTTAAAAATCTAGTCAAGTTATTTGATGTAGATACCAGAAATCACTCAAAAATCAATACAAGGTTGAAAATTTATATCTGAGCACAAGCATTAGACAGAAAGAGTGGTGAATAGGGACTAACTTAATATGACAATGTTACATTTTAGCACAGAAAGCAAGCATATACAAAAAGATTGTAATATATATCTAATAACACACCTGCATGTGTGGCAATGGGATGGATGGGGGCAAATCAAAATGTGTCACTGGCTCACCACTTCCCAACTGCTGGCTTATCATACCATGGCCACGCTGCTGTGCAATAGTGACTGCTGCAGCAGCATCTTCAACTGCTGATGGAAACATCGATTCACTAACACTGGAAAGATTCTGTGAGTGAGAAAGATTGGCCTGCACAAATGCCTGACCAGAGACAAAGTCCAAGTTTGATTGTTTCATGTTCTGTTGTGATAATGAATGTGAATCCTGAGAATCAGCCTCTCGTATGACTCCTGTCTGCTGAAGATCACAAGAAACTGAACTGTGATCAGAGAAAGAAACACTGGAGTAGGCTGACTGCGGTAACAAGCAAGCCTGGGGCTGAGAGACGGATGGTGGACGCATCATGGGTTGAGAGGCAACGACAGCTGGGTCCATATGAGGAGCTAGAGTTGGTTGAAGAAAGAAAAGCCATACAGTAACAGAATGGTACTTAATTTTAATATTATTATATTTAATTTTTTTTTAAAATTATTCATTTATCTTGCTTCCCATTTTTTAAGTAACCTGAAATCTATCTACTTGAAGTCCTTAATTTTATATAATTGTTTTCAAGTTAAGGGCACATACGGCTCGAGAAATCAATTTTTTTCTATTTAATAATTTTTTTTATAACAGTTTTAAGATTTTTACACATTTGCATACTTTGATATCTTCTTTTGCAGTAAATATGTGTTTTCTTATTAAAAATTGGTGCAAATAAAGTTGTTTTTCCGGCCTACCTGTGTTCAAAAAAGTGTTTGAACTATTCAATTTAATAAAACGTATTTTGGGTACTTAAAAAAGTATAAAAATTTAATTTAAAAAAAAGCTCTGCATGATATTCCAAATCTAACAAAGATTATTCTTACCTAAATCAAAGACAATATGTGCACCAAATTTGAAGGCTATAGCACAAGAGAGAAACACAATTTTTAATAAGAAAACACAAATTTTCTGCAAAAGAAGATATCAAAGTAAGCAAATGTGTAAAAATCTCAAAACTGAAAAAATTTAAATAAGAAAAAAATTTATATCTCATGCAGTATGTGCCCTTAAACTATGAATAACATGACTGAGAAATAAATAAAAGATCAGTCTTTTATAAATAAAACTGTATGAATTATTTTTTGTAAATCAAATTTTACATCTGACAATGAAAAATTCTTCTTACAACTTGTGATGAAAATTCCTCAGTTTGATACCAAAGAATATCAAGAATCTATGCTTTCAAAGAGAGACAGCACTAATTACTTATATTCTTCCTTTGTTTCTGTAAGTCTAACAAAAAATGTCTCAACAATAAAAAAGGTAGAAAGCCACACAAGCCTTAATTGTTTTTAATAAAAAGAGACTTTCAACATCTGTAACTGAGAGAATGTCATCATCTAACTGATAAGTTTCCTTCGCACACTTAACACTAAGATATTAAAAGATTTTTCTACTTAATTTGATTACTAAGAATTTTGGCTAAACCAAAAATGACTGATAGCCACATTTAATTATATAATTTAATTATAACTTCAGCAAATCAAGTTAAAACTGTCCAGTGTAGTTTGAAATCTTGGTATGTTAAGACTATTTTTCTTAATGCCCAATTTTATTACTGTAAGTAATTGCAAAGAAACATTACAAAAAGTAAAACATGCAGTGTAAAATAAAAACTGAAATGACTCACAATCTACTTCAATGAGAGATTCCTGGAGAAAATTGAAGGTTCCTTGTACAGAAGAGACAATTTCATCTAAGGGCCTTATTCTGGTAGACTGTGGTTGCTGTGTTTGTACTGTTTGGTATACTGTAGGTGTAGATGTCTGGACAAAAAAGGAGTCTGCCTGTTCTTGGAGCATGCCAGGCGGCATCACCTAGACATTAAAATATTGGTACAACAGATTCTTGTACAAGGCCCAAAATTATCTTCTATATTGCAAAATTTGAAAATAAATGGTTTTTTAAAAAACATTTTAATAGAATAATAATTTCCAATCGTTTAAAAATCTCTTATCTAATGGTGATTGTATTTTGATTTACTTGTGCATTCAATGTGAAGGATTAGTACCTGTGAGTGTGAAAGATTCTCCTCTAAGTCAGCAACCTGATGCATGACAGGCATTTCAGGCTGGATCTCTTCGTAATCCTCAGGGGCTGGTGGCAGCGGGTCAACAGATTCAGAAATCTCGGCCACAACAGGTACTTCTTTTCCCTCCTCTGCAACTTCTGTCATACACAAATATACAATACTACATGACTATTGTTCGATACTTACTTGAATGATAATCACAACAAAAGTAATGAACATTTACTCAACAAAGCTAACATTAAAAAAAAAATTTCAAGCACTTTATAATATTTACAAATAAAGCAGGGTTAGAAAGCGATTTAGAAAAATATTTTCAAGGGCTTCAAGGACCATAAGTATGTGCACTAAGGTCCAAAAATACAGAATTTATTACAATAACTATGACAGCATGCTTTTGTTGCAAACAAATTAAGCCATAGACAGTGTAAGTCAGCAGGAGACATTTTTTCTTTCCACTTATAAATTTGCATCGTTCAATGTCCTCCCAGGATTTTATATTTTCTGATGAATATATGAAATACAATTTTATTGTTAATAAGGACATTTTTAAAATCCAATTTAGATTCCGGAAGTGTTAAAAAAGACTCTTATATTGAAGAGCTCCCAGTAAAAAGACTGACTCAAACAATCAAATCAAGTCTTTTACTGATTTGCATAAAATCAAATCAATCAGGCGTTAGGTGAGGTCAGAGTTTCTCTTGAAACCAGTTAGTAAAACTGATTAGACATTATTTTAACAATTATAAGGGAGGTAATCCTCTCTGTTTCCGTGTGCCATGTTCCTTTCTACAATACAAATAATGGCAGCAATCAAAGAATTGCGTTTTAACACTTTACTAGGCATGTTTTTTCCTTTTTTAGCTCTGAGCAGGCAAGGATTTCAGGATTTCAGTGAGATTTAGGGTTATGTTAATAAAAAAATCACATCTTAGGTATTACTGCATATATTTCAATGAAATAAAATGCAAATGAAAGTAAAGGAAAGCATCTTTATTGTTTTCCTTACATGAAGTATACTTATCAGGTGTCAAATTTTTTTTATCCATGTGTGAACAAATATATTTACACAAAAAATTCCAATGATTGTCAGCTACATACAGTATGTAAAAACACTATTTACACACGTGTATGCTACTAATACTGATGTCACTATGTGATCTCATCGTCCAATTCAAAATCAACCTCTCCCACTTCAATGTCTTGACAAATTAAATCCAGTAAACTCCTCACTATCACTCGACAATTCAAAATCCATTTGAAACACCAAATGTGAAAAGAAAAAGTTTAGAGAAAATTAATGCATCAAACAGAATTATCACAGAATCAACCACCCAGGAAGTAGGCAACCGGAAGGAAGTCTCACGATATGTGAGAAAGGAACACTGGTTGCTTTTGGATGTTTTGTCTGATCAGACAATGGGCCGCTGTGCCCAGTAATGGGTTAAGAAAAATTCTTGTAATAAAAATATTGATGTGGTATAATAAAATTTTAGAAGGCACAATAATAAATACACATACACGAAGACAAAGAAATGCAAAAACATTAAAAAAAGAATAACTATATCCAATTCTTAATTAACAAAGCATGTTTATTGAAGAATAATGTCTTTTTAATAAAATTTTTAATTTTACAGTAAGACTCACACACTTGTTTTACTCTAGTCTAAGGGACATATCTAAATTTAGGAAAAGATAGGTTTTACATATTTAAATAATTTATAAAATAAAATCTATACCATATATTCTAAAACTAACAACTGATATTGCTTTCTCATGACAAAGACAACCTATATTCCAAATTTTATTACTTTATATTGATAAATATATATTTTAAAATTTTCCTTGCAGTATTTTCTGGTTGTATAGAAAATAAAAAAAGACAGTACACTGAAGATGTAAAGGGCAGACTATTTAATTCTCTGTTGCTAAGAGAGCTAAATGACTAACAGCAGTTCAATGTGGTATGGATAGGATATATTTATTTTAAAAAATAAACAATTTTGAATACAAAAAAGTTTTCAAGTTCTGTAGTTTTTATTTTACTTTAAATGTGTTCTTTTAAATGACTTTTAACCTCCGTTGAACAACATACCAAGGTCCCTTTTGAATAGTTGTAATTATTCCATGGCCCTGAAATTTGGTATACTGGTTCCTCATACATACAGTTACAAAGTTATGTATGAAGGAAAGCCTATATGATTTGGGGTCTGTGGTTTTTTTTTGTTGAATTAAACAAACAAACAAAAAAATCTAAATTTTTCTTAACATTTTTTAACAGGCATGCGCATACATACGTTTTGGTGGCTTGTCCAGTAAATAAAAAAATATATATATATTTCTTTTAATTCATGAATATAAAAATAGTTTATGAATTTTTTACGAATGTTGAAATAGTACATATTTTCAATCAGTAAAAAATCAATAAAATACAAAATAAACAAGAAATTCTAAATCTGACAACTGGTGTTGCTTTCTTATACAAAGGTCAACTTATATTCCAAATTTGAGGGCAGTAGGTTGATAGTTTTTTCCTTCTTGGTGTGTAGTAATGTGGCCTTAAAATACCATTTCATGCCAGTTTTACAATCCAGCTTCTTGAGAAACCTTCACCTCACCTAAAGGCCTGATTTAATAAAATTTTGTGCAATGTTCAAGACTTGATTTGATTGGCTGATACTGTTGGTTGCTAAGAGCTCTTCAAAATGGGTCCTTTTCCAGCACCTCTGGAATATTATTTTTATCAGTCATCAAATGTAGTTGACAAAACACAATTTCTTTCATGAAATGAACATTTATGTTTATAAGTCAAAATTCAATGGGGTAAGAAAAAATTCAATGCATAACATCTGTACTATCCATTTGACCAACAAAGTGAATATTTCCAAAACAATACACTAGGTCATTTTGACAATTACGAAATATTTACTTTAATAAATCATATCCTGCTTATATGTAAGACAATATATGCAATATTCTTAAGAAATTATCAGTCTAAAGAATACTACTTTGATGAATTATATTGCAATGCTAAGAAAAAGATCAGCCTCTTGAAATAAGGGTATGTTTGAAACTGCATAGTGATTCAACTAATTAAAGGGTTTATAGATAATTCCAGGTTTTTCAAGGACAAAATAAAATGGTTCTCATTTTTCAAAAGCTTTTAAGGTTGCTATGAACAACACAATTATCAAAATTACTGGTAGCAATATTGAATATATTTAGGAATCTGAACATATTCTTTGACATATAGCTTGTTTTTGGCTGAAATTAACAACAATTTTCTGTGTACAATGATGATTTCTAGTTTTAAATGCAATATGCTGCTAATAAACAGTGCCTAAAAACTTTCTTTCACAAATAAAAAAATATTTATTATACCATACACAATATTACCTTCGATCGCCTCATCTGCAACACTGGCACGCTCAAAATAACCACAACCATTAACCAATGAAATAAGTTCATGAAGTTCCTTGTATGTTGATCCCACAACTGGACGCTCCCTCATTTCAAGCAAACTGACAATGTGGTCAGCAGCTGTAGAAAGGGTAGAAATGAAGTCACTGTTGCTGTTTCGGGGAGGATTGATCAGCTGGTACAACCCATCAAGTTGTGTCAAGTTGTCTTCTGTTAATACCTACATAGTGAAATGCATATATTAAAAATAAATAGAAATCTTCCTCAGATGCAAAATAAAAATGACACACAGATAACACAATAGTGCTAAGGACCATACAAAGTGTATTTAATATCTCAAAAATTAGTTAGATATACAATCCTAAAAATAAATGCAAAGTCAGTAAAGTACAATCAAAGCGTAGCAAGGAATAACTATGAATAATTTTTTAAAATATAATTACTATATATACTTGAATACCTTTTTTTTTTTTACACAATTATAAAGAGTGCACTGTGTAAACATAAAAGATCAATTACTAATTTACAAATATATATATATTGCCTCTCTTATATACTTCTAAAATTTGTAGTAGAAATCATTAAAATTAAAAATTGGAGTAAATGTTTACAATTCCGTAATTTACAATCAGAACAAATTTGACTCGGGATCATTTCTTTATCGTCAATGACTTTTAAAAAAAAACTCATGGTAGGTGCTTTTTTAAAGAACAATGTTTGTAATCTTACATATTATATTAAAATAATTACAACAGATTCCAGGAAAACGATAATTTGAACCTATAGGCCAATGCAATTTCAAACATTATGTAATTTCAAGAGGCCAACGTTTTTCCTAGCATTGCGATATAATTCGTCAAAGTAGAAAGTTTCGGATTGATAATTTGTGAAGAATATTGCTTATATTGTCTTACATGTAAGCTGGATATTATTTATTACAATAAATATTTCATAATTGTCAAAATAACATAGTGAAGTGCATCTACTATAGCTACCCGGCCGCCATTTTGAAAATGCAAACATCATCTATCAGTCAAAGGGGCAGTAGAATGTTATGCGCAGAATTTTGCTTATCCCATCAAGCTCTGAACATAAATAAATATTTAAAGATAATGTTTATTTCAGAGCAAAATTGTATTTTGTCAACTAAAAGTAATAATGTCCAACGAATTAGATTCCGGAAGTGTTAAAAACGGACTAGTATAGTGGAGAACTCTTAGCAGACAGTCTCAACCAATCAAATCAAGTTTTTTACACGATTTGCATAAAATCTGATCAATCAGGCATTAGGTTATCGGAGTTTCACATGAAACTAGACTTTATAACTGGCTAAAGACAGTATTGAAACGATTATAATGTAAGTGAGATAATCCTCTCTGTTTCCGTGTGCCATGTTCCTTTCTACAGTACAAATAATGGTGGTAATTGTGAGTCAAAGTTTTGCGCTATCGGCGATTTTCAGCTTAGGAAATAAATTTGTCACCAGAGGTGGGTTCAAAAAACATTTTTATTGACATAAATAATGCACTTTGTATAGTAAGAAAATATAAAATCCTGAAAGAGAAACACTGAACAATGCAAATATATAATAATCTAAAAGTGAAAAAAAAAGAATTCTTTTTATTCTACTGGTCGTTCCGTTATGTGGCCCTAAATCTTTTACTTTAAAAACTGAAATTCAGTACCAAAAGTTTATCATAAAAATGAAATCAATATGAAACTGGAAATTCAATATCAAACTAAATCCAGATTAGTAATAACAACAAAATGAAATAACTACACTAATCAGATAGCAAATTTCTAAAACTTACTTGATACTGTCATGTCAAAGAATAAAAAATTATTCAATAAAACAAGAAATCTGATGAATATTGAAGAGTTTTGTGTGAGAGAGGATAGCTGTCTATCTTGTGTATGTGTACATATATGCATATTATGTTCTGCTCACTGCATAAGACCCAAACATGAAATACTGGTGAAACTGTCAACTAAACTTTAGACGCTAAAAAAATAGTAGATGGCAAGCAACAATATTCTCCCCCATCCCCCAACCACTGAGGAAAAACAATACCAAGCAAAAATAAAACAAAGCAAATAAAAAAAAACAACCCCAACGCCACATACCACAGCCCCATGTTTGCCAGTCTTGAAATGCTCCCGGACCGTTTCAGATCCCAATGACTCGAGAGTGTTTTGCACATGAAGGATTTCAGCAACACGTTTCACCTCACTAGCTGTTCGTTCTTGTTTTTCACGTTTGGCTTGCTTTTTCTGCTGCTTCTCCACCTAATAAAATCATATAACAAAATTTTACAAATGTTTGAAATTTTTCTTCAGAAAAGCATAAGGTCATAAAAATTCACTCACATTTTAGACTAGTTAGTTTAGGATTTTTTTTGTGATTGGGGACATTGAAAATTATATATATATATAAAATAATAGCTTATGCTATACTATGATCTTCAAACTCAATTTTTTTTTAAAATTACAAAGAACCAATGAAATTAAATTAATATTTCTTGATATACTCTCAGTGAAACGTGTAACTAAGATAGGATTAAAAAAAATGTATCAAGGCTCTTATTAGGTAAGATCAATCAAATTTTGAAGTCTGGCCAAATAAGTTGATATTTGCAGGTTATGTTATGTACCTCAAAGTAAGTTTGCATACAAAATTTTGGAGCTCTAGTTTTAATAGAATAAAAGTTATGACAGTTCAAAGTTTGACATAAATTGCAGAAAAACACAGATTTCACGAACCCCACTTTTAAAATGACCACACAACAAAAACTATGAAACATACACAGCTCATCTTTGCTATTTCAACTCTCTGTAACACAAATACATTGCTGATTTTTTTTTTAAGGATCACAGATGCATAGAAAATGAAATACAATCCTCTCAAATAGCATTTTGTTAAAATTTTCAAACGGCAAGTGGTCAAAAACTGAATAAAACGTCTCTTTTTGGAATCTTGTAAAATAAAAACTACTCCATGTACACCATCCAAATTTGGTATACTAACTATACTTGCTCTTTGGAGTTTAGACATTTACAGGGTGAAGTTTTAGACAATCTTTTTGTTTAGATTTAGAAATATAACATCTCAGAAATGTAGTTTTATGCAATACATCCGCACACTTGTTGAATAGGAAAAAAGGTAAAATGAAAGAATTATTATAATTAGGTAGTCCCACTCATTTTTTTCTACATGATATTGTACAAATGTTTTATGCTCAAAATGTGTGTTCTGATGAAATAAGGTTGTACAGAAAAAAAAAATGATGATAGCTATAATACTTTTTGAGATATTGTCAATTTAGTGTCATAATTTGTGATCAATATTTTTTAGACGTAACGAATGTCCAGTTTGTCAAGTTCAGTACAAATAAAATATAAACCACACTGATCAACAGTCCAACATTTTAAATTAACACAATCACAGACAACAAGAAAAAACAGACATAATGCAGAATCGAAATTTTAAGTTTATTATAAATTGCAAGGGAAAACACTTTTGGTTCATACAATTGTGAAGAAAACTGCTGTGAATTAAAGATCAGTGAATTTGCGTGCAAAAGTGCGTTTGTCTCTGTAAAACAGCGACGTTTGGACTACCTAATTTCAGTGAGATTTAGGGTTATGTTAGTAAAAACATCCTATCTTATGTATTATTGCATATATTTCAATGAAATAAAAATGCAAATGAAAGGAAAGATTTATTGTTTTCCTTATGTTAAGTATACTTATCAGATGTCAAATTTTAATCCATGCATGAACACATATATTTACACACAAAAAATTCCAGCGATTGTCAGCTACATACACTATATAAAAAGACTATTTACATGTGCATACGCTACTAACGCTAATGTCACTGTTGATCTCATCGTCCGATTCAAAATCAACTTCTCTCACTTCAATGTCCAACAAACTGAATCCTGTAGACTCCTCACTATTACTTGACGATTCAAAATCCATTTCAAACATCAAATGTGAAAAAGAAAAAAAGTTTATAAAAAATTAACACATCAAAATGTTTTGAAATGCACTTCAATTATCGCAGAATCAACTACATAGGAAATAGGCAACTGGAAGTCTCGCGATTTATCTAACGATGTGTGAGAAAGGAACACAGGTTGATAAGGACACTTTCGGCTGCTGTGCCCGATCAGACTATCAACCTGCTTTGCCCAGTAGAGGGTTAATGGCTTATTAACACAAAAATACTGTACCTCTGCAGCTATGCTGTTCATCTGTTTCTGCAAATCTCTGGCAAACTCCAAGTTACATTTAACCTCATCATAGTGCTTGAGAGCATCCTATCCAAAGATTCAAATGAATCAGAGTTAGTGGTGTATAAAATTGGAAAGCAAAATATCACAATTTAAAGTTTAAAAATCCCTTTAAAGTAGAAAAAAGGTATTTTTTTTAAATCAAGGAGAAATTAGTTAATTAGGCATGAATGTCATAAATCTGACAAAAAAATCAATGGCAGGCTTTATTTGTTAATAACAACAATAAATAAAACTGACTAAATGCATTCTACGACATTATATATGCATACTATAGTAATATATTGTAAGACATCATAATAAATCAAATTAAATATTCAAACACAAAACCTCTAACAATTCTGGCCCAAACAGACAGGATTCTCATTAATCTCTTTCCACAAAATTAATTTAAGAAATCCTTACATACTGATATAATTAATAAAGACTTAAACAGTTTTTTGTTAAAAGAACATAATAAACAGCAGAATATAAAACTTACCTGTTGCTCCTTTTCAAGAACACCACCAGTCTTTGCCTTACTTTCAATGGCATCAAGTTTACCCTAAACAAATTAAAACCAACATCAACCAATCACAAATTACATGAACAAAGTGTTCTTAAAATGTATTGTTTTCTCCATCTGAAATTAAAAGTATAATTTCATTTAAATTGCTTCTAATTCTAGTATTTAAATGTGACAAAAGATAAATTATCCTCAATAAATGCATTTAGAACTGAATCTCAAAACAAAATGTGGAAATGAAAAATGTGAAAATATGGCATTTGTATCAAAGGATGAATTAATATTTTCACAAAAATGAGTTCTATATTAGTATACATGTATATCAGAAAGCAGAATCTATGTTATGATGCTAAGTATGTCAAATAATTGTCATCAGTCACCTGAAGGGTCAGACCAGTTATCAGTCAGGAATGAAAAACCGATAGGCATTTTATGAATACATCGATTACCAATAAGTCACTGTCATATATTCCATCCTGCCTGATATAATTATCATATGTATAAACTTCTAAATATAAGATATCACTAAATAAGTCCAATGAATCAGGCAAACAAAACAAGACTACAGTTTTTTCAAAGAGCTACATTATAAGAAAGAAACAACATTAGTCATTAGCATTAAATCTGTGAATGCATCCCAACAGTGAGCTGTCTTATTACATACTATCCAAAACTAAGAAAGCCTGGGCTCTGCTGTCATTTTGGACCAAGAGTATAGGTAGTTAACTATTTCAACCTAACTAAACAGTGATAAAAACGTCTACTAATTACTAATACTATGAAAGATTGAAGATTACTTATGTATTATCTAAAGTGAACCCCTGTATAATAAACTTTTCTGGTACTGTAAAATGTTACTGAATTACCAGTGGATCCATACATGATTCATTTCAGAATGAATGTTGTTATACTGTTTTCACTATAGGGGACAGCAAAAGTTTCAAGCACAATCCTTTTATAAGTCAATCCTTTGTTAAGTTTTTGTCTGTTAGTTTTTTTCAAGCACAATCCTTTTATAAGTCAATCCTTTGTTAAGTTTTTGTCTGTTAGTTTTATGCAAGCAAATGAGGGTCTATGAACACTAGCCATTATCTGAAATTATGTTACATGAGCCAAACATCCTGCAGGGATCCAATGGCAATTCAGTAACATTATACAGTACCAGAAAAAGTTTAGTTTGAAAGACTAAGATTTATTTTATAATTAATTCAATAGATTTTTAGCTTGGAGTAAAAACAACCAGTCCCCAAAAATATTGATTAACCAAAATTATTTTAATTGTACAAGCACTGGCTTAGTTAAAGTTCAACTTTGGTGTATGTACAGTAGGTATGACTAGCCTAATCCACATAATCCACACATTAAATTGTGTAATAAAGCAAAGATTTTTATTCAAATTTCAATCCTAGTAATGGTGTACTTTTGACCATTTTTTAATGAAGAAAACTGCAGATTACTTGCCAACTTTTGTTTAAAATACATTTGTAAAATGTGTACAGAATAAACCAAGCCAAACTTCATAGCAGTGGATGCAGCATTTAATTATCTTTATTTTTGATACCAAATATATGTGTGTAATGTGTTTGTGTGTGGCACACATCACAAGCCAAGGTAAAAAACACTATGCCAAAACACACATTCTGTCTTGTAAGTCTGCTGGATAAAACTCGACATAAGTGAATAATTATCAACTTTATTCAATCCATGTACTTTCTACATACAAGCAAGATATACAAATTTACAATCATAAGAAAAAGAAACATTAAACTTGATTTTGAATGTTTGTTTGAATTAATGAATGATTTGGATGTTGAGAGGTCAATGAATGAAAAGTAATGAAAATTTGCACTTTTATATATTGATTTTTGCTGGCTTACTACTGTGCTGCTACCTACTAATTAATATCTTAACATTTTTGTGATTAACTTTTGTAAGTGAAACATGACAATAACTAATTTTGTTTGGTATAGAACAAAGAGATCAAAACTCAAGCTTTTGACATGATATGAAAAAATGTTTACTAATTCTGTGTAATTGCGCAATTTTTGTATCATTTTAACGCAGAAATCTACTGTTAGTGCAAAAAAGGTGTAGAATTTTTTTAATAAGTAATGAGCAAAGTAATATTTATCACACTGCAAAATTTCATGACGATCATGCAAATGGTTCAAATGTTATGGCCAGTTTTGTGCAAAACGTGTGTAAAAGTGCCGTCATCAGTCATTTTGATGATTTTACAAAGTTTGGGCCAACCTGTATTAGTGTATATGAATCAAATGAAAATAACATTCTGAAAAAATGGGCATATTCTTTATATACATTTTAACATAAATGAACAGTTTCAATAATATATTTCAATTAATGAATCAGATATGCTGCATCAAACTTCATCAATCATGTTATTTAACTATCCTGATGAAGGTTTTTTATGAACCTCTGCAGCTAGGCATTTTGTTATTTCATCATAAAGAAAGTTACAACTTTGTATTTTGTTATCTGCAAGTAGAAAGGAATAAAGTATCAAACTTTCATAACTGCATTTTAGATTTTAGTTAGTCTTTAGCAAGTCTAAAAATTGTCAAAATAACCATTCTTTTTCACTGCCGCCATTTTAAAAAACTTAAAAATAGCATATCTCTGGAACCAATTGAGATAGGTTCACAATTTTTTTTTCTTTCATGTTTTAAAAAGTTTTAAATGAAAATAACAAATTGAATCAGTGAATGCTTGATTTTATTATTTATTTTTTGGTGCCGCTACCTACTATAAATGCTGAATCCAGACTGCACTTTGGGAAAGGGTTCTGCCCATAAACCATTTAGCTGGGACCTATTTTGAGTCAAGTGCGATTTTGTAGAAATCCTATTTACAATTCAAGAATCTAACTCTAACTAAGCATACAAAATCTAAACTTGTTTTATACATACAAAATCTAAGTCCAATCTTAATTCTTATCTCTAAGTCTAATTTTAACTCATGGTTAGTATATTTCTTAATGTTTCTGAAAGATAGCCTATTTCTTTTTTACTGTTTCACCAAAGATATTTGGTGAAAAATCTTGACCTATGTAGGCTATTAAGTATTAGTTTTAGACTGCTGCACATAAATAAATTTATGTGCAAATTTTTACTATAATTAGTAGGCTTCTATCTATATACTACAGGCAAATAAACCCATACTGTTCATATTTTATAGCCTACTGTTGAATAACATGTAATAATAAAATATGATGCTGAATAACATATAATAAAATATGAATTATGATATGAATATGATGCACATTGTTTATCTTCTCTTTCGTAATATGTTCATAGTTACCTAGTTTAAGGGCGTAGGCAGAGCTCTTTCATTGCTTTCACATTTATAGGCTAAGAAATTCATCAAAATGGTTCTAGTCCAGCATCAAAAACGCTTGCCCTCCTACTTTCTCAATACATAAACTAACAGTACTTACTAACTTAGCATAGAAACGGCATACATAAGCATAAACAATTTACTGAAATTGTACAATATTTAAACATAATTTCTAAAAAATGTGGTACCAATGAACACAATAAAATAGTCTGTCAGTTTTTATGTAATTTAAATAAAAGTAAATAAAATGCCACTATATGAACACAACTACTTCCATGAAAGAACATGTGCTGCCCACCGCCATCTTGGAGGATACCAAGTGAGTTGATTTGATCAAATGGAACACTAAAGAGTTTTACGGGTAAATATAGAGAAACACAAAAAATATTTTTCTCACATAATAAAAAAGTGATGTTAAAGCAAATCTAGTTTTAAAAAACAACAAATATAAACGTTTTTATGGATATATGTTGACGTTTTCCCTAATAAACCCATCGATCTAGATTCACAAACACAAGGGCAGACATTCTAGTTTTGCAAAACAAGAGCCAAGTCTTCAATATTACGTTGGCTGGCAGAATAACCTTATCTCACCTTTCTTTTCTCCAGATTCCGCACCTTCTTGTCTAACATCAAAAGAACCTGTTTCATTGGATCTTGTACCTCCGAAGAGGCTTTTTGCTCGACTTTGTTAGATGCGGCGGGCATTATTCACACAGGCAACCTCATAGGACTAAGAAAGAATTTTCACGTGCTGGCTCAAGAGTTGTAGAAAGCTTACCTCACACTTTCACATCCGGAATTATAAAATTAAAATATTGACAATATTTTAATAATAACGTAAATAATAAACATATTTTAAGCAATTATACCTTCAAGAACCAGTTTAAATAATTTTACTCTCGATCTTTTTTTGCGTGTAATGACCTTGCCATTTTTTTTTTTGTAAGTGTAGCTGACTTTATTAAGCGTGACTGGTTCCCGGCATATCTGACAAAAAATCTGATTTGGTGCAAGCAGTAAAACAATAAAAATAATTTCAGATGAAAAATAAAGACAGCTTAATGCTAATCAATCAAAAATTTTCTTCGATATTTTTTTAATTCGTGTCTCCATTGTTTTCGCACTTTAAATGTACAAGGAAATGTATGCATGTTCATAATAGGCGGTATAGGCTATATATTAAATCCAAATTTATTTTAATATTATGCAAGATTTCTTTCTAGAAAATACGTTTTGCAGTTATTTAATTTCTGTTTAATATTCGTTAAGTGTTGTGTCAGTGGAGATGTAATATTACATGTTAGTGCTTAGGTTTAATGAAGTCAGTACATTGCGCGCCTTTACTTTTCCACAGACACGGTCTCCTATCCAATCAGTTACATCATACAGTTGATCCATACAGACCATAAATCTGAATATGTGAGCTGGGGAGGTTAAAGGTCCGTTTCAACTGGTTCGATGATTGCATAGTCGTAGATAGAATATAGACATTGTATAGTGTAATCCAATATATAATATAAATCTACCAGTGAAAACTCCATAATGTTGTATCAACTTTTCGTATGCTTATATGAACAAAATCGACTACTTATAAATGGTTTCAAAGAAGATCGACTATATACAGTCCAATAATTTGTTCAATATATGCTATTCTGGACAGTTGCAAACTCCCGTCAATTAAAATGTAATTATACACGTGGATTTTTTTTGCGAATCAACTTGTTTTTGAACCCGCATGCAGTTTTACTCCCTTGGCCGTTTAGAAGGGGACTGCGTCCGGTATGAATAAATAGTTTGTTTATATTGTCTATTTCATGTCTGATTATGTTAGCTTGACCTTTATCGTCAGATACAACGGAATCAGTCGACACTAAGTCCACCTGTATATTAAGGTAAATCACCTGTAAGGAGTTTGCTTATTTAGGTTTAATGTCCACTTCCAACTTTCATTTCGTAGATGGGGCACTAACTGGCAAGGAGAGATGTAGTACAAGGGTTGGAAAAGTGATGGGGTAGTGGGGTGTTTGGTAGGATTTTCAAGGTAAGCTAAAAGCAATTACGTTTACACCGAGTAGGATCGAACCTCGATCACCTGAATGAGAAGGCCAGTCGCGGCCTTACTTTCTCTGCATTCACTTGTGGGGTTAAGGGTGGAGGGAGACTGTCAACGAATTTTTAGTATAAGTGGTGGTTAGAATATGATATGATCTACTTCTTTAGGTTTACACTTTGCTTAATTAATTAAGGGATTTAATCTCTACTCTGTAGCACATGGAGCTCACTTTATCGTCCCATATATCATAAATATAAGAGTGTTTACATAACCTTTGAATTTAATGTGACGAAACTCCCATTTCCTCTTATTTTAGTGAATTGAATCAGGTCTGTTAAAAAAATACATTAAATTCCATGCAAGTGAAGATGAACATGTGTGTGTGGTGTGTGTATGTGTGTGTGTGTGTGTGTGTGAGAGAGAGAGAGAGAGAGAGAGAGAGAGAGAGATTCTTTAGCCATATTTCCCTATGGGACGACCAAGCAAGTTTCGTGTACAAAAATTAAATTAAAAAATCTGAACTCACTTGCATTTAAGTATCTATTATTACCTTTGTGTACTTATCCCAAAATAAGGCAGGCAGATACTGAAATTGAAACTCACGTTTTGACCTAAGTGTCAGCCTATAGAGCATCCATCATGCAGAGCTGTCAACACCAACACTGAAGCTGCGTGCCACACAGGTGAGTTTAATCACTGAATTGGTTAACAGGGGGGTGGGTGGGTATAACTTTTTCGTATTTCCATACACTATCAGTAGGTTTGTAGAGCTATGGTTTAGGAGTAATAGAATCCTTTCTAGTTTTCAGACAACACCATCAGTGAGTAATTTAAAAACAGTGTACACACCAAACTCGAGCAGATATCTTCCATTGTTCCAAGAACAGGCAAGGAATGGCTCTTTTAGTTGTTCAATAAGTATGCCTAAATAAAAAAATCTTAATGGAATAATTCTGTCATATCAAGGTGAGAAAATCTACTTCACTATTGCAATAAAGGAATTACAAATTATATTTGAAACATTATTATTTAATTCTTAGTAATTGAAGGTACTTGTCAGACTGACATTTATTACTTGTTTCATTGTGATTAATGCAATCAACCACTTGTCTTATTGATAACTGTAAACTTACACTATATAACATGTCTGACACATTAATTAAGTTAAACAATTGATGTTCTTTTAACAATATTAATCTTGTTTAAATATTATTTATGTGTTTAAGCACAGTACATTTAATTAACTTATATAATGGGAGGAGTCTCATGTCATCTAATGTCTCATCACACATCTTTTCACGTCACCCTTCCTGAATTACTATGTGTGTTAACCACTAGTTACCATGTATATTGTTGTCTGAGAGAGAGAGAGAGAGAGAGAGAGAGAGAGAGAGAGAGAGAGAGAGAGAGAGAACTGTTTTTGTTTTGGGGTAATTTGGTTGTTCAATTTGAAGATCAAGGTCGACAAAATCTGTTTCTATTTTGACTTTGAAATTTATTAAGTTAATTAGCCTACGCACTTAGGACTGAGTTGTGAAATTTAAAGGGGAGCACCTGCACTATAGTGCCAAGTGGTTCCATTTGAGTTATCCACAAACTCGGGCAAAAGAAATTGATTTTGTTCCCAGTTCGACAGTGCAAGAATGAGAAGATGCATGCGAGTTACTGGTATTTGATTTTGACCTTTTCTTTCAAAATAATTCCTAACACCAAAACGATCTCTTAAATGGTCGACACTAGACGATCAAGCAGTTGAGAGAGAGGTTTTTAAAAAAATAAAATAAAATCAACACACACACAAACAAAACACTGATGTGCAATTAGGCGCCTTTCTCAAATTCCCCATTACTGACGGACCACAGTATCACCAAAAAAAAAAAAAAAGAAAAGAAAGCACTGAGCGCACACATACATTAAATTTATTTTGTGGATGGTTTAATCAGTTGCATTTAAATTAGGTAGAGCCCAAATGGAAATTAATTATAGGTATTTTCTACGTGATATAACAGTGTGTGTATGTACACTTTCAATATGTTAATATATGTAAGATGCGTGCGCAGCGCGCATGCGTGCTTCATTTCAGCGCGCTAAGAAATGTATTATTACGACTGCTATGTCGAATCAGTTGACCTATAACACTATCTTAAAAGCATTTTCAATTCTGGCCTACCGAATTTAATCGTTATAAGACATTATATCGAAATCGATAAAGATTTGATTTATATGTATGCATTTGTGTATGATGCAGCGTACACATATGTGATGGTGTGTGTGTTTGTGTTGTTATTTGTTTGTTGATAAGTACAGATGATTTCAGTGATAAGCGGGATTAATATATTTGCCTAAATAATCTCCAGCACCACCAATCCAGCCCGTAAGGACTATTTAACTTTGGACATGAAACCTCGGTCAAACCTCAATACATCATTAATCAGTAATATTACCCACTGCTACCAGATTCAAACCAACCCTGTTAACGTATGCGCTATCATCTTCTACACTACAGTCTACACTACTGGTCAGACTGGTTTGCCTTCACTGATCACATTCGTTTGTGGGACACTTGCTGAAGGTGTACTAGCTGTCCGAATTCACAAATAAATAAACATTAGCTTCCACCCCACCATTTTTCCTTTTAAATTTAAAGCATGTGTTAACAATCAGACAAGAATTAGCAAATTGAAATTGAATGTGTAAAATGGATTTTCAGGTAAGTAGTTATAAAGACAAATTCATTCATATAGAAATACCAGCCGATATATCAAATGTTGCCCAAGTAAACAAACGAGCAACATAGCTGAACTTTTAATAGCATTTGTCAATTGGAAAAATAAATAATTGTTACTACTAATAATAAGAATTTTGTTTAATTATAAATCCATCATTGAGACTAATCCATTGATAAATATATATGTGTGTGTGTGTGTGTGTGTGTGTGTGTGTGTGTATTTGTGTGCGTGTGTGGTGTATGTGTGTGTATGTGTGTATATGTGTGTGTATGTGTGTGTGTGTGCGTGCGTGCGTATTCACGTTAAATGCAGCTACATTACTCCCTGTTTAATTGACTTATATGTAGATGTTTAGTTTAGTTTAAAGTCATCTCGTAGACATGCTGCATAAATATTTTGTTTTTACAGTTTGAAGTGAACATGGAGAACAGTGGTGGTTTTATTGAATTCTATAAATATTTGTCATACTCAAAATGAAAGACTGACATTTTTAATTTTTTTTTTTGCTCTGTGAGAGTTTTAAGATTGAACAAAAATAAAAAAGATCGACCGTCTAAAATTCTCAGGTATGATTTAAATCAGTCATGGATTCGCGTTGTTAGACAAGTTAGATTTTAGTTATTAGTTTTGAAAACTCTCTATTCACGAAACCGTTATAGTTATCACATTTTCTTTTATTTAATTTTCTCTACCACACCCACACAAACAACACCGATTTATTTGTTGAATTATAAGTAACACCATGCTTTATTTAAGGTTTGTTACTCAGCAATCGGATACATTAAGCTGACTGATTAATTGCGGACTTCAACCACCCACCTACCACATGTGCCACTCGCAGAAGCAACCCGATCCTAGCTATTCAAGTAAGAGGATCGAACCGCTGATCAATCGCGACATGGCCGGGTAACGGCAACTTAAACCATGCGCTCTAATCCTGAGCGAACTGAGCCACTAGCACGACCGATCAATGCCCTTGTAATCGTAGTGCAATGGCGCTCACAACAACAAAAAAAGCAAACAAACCCTGACTAGACCAAAACCGTCACTGTAATTCTTATCGGCAATTACTCAACCGCTGAGACAGGATTCTTTCATTATAAAGGAGTTTTATTAAACAAGGTCTGCAGTGTACTTCTGGCGTAAGGTCAGGAAAAGGAAACACGTTCGTACCTATCACTGTGTCCGGGGTGGGAAAGCAGTATTTCAACAGGAAACAAATTAGTACCTTTCGTTGTTGGGGGTGGGGGGGGGGGGGGAAACAGACGACTGGGAAAGCTGTCTGTCCGCAGGAAAAGCGTTAATGCCTCTTGCTGTATCCAGGAACAGCACCTTGTGTCAACTGGTAACGCTAATAATGTCTCTCGCTGGATGTAGGTGGCCATGTAATTAACAAGAAATGCGTTAATGCCATTATTGAACCAACATGAAATATCTACTATGCCTCTCATTGCTCTAGGTTTAGGTTCCGGGGTGGGGGGTGGGTGGGGTGGAAGGGGGCATCTTGCTCAACTATGTGGTCAATACCGGCACTGAATCCGCCCGCGAATTTACTTTTCAGACGCCTCTGGCAGGATTCATTTCGTTAAGAACCATCGACGAACAGATTTAGGATTAAACATGTTATAGATATGATTATTATTATTTGCAATTGGCTTTCGGAAATAGATATCTGGAAGTTATCTCACTCTACAAAGTGACTGACTGAAGGTAGCTGGTCCTAAAAATCCTAAATACTAAAGAGTTCATAGTTGGAACGATTGCACGTGGTTTCGAGCGCAAGACACGATTTGTAAAAAGGGAAAAAGGCAGTCAGCTGTAGCAATTAAAATAAATCAAAAGACATGCGGGCAACACTGGTTCCTCGGAAGTGAATAAAATCGCTGTAGCGTAAGGACTCAGTATTGTACCGTGTTTAGATTTATTTTTCAAAGTTATGACTTTTATAGTCTGTACGTGTGACGGCGGCTTTACTGGACAGAGTCGGCGCCGTCACGTGCTCGGCCCTGTGGGAGTAGGAGCTGAGCCAAGACTGTGGCCCTAGTTTATGATAAGGATACGATCCGGGTAGGGGATTATGGTATTTCTAGCAATATCTTCTTTGAGCTTAAACAGACTTGTATGATCTCTAACAGATTAATCGGCTTGGCAGCTTTCGGTCTGTTCTGTTCCGTTGATTGAGTTTTGACCACTAGAGGTAACAGACGCCGAGACAGTATCAAAGATGGTAAGTGATATCACTATTATGGATGACAAAATTACCTTTAGTGTTATTTTGAGCATATAGGAACAGAGCAAAATTGCTTTTCAAACACTTGAATTAATTTTCAAAGCAGTATAGGCGTTGTAGAAAGCCAAAATAATCATGGAGTCATTCGCCATCACTCGTCAGCTTATTTATCAAGTTTTATTTTTAAAAAAATCTCCTTTGGCACAAATACACAGCTATTTCTAGATGAGACTGCAACAACCTGGCCCAAATAAATCTTGTGATCGGTATGACTGGCACTCTTGGACGTTGGAACCCAGTAAGCTGACATTTCATTAATTGCTTCAACTGTATTCCACACTCTATCTATCACTCATGTCTACCTAGTCACGTACCCGTATTTAAGTTTTCCGTGCGCCTGTGCCCTATTGGGAAAGTTGGGTGTTGATACGAAACTGAACCAAAGCCTCAGTTCCCCAAATTCAATATAAATATTCAAACCGATATCTGGCAGCCGCTGATCTGTGGCCGTTAAGATACTCAGCAAATCAATAATCTTATATTTAGAACAATATGATTGTGTCACTGTCAAAAATCTGTCCATATCAGTGAAGTATTACTTGGTTTATGGCCAAAATGATCAGTCCCGAAATTACTCCATTAAACAAGAAAACGAAGTATCAATTGTGCACTAGCAATATTAATATCTTGTTCATTGGTCTCAACAGTGAGCGTGCATTAAAAAGATGACACAGTATCAGACACAGGTATTAATGTGTAAAGAAAAAGCAGTTATTAAAAGAAAACTAATACCAACAAGGGAAGTAGTTTACGATCTTGTGTTAAACCGGAAATTCGATGCAGAGTATTTGACCGTCGTTATAGCGACAGGCCGAGGGTCGCTGTCGCTCAATCATTAATGTACCTGAGAGAGAAGGCACGACTCTCCGTTACCCGTCGTCACAAGTTCTCTCCACCTGTTGATAACGCATGTATTGAAGTCGCGCGAAAGCCCTCGCTATACTCTCCAGACCGTATTAGCGATCAACTATGACATCGACCCACGAAGGGACTGTTTTAAAACGACGATGTAGTCTTGAGCTGGCTCGTAGCGAGTACGGTTGCCTAGATGTAAACGTCAGAGTTTACCGTTCGTATCTGTAATCTGCCGGTGGCAGATTTGTTTTGCCTAGATGTGCTAAGTTTTAGTATTGTTAATTATAGACTCATTGTTCTTCACAAAATCTTAGTAACCCCCGAACCGTGCCTTTAGGTGGGAGATAAACGTCTCTTGGAAAAGGTTTGCTATCTATCTATCAATCAATCTATCTATCTATCTATCTATCTATCTATCTATCTATCTATCTATCTATCTATCTATCTATCTATCTATCTATCTATCTATCTATCTATCTTTCTATTTTCATTTCTAAAATAATTTTATTTGAATAAAAAATAACCTTAGGTATTTGCAATATATCAATGTGCAGTTGTATAAACTAAATGTTTGAATTTTTATGCATGTACTTGATTTTAAAATGAGTGAAAGTTTTAGTCTCTATAAAATATATTGCAGTTTATGGCAACATATACTTTTAATTTTCTTTTTCTTTATAGATTAACTTTCAAACATTAAAAAGTCCTATGTTTTTAATTGTTATCAAAATAACAGCAAAAGATATTTAACTCTCTTTTTTGAATAAAACTTGTTAATATAAATGCAAAAAATAAAGTGATTCTTAAATTTTAAATGATCTGTCTCCTGTAACTGGCATAAGGAACATTTCACATGAATTATCTGCCCATAAAAGCTTCTGAAAATACAATAGTTTATATAAAAAAGAAATTTAAAAAAGCATTAAGAACTTCTCAGTTTATTTTTTAATACACTAAATTGTTAAATACAGTACATCATAATATATTATATTAAAATTAATTTAAGAAAGATATTTTCAGCCTCTTTTTTTTTTTTTTTTTTTTTTTTGGTAATAGAAGGATTTGAGCAGACAATAAATAGCTTTGAAAGTTTACCTGGCGATATAGCTATTACAAGTAGCACTTTTAGGCATTTGGCTTTAGCCACATCTCATTGGTTGTTTTTCATCATATTTACAAGATACAGTGCAGTTACAATATAGTTTACAGAGTACTGTATAATATTTATATAATAAATAAATAATGCAGCACTTCACATTACAACATAGAATTGAAAAGCAGTATATATATATGTACTTTTTTTACCACACAGTCTGCTTTAAAGTTTAATGCAGTTCACACTAAAATTATAATATACATTGTGGAATTCATTGCCTTACAGCACTCTAGTACTCATACTACATTTTTTTCAGTAAAGCAAACAACTTAAAATCTTTATATTAAGTATGCATATTTAATAATAACAGATTTTAAATGGTTCTTAATTTTTATGACAAAACACTATAAAGTGAAATAACTATACATTCATTGGTGCAGCTTTGAAAATAACTCAAAGAATTTCTCAGGCTTATACAATTGAAGTTTTAACATTTTAACTTGTCAATAGAAGTGTTGTTTTATATTAGTTCTGAATTAATTTATAAATAATGTTTTTTTACAGGTATTTTGCTGCTAATTTTTTAATTGCCTCCAGCAAAGAAAGCACAGCATCCACTCGAAAAGGAAAATGGTTGAAATGGCATCACAGGTAAAGTGTCTACAAAGTTTATTTTACACTCATAACTATGCTGCACTCTACACTATAGTTAACTTCAATCTACACTATAGTTAACTTCAATCTACACTATAGTTAACTTCATTAAAGTATACTTAGCTAACTGCATTATATCACATTATGCTTTATTACTGTACTGTATTTCACCACACTTAATTAATTATATATATAATACTCTATATTATAATATATATATATATACATGTGTATATATATGTAATATGTGAATGTATATGAATATTTTCCTTGGCTTGTCTGAAAGATAAAGTTATGTACAGTAGTTCTGGAAATTACCATGTAATGTCTGTATAGTTGTGATGAAACGAACCTGTACATTTCTGTATAATATGATGGAATTTACCTGTACAAGAATTATGGAAATAACCTCTGTATTTCCGTACAATAATGAGGGAGTTTATATGTAATTTCTGTACAAAAATGCTAAAAATTACTTGTACATTTCTATACAGTAATGTGGAACTTACCAGTATTTCTGTACAGTATTACTGAAAGTTACCCACACAGCATTGGTATATTTAACCTGTACAGTATTCATTGAACTTACCTCTACATTTCTTGACAATAATGATGAAACCTTTCTATACATTTTTGTTACATTATTGATGGAACTTACCTGTAATTTCTGTACATTAAATATGAAACTTGCTTACATGTTTCTCTACAGCAATAGTATAACTTGTTTGCCTCATTAACTTATCTATCCATTTCAATACCATTGCATGCAATTTACCTGTATGTTTCTGTGTCATTGCAATGTAATTTACCTCTCTGTTTGTATCATTGCAATGAAATTTACCTGTCTGTTTCTGTGCTATTGCAGTGTAATTTACCTGTCTGTTTCTGTGTCATTGCAGTGTAATTTACCTTCTGTTTCTGTGCTATTGCAGTGTAATTTACCTGTCTGCTTTTGTCATTGCAATGTAATTTACTTGTCTATTTCTGTGTCATTGCAGTGTAATTTACCTGTCTCTTTCTGTGTCATTGCAATGTAATTTATGTAATTTACATGTTTATTTTTGTGCCATAGTGAAGAAAAACTAGATTAATTGTCACTATTAAGCTTTAGTTTCCTGACTTAACCTGCAATAATTTAACCTGTACCACTTTCAATTTCTTTAATTTTTCTTATAGTTTGTATGTAGACTTAGCATCAGAAATATCCATAACTTGTATTGCTTAGTGTTATAATGTGTGAAAGTTATTTATATTAAAAAACATTTAAATAGCAGAGAAGCGAATAAGGTCACAGGACAAATTTCTTTTCCTTGGAAAAACTAAAAGTGCTGGTACATCTCTTGTTTTTATTCCACGGTGAATACCAGAGCCATCAACAGCTTCCAGGTTATATAAGAATGTCTTCAGTAGTGTCATCATTTTGCACTTATAGGGAGGTCATAAAATGAGAAGTTGTGAATCAGTCTGATGATGTCCTGAAATGAAAAATAAAAAATAAAATGATGGAAGGGAAAAAATCTGCAAATTTCCCACTCTTTTTAAAAATATTATTTATTTTTAATTTTTAAAGGATAACTGTACTTGGTCTTTATTGATTTTCTGCCATTGGACTGTAAAAATGGTTCATGATCACTTTCATTAGCACTACTCTTGATAGATGAGTAGCGGTAAATCCACATTGAATGATCTGCTTATAGCAGTGTAACCAGGAAGTTTGCTTATTTGTCATGTCATTAGATTTGTTATTGAGAAGGTGCAATATGAGTAGTTGAATTGCTTGTGTGAATTAGAAGGGTATTCCTTGGTAGCAGGCAGTATGGGTGTGATTTGTTGGTTAAAGGTATTCAGTAATTCAGTATACTTATGTGTGGCAGGGGGGTGATATATTAGGCAGATTTTGAAAGTTAAGTTTTCAATGCATAGAAGAGGTGTAATCTATGGACATAAGATTGATAGCATGTGTTCTCAACTTGTGGTAGACATACAAAAGATAGTGTAAGTTCCCTCTGTGTGGTAGACATACAAAAGATAGTGTAAGTTCCCTCTGTGTGGTAGACATACAAAAGATAGTGTAAGTTCCCTCTGTGTGGTAGACATACAAAACTTAGTATATTCCCTCTGCGAGGAAGACATACAAATAGATAGTTTTAAGTTCCCTGCATGTAGTAGATAAACAAAAGAATGTATAAGTTCCCACTCTATGGTAGACATAAAAGAGAGATATTTGTAGATAGACAAAATATAGCTAGTATAAGTTCCCTCTGTGTGATAGGCAGAAACAGATATTATAAGTTCCCTCTGTGTGATAGGCAAACAGATAGTATAAGTTCCCTCTGTGTGATAGGCAAACAGATAGTATAAGTTCCCTCTGTGTGATAGGCAAACAGATAGTATAAGTTCCCTCTATGTGATAGGCAAACAGATAGTATAAGTTCCCTCTATGTGATAGGCAAACAGATAGTATAAGTTCCCTCTATGTGATAGGCAAACAGATAGTATAAGTTTCCTCTGTGTGATAGGCAAACACATAGTATAAGTTCCCTCTGTGTGATAGGCAAACAGATAGTATAAGTTCCCTCTGTGTGATAGGCAAACAGATAGTATGTTCCCTCTGTGTGATAGGCAGACAAATGATAGTATAAGTTCCTATTGTGTGATAGGCAGAAAGAGATAGTATAAGTTCCCTCTATGACAGTCTATGTGATAGGCAGGCAGAAGATAGTATAAGCTCCCTTTGTGTGATAGAAAGACAAAAGATGGTATAAGTTCTCTCAGTGTAAAATCAGGCAAAACCTAGTATAAACTCACTTTGTGATAGGCAGGCAAATAAATGTATAAGCTCCTTCAATTTAATAGGCAGGAAATTAATAGTATAAGCTCCTTCAATTTAATAGGCATGCAAATAATGGTATAAGCTCCGTCAATGTGATAGGCAGACAAAAGATAGATAGTGTAAGCTCCTTGTATATGGTAGAAATCCAGAAAGGATTAAATAAACATTTATTTATTTAATCTAAGGTAATATTAATTTGCATACTTGTGACAAAATCATCAAATGAAGTTTATTAATGTCTCAAATGCTACATCAAATATATGCATG
This sequence comes from Sinotaia quadrata, assembly GCA_028829895.1. Taxonomy (NCBI): domain Eukaryota; kingdom Metazoa; phylum Mollusca; class Gastropoda; order Architaenioglossa; family Viviparidae; genus Sinotaia; species Sinotaia quadrata. The sequence continues at coordinate 35,465,011 of CM054184.1, forward strand.
CATGCGCATACACACACACACACACACACACACACCTACATTGTCTTTTTCTGAGCTTACAAATGCCTCTAGTGACTATGTTCTTTACAGCAGTTATCACTGAACTTAACTTTGATACATTTATTTCCTTTACACAACTCATCTGTTAATTACAAGTCTCAGTACTCCCAATCTGCACTTGACCACACTAACATGCACTGTCCTTCTCTTGCCCATTCCTTCAGACTCCCTGTCACTCCTAAGAGGTAGCTAGATCCATGTTACGTAGATTTCTGAACTTTTGCTGGAATACAGTTTGCATCTAGAATTGTGTATTTGTCATAGAAACTTGTTACCTGTGAGTTCTTAGTTAAAGCTGTCTGGTTAACATGAATATTTCAAACAATATGTCTCATGTCTCATAAGTCAAATAAAATGTCTCATGTCCTACAAGACACAAATGAAAATCATAGAGTAATTTAATTTTTATTTAATTAGTTTTCACATTTATAGGCAAACAATTTGATCAGCTATGTGAAGTTTACCAAACCCGAAGGCTTCTGTTTCTAGTTATAGTAATGTCATGTACCCAATGCTATTAATCATAATTTGAACATCCAATAGGTGATTCCCCCCCCCCCTCCCTCAGCTAATAAGAGTGCAATGTTACTTAGGCATATTCAGGTAGACAAGAAGGATGTACTTTATTTGCTGCTATGTCACAAACCATTTCCTGTACAGTTTTTCAATTAAGTAAGTAGGCATGCCCTCAGCACATTTTCAGCAAAATAATATTTTATTAAATAAATGAAGAAAACACTAGAATTATACAATTTTAACACAATATAATGTGATATATTTTAGAGATGGATGTGGCTTGCCCCAAGTCACATGTAAACAGTTAAAATATTAGACAAAATGTCAGTAAATGAAGAGATGACTTTTGTGAAGTATACATACAGATCACTTTCTGCATGTTAGAATTCATAAACAAAGCAGTTATTACAGAAGGTGCAATCAACATGCACTTATTTTATAAATACCTTATCAGCAGCACATGTCCCTTACATGTATATCCATGTTCTAGTCTCATTTTTGGAGCTAAGCAGTATAGTGCACAGGCTTGAGACTGTTCGCAAATGAAGCAGTGATCCTGGTCTGATCAATATAGATGATCTAGATAGATCATTGTGAGAAGACTAGATGACACAGAGGGGAAAAATGAAGTGGATACATCTTTTATTTTACAACAGAGTTAAAATCATGGAAAATTACAGACCCTCTAGATGTTTCAAAATTTTGCTGAGGCATTCTAACCAAGCCAAAGGAACTTCAAAGATTTCATCACGAAAAATAGTACCTAGTCACTTCTCTTCATTTTCCACATTAAAAAGAAAGTTAAAGGTACAATAGCCTGCTGGTTGAATTATATCACAATATTTCAATGCACTTGTGTGCAGTAAAGGTATACCTTATTCGTTGAAGATATTCAGTATACTTTTATGTAGTAGGGGTGTGATATATTAGTTGTAGATATTTAGTGTACCAGTTCACTATATATTAGTGGTATGCTATCTAAGTATCTATCTATCTATCTATCTATTTATCTATCTTTCTATCTATCTATCTATCTATCTATCTATCTATCTATCTATCTATCTATCTATCTATCTCAGTATCTATCTATCTGTTTATCTATCTATCCACTAATAAATAGATTCATCTATCTGTATGCATGCCTGTCTGTTTGTCTACCTATCTATTGATTGATTTGGTTGGATGATAGCTCTCTTGAACCAAAAGCCCAAACAAAAATTTATTGTATAGGTGTTTGCAATTCATTGTGAATAAATCAGTTAATTAAATCATGAGGATAAAGGTACATAAATGATATAGATATAATTTTAGCCTGTTCGCTGTCAGTATGTTTTCGCTAGTGACAATGGAATGGGTCAGTGTACTAAAATATTAAAAAAAAAACTTATTTATAAAGTGATTTTAAAAAATCCAAGATACTCTGTAGTTTAGAAATGTGTTAAGGAATTAAAAAAGTAACTGATTGGTTGTTTTATATAAATAGGTCAACTAAAAAAAGTAACCCGATTTTGTGGTAAAGCATCTATACCAAAGACAGTGAACGGGTTAGGGAGTTTAAGATCACTACTCACACACACACATACTGATTTTAAACTACCCGAAATCACACCCATCATTTTTCAACTGATATATATATATATAATTTATTATGTGATAAATAATTGAGAGAATATATGATACATTTCTAAATGGTACAGTACTTAGATAATACAGTAATATGCATAATTGTACTTTTAATATTTTATGATGCCTTATGATATTCTATTATTTTCTCATTCAGATCATTTTAGTACCATATGACTGTGTGAAGTGTATGTGTGTATGTTAGTGATCAACATTTATTTTTAATTTAGCTTAGATTTGTTTACTACAGTGAATGTACCTGATTTTTTTTTTGCATATTTCTTTTTTTTGTAGTTGCAAGAGTTAATTAAAAATGGAGATCTTGATAAAGTAAAGGCATTGGTGGCACCTATCACAGATCCTGCTGCTATTGCTGATATAGAAAATGCAGTAAGATAATTAAGTTCATTACAAAATTTACAGGTCACTTAAAATAAATATTTTATGTTTATTTGAGTTATAGCATCTTAATGACTATATGGATTTTGTTAAATTTTTTTTGGTCATTTTTGCTTTACTTTTTCATTCAATTCTTGGATGACATTGACATAATAATAAACATTTACTCTAACTATAATTTTTTAAATTATACACATGTTTGTACTCCCCCCCCCCCATTTCATGGAACCAATTGTGTAAATGTTATATCACACAAGCACATACAAACAATTCTAAACAAAATAATAAAAATATATCCTTATGACTTGTATAATATGATGTGGAGGCATCTTTAATAAAGTTTTGTTTGTAAATTTCTTTATAACTACATCCATATGCTAGCAGGTCACCCACAGTTGAGGGAATAACTGCACTATATCAGTGGTTAGATTTAGCGTTCATTGGCAAAACAATACATTCAAAGCACATGTAGTTGTAATCACACCAAAGTGTCTTAATACTGGCAGATAAATAATTGAATAATTAATTGACTGTCGTGGAAAATGAAGGAACATTTTCACTTCAGCACAGAAAAAAGACAACACAGCAACAACCAAATAATGACAGATCAATAAGTAAACAATCCCAACAACAGCCAACTTTTCATTATTGATTTTCTCTGCCACCAAATTATAAGAAAGCACCACAAGAATTGATCATTCAGTCATCATCATTCTTGTAGGCTTTACAATTCAACACTCACACTTTCATTCAGTCATCATCATTCTTGTAGGCTTTACATTTTAACACTCATACTTTGAATATAAGAGTTAAAATGTTTATTTAAATACAATTCAGGTGTGAATCAGAAGTAAAATGGATGTTAATGTAACTAAGGTTTCATTATTTCTATAATGAAATCTAGATACTGTAATCCAGGGGTCTCAAACTCATGGCCCATGGGCCAGTAGCAGCCCACATTACGATATTTTGTGGCCCCCACTTGATATCAAAGTTTAGTGCTTACTTTTGTTTCTTACACAGGTAAAATTATTACAATCTCTTGTGTGTGTGTGTGTGTGTGTGTGTGTGTGTGTGTGTGTGTGTGTGTGTGTGTGTGTGTGTGTGTGTGTGTGTGTGCGTGCGTGTGTGTGTGTTTTATATACTTTTAGTTTTTGGGAACAGACCCAGTTAACCTGGCTATTGACTGCCGTTGGGAGCATATTGCCATTTACTTAGTGGAGAAAGGATTTTCTATCTCAAAGTTGTACCAGGTGATTATTATTTGGCATTACTCTTTTATTCTGGACATTAACATTTTTGCAATTAATTTTTATTTTATAACAAGTAATCACATTAGTAATTATAAATATATATGTGTTTAAATTTTTCTTTTTCCCTTAGAGTCACTAATAAGATGGACAACATCAAAACAATAATAGTAAATAGAACTCATAGAGAGATATTGCTTGCTATAAAAAACCAAGAAGATGACACTCAGAGATTTAATATGCTCGTTATGTATTGCATTAGTAGATATCATAATCTCTTTTAGAGAATTATTAAATGAAAATAAAGTGTCATCATTGTGTTAGTTTAAAAATAAAATTGAAGGTTGCTTTTTTTTTTTAGAAAGAAGGTGCCATTTGTGAGTGTAATGACATCACCTATGTTTTCATTCATAACATGACTACCACAACCACCAAAAAAGTTTGAAAACATTATATTGTTTAAAGTTTTATTAAAAGGATGTGTATTAGCTCCTTATTTTAAATGTTTTGAGTGATATTTTAAAAAAAAAATCCTACTTTCACATTTTGTTTTAAAGTCAGTATCACATCAGTGTGACCAGTGGTGTTTGTCCATGCACGGGCAGGGCCGGTGTCCAGGTCAGTATGATGCATCAGACAATGCAGCAGCCAAACATTTTCATCGCTTAAAAGAGCTGATACAGACAATTCAGGAAGGTCACCACCAACCAGGAGATGGTCTGATTGATATACCTGTGCAAACCAGTTTTGTACCCCAGCCACCAAGTGAAAAGAAAGTTAAGAAAGACAGGGTGAGACTTGAATAAATTGTTTATTTTTTAAAAGTTTTACATGCATATTATTGTAATGTTTGTACTGTCAGTTAACATAATTTATTTGCAAATGTTTAAGCATATGATACTTGTAAAAAAATCATTTTGTGCTATAATATACCTTGATTGACCAGTCTTTTGAAAGAAACATTTTATTTTTAAACATAAACATTTTTGTATTGACCAGGTTATTCCATCTGTGAGAAAGGGGAAACAAAAGAAAACAGCCAACAATGCAGCAAATCTGATAAACCAGTATGGGATCCATTATGCTGACAAGGCAAGAGCAAAGCGCTAATGCTGAGTTACTAAGCAATTGCACTTCCATTCACTAGTGAAATTAACCCCTTTGATGTGTAAAGAGCAGTATTTAAATTATTCATAATGACAGTGTATTGGCCAGATTTCAAATGGAGAAAGCTGTGCCTATTTTGACATCCATTCATTCTGATATTTCTATTCTATCATTTTCTTTACATTTTTTTCAGAGAGCATACAATTAGTAAAGCTGTAAAAAAAAAAAAAACACCTTTGAGAGTAAACCTTTAACTTTGAGAGTAAACCTTTAAGACCATACTTTTTTAAGCCTTGACACTTAAGGGGTTATGAGAAAGTGTTTAAGCATGTTTGGAAGGTGGCTTTGGTTGTGGTAGTTATGGTGATGCTTTTTATTTTATGTGGTGATTACATAATTCACATTAAATATATGAATCCTTTGAACTTCTTCAGTTTCAAAGAAATTCTAAGATTTTCTAAACTTTGATTGATAAAATGTAGAGGATGAGAGAAGAATTATATGGAGGGGGGTGGGGTAATGTTACTGAGAGTAGGTTTTTACCTCAAGCATAGTGGTGATCACTTTATATTTGATGAAGATCTGAATATTTGAACTTGGACATCAAAATCAAAGAAAGTCAGTAATGGATGATTAGAAGAAAGGTAGATTTTAAGAGGTGTAGATTATTTACAGAATTAATGGATGATTGGGCAAAATAGTGGATGACTGGGAGAAGTGCTGTATGATAGTGATATTAATAGGAGTGGGTGGTTTTCAGAGCAAAATAATGATTATTACACATTTGACAGAACCAAATATATATGATTATGAGAAAGGATGGATGATTGGGAGAAATGATGGATGATTATGAGCAGTGTAGAATTTTGGGAAAATTAATGGATGATATTGAGAATTTGGAAAGAAGTTGTGGATAATTGGGAGAAGTGGTGGATGATTTGAAGAGGTGATTTATGATTGAGATAAGTGGAGGATGATTACTTCTGTGTGAGTGTTCTTAGTATCTAATTGACATTGTTCTGATTATTTATTTTTGTCTGGCTACCAGGAAGGCAACACATTACTTCATAAATTGGCATGCTCTTCTCCTTCAAATATTTACACACTTGCTTACCGTGGAGTACCTGTCAATGTTCAGAACAACGTAAGTGCATTTCAGTTCATGACCTAACCTTTCCACTCAAATGATATAACTGTGTGATTAGTCCATGAACTAGACTTTTTGCCTCTTTGTGACCTAATTCTGTTGTGAGTGCAAAGAGTATAATATCTGGCCTAATTTAATCATGTTTGTATATAACTTGTCAGAATAATTGCCCTTTTAAAAAAAAATATATTAAGAAAAAATAAAATAGTTGTCTTTCTGTTTTCCTATGCTACTGTGAGGATTAGCTCCCCTGAATGATAAAACTACAAGGAGATCCATTCTGAAAGGCATTATTTTCTTTCCAACATTCATGTGAATGTGTTTAAGTAATTTTCTTTATTGCCTATCTGACAATCAGTTAAGAGGGTGAAAGAAGGGGGATTCAAGTTTGAACATTTGGTGAATGATGCCAAAAGAAAATTTTAAAAAATAAAAAATATTTAAGACATTTTCTCAACAGACATTAAATGCCCATTCTGAGAGAATGAATAGCATAAAAAGTGAAAAAGTGCTAAGAGGGAAAAACCGCACATCTCTCTCTTTTTTTTAAAAAAAAACAAAAAGTACCCTTGTATTAAAATGATAATAAACATTTTCCTTTTAATGCTATGCAAGAACGCTGAACAATCTATTATGCATACATATACACACACATACATCAAATGTACATATACAAACATACATCACACACACACACAAACACTATCTCTCTGTCTCTCCAACACACACATATACACACAATCTGACACAATCTTTTTCTTCCTCACACATATACACACACAGAGTTAGAGACAGGGTTAGACATCTCAGAAATACAAAGCTAGATACAGCTTACTAATAATGTGCATTAAAAGACCAGAACAGTATAGGGACAGAACACTCTTACTTACATGATCATCATACATTTTAATATCTTAAGCAAAATATAACAATATATATATACAATATATATAGTTATGGTTAAATGAACATAGATATAATATTTAGTTACACAAGCAAAACCACATTCCTTCGGAAGTAATATAAACAGAGGATGGTTTCCTTCTGTGTTGGTAACTAGTGAGAAGGTTAGTAGTATGATTATACGTTATTATCACCTAGATCCAAAATATGTGTTGCCTTAGCAGTCAGCTTGCATTCGACTATCAAATATTAGGTGAGTTTCTAGTATGTTCGTTTGCACACACTTGAGCAGTGCTCTGATTGGTTCATTAGAGTGTCTGGAACATTCAGGTTTATTTCCAGCCTGGGGTTAAGGGTCAGCCATTCTAGAAGGTAGGTTTAAGTATAGCCTATTTTTAGAGGAGGGTGGGTGTGGAGTACATAAGCCATTATGTGACAACTGGTGAAGCAGACCTACACACACATATGGTTATTTAAAGTTGTTTTTCTTTGATGCATTTTAATTTTTTAAATGCCAGGTTCTGTAGAATATAATTTTCTAAATACCAATTTCTCTGTAATATATTTCTTTTAATACCATCAGCTGCAGATTATATTTCTTTAATGTCATCTGTTGTAGAATAACTTCCCTCAAATACCATATGCTGTAATATGCCATTCCTCTAATGCCAGTGCTATAAAATTTCTTCGGCCAGGTGCTGTAAAATACTTTCCTCTAATATTAAGTGCTGTAAAATACTTTCCTCTAATGTTAAGTGCTGTAGAATATTTCCTCTAATGTTAAGTGCTGTAGAATATTTCCTCTAATATTAAGTGCTGTAAAATACTTTCCTCTAATATTAAGTGCTGTAGAATATTTCCTCTAATGTTAAGTGCTGTAAAATACCTTTCCATTAATATTAAGTGCTGTAGAATATTTCCTCTAATGTTAGGTGCTGTAGAATACTTTTCCTGTACTATAAAGTGACATAGAATACCTTTCTTTCTAAATATTGTAGATTACATTTAATACCAAATGTGCAATACCTTTCCTCTAATACCAAATGCTGTTGATTATTTTTGTTTTCTACAATAAAGTGACATAGAATACCTTTCTTCTAATACCAAATATTGTAAGAATACCTTTCCTCTAATACAAATGCTGTAGAATACTTTTTCTAATACAAATACTGTAGAGTACCTTTCCTTTAAAACCCAGGCACTGTCCAAGTAATTTTCCTGATCTGTCACTTGTTTTTATAAATTTCAGGTATATGGTGGTGGAGAATTTATTTTCTTCTGAGATTTACATTGTGTAGTTGTTTGAGTTTTAAATTTATATCAATAGTTTTTTGTTTTATTGTAAATATGTTTTCACTAAATTCAGAGATAGTAAAGGTGAATTAAGAATAATTAATTAATTTAGAAAAAATATAACTCAAGGTTTCTTGTGAGTTTATTAGCTGAAATTTCAAAGTTCAGAGCATTTGTTAGTTGCTTTTAACTTGACTCATTTTTAAAAAAACAGAATCAGTATACAAACCACTTCATTAGCAATGGCAAAATACAAATAAATTGGTAATGTAATTAGAAAGAATAACATCATTAACATAATTTTTTCACAGTTGGGTGACACAGCACTTCACTTAGCTGTGAGAAATGAAAAGTATGAATGTGTCGAGGCCCTGTTACATTGTACTGCCGACTTATCTATTAGAAATGGGGTAAGTTTTTTTTATATATGTACGCTTGTAATGTGTGTATATTACAAAATTAATTAATCTGAATCTAGCAGAAAGAGAACTCCTTTATTGTTCATGAAATATTTTGATAAAGTAATAATTATACTATAGAACACTCAAAACATTTTCTCAATCTCATAATGTTCCCAGTCCCTGTCACTATCTAGTATTACTAGTATGTGAGCTGGTAACAGATTCACACTGGATATTAATAACACTTTTCAATTCCTTGTTACTGTAATACAGTCGAACCTGGATATGTCAACGGCCTAGGGGTTTGCCAAAAAGTGTTGAGATAACTGATGATTGAGATTACAGAAAACCAATATGGCGGCAATATATTATAGTACCATAACATGCTTTAAATTTCTTTATGTACATGATGTGCGTTGATAAATGAGAATGTACATACACATGTTTGGTGATTTTTTTACACAACAGTGTTGTGTCGATTTGTTTGATGACGCGATTGGCATGCTATAAAAATGTACATACATGTACATGTTTGCTAACAACAAAAGGTTTATGTACACACGGTTAATATGGTTTCTTTACACAGTCTAAAATGCTTTGTTGCTTTTTGCCTTTAACAGTCTGCTTGAAAACAAATGCATCAATGTTACATGTAACATGCTTTAAATTTCTTTATGTACATGATGTGCGTTAATAAATGAGAATGTACATGCACATTTTTGATTTTTTACACTAATGCTTATAATTGTTCATTTTGTCATATTTATGGTTATTTGTAAATTGGAAAAAAACTTACTGCTAGTCATAGCTATACAGAGATTGTATATTTGTCAGATGCCTGAGTTTTGTTCTTTGCAAATTGTAGAGATGCTCATTAATATCAAGGGAGGGAACTGCATTAATTTCTTAATTGATGCTTAGCAAAGTCTGCTTTTTGCATCAGGAAATGGTATGCAGTGATGGTATTTGTGGCGGAGTAAATTTGGCTATCCCTATTTCTAAACTTAATTCTTATATAAATTGTTAAACTGTCAAAGTGACCCGATCTTGGGCACTCCTTATGATGTTATTTTTTGTAAGTGTCAGAGTTGGAGTAAACAACTTGGTTGAGAATATGCTAGAAAATTGCTAATGCAATACAAACCATATTGATAACCTTATGTTGGAGAAGAAAGAGTTGGATGAGGGCTCACTAAATATAAATTAAAAGATAGATTGTCTTCTCCTTTGGTAAGAAGTTTTCCACCTAAGGAAATGTGTGATGGTAAATGTTTGTCTTTAATGTGAAAGAGAAAAACATTTACAGCACTCACATATCTACCAAGTAAGAGAGACAAGTGGTGTCTTCTGAGGAATTATTAAATAACATAAATTAAGATTCTCATCACTTGTAATTAGTCATAAATGATTAAATAAATAATAATAATAATCATAACTGATAACTAAGGAGGTGTTGACATCACAGTTTTATATTTATTTTTTGAATGTTTTTGTTTATTGTTGCATTTAGCTGGGACAAATGCCAGTTGATGAAGCTGAAGGATCTTTGAAAGAAATGTTAGAAAGATTTCGGGTATGTTTGCACACATATTTGTTCTCTTTTATTATAAATAATTCAGATTATCACAAACACACACACACACACACACACACACACACACACACACACACACACACACACACACACACACACACACACATGCTTGCACATATGCACACAAAATTAAAAAACCCAAGAAAAAAGCATTCTATCAGCAGTAAAATATCTAGAAATATACATTAGTGATTTATTGATCCTTGGTACTGATTTTAAATTAAACCTGATTCGGCAAACACAAATGAATACTCATAAATTTATTAGCATTAACAGTACATTTTTTTAGGCTTGTTCACTCACTTGGAATACAAGAGTAGTCTGCGTATTATGTTTAAAAAGAAATCACACTAATCTTCATTTATGATTATTTATCTTAATGTAGATTTCCCTGAAATGTATTATAAGTTTTTGTTGTTGGTATATCATTGTTTTTGCATTATATCAACCCTTTTCATTGTAGAGGTGTTGTAATGTATATATTGGTTTATAATAATTAAATTCATTTTGCTGATTCTAGAAGTTGCAGAATTATCACTATACATCATTTTGTACAAAAAAACCTTACTTTTCTATAAATAACTATTATGTTTATGTACTGTCAGTTTTCATTAACAGTTCTAATAATTTAAAGAAATAATTTGAAAATGAAAATTATTACAAGAAATAAATAAAAATGGTTTGATGTGCTTATTTACCTATAACTATTGGCTGATATCTTGTAATGTTAACACAATTTATGGTAATAATTTCAGTTACTTTTTCAGTTTCATTTACTACATCAACTAATGTTTTGGCTTTCTTTATAACAATAAGTAAATAATTTTCAGTATTTTAACATATGATGCTTTTATGTACAGAATTTTTTTATATTTGGAAATAAAAAGAAAACAATAATTATAATCATTTACAATATTCACACTTGTAACCAGTATTTGTATTGTGTGTATTTATAGCCTGACCCAGTGCAGGCTGTGCTATCAGGGAATTCCCACATGCTTTTAAAACATCTGCGAAATCATTGGTGTAGCGTTCACAGCATTGCCAAGGTAGCAGGCATGCAGCCATTTGAAACTACAATCTAGATTGTTCACTGCTAGCATGCAACTAATATTTGATAAATTAATTTTATAATCTCATCAGTCCCATGCTTGTATAGTGTGTGTTAAAAAATTATTATAGTGAGCCCTTCACCATATGAAAGAAAGTACATAAATTATTATTTAACTGAGTATTTCTATTGATAGTTAAAAGTACTTTATGGACATTTTAATAACTGCTGCTGTAATATACTATACATTAGAGATAAGATTTATCAAAATTTCTAAAATCCTAGTAAATAGTTTGACTCGAAACAGTTGCAATCTTTCTCTTAAGGGTAAATATGATTTTGTACAACTCTGTAATAGCTATAATCTTTAAAAATTATCAAAATTTTGTTTGAAAAAAATTAATTTTATGAAATTAAATGTAATTGCAGAATTAATAAGTGAGTCACCACTTTATATTTGTTATTTTATTATTAGTAGAAAAACAAAATATTTTCCATGCATATTTAGGTATTTTATAGACTAAGTTTTTTCTTTAAACTTTCTTTCATGTTGCTTGCTTGGTGCTTATCTTGTTCTGCTTGACTGATTATTTGCTTATGTTAATGGAGTCCTGTTTAATTTGCCCATCCTCAAACTAAACAGACTTTGAAAGTGTGTGTAAACAGGAATCAATCAGCCAGTCTATTTTACATCATATTGGATTTTTTAAACTGTAAATATAGCTACACTGATACACACTAGCATTTTTTTCTTAAAAACATCTCAGAAATGTCTTGACAATGTCAGTCAGGACTTTAAGAGTATTGTGAGAGATATAACTGCAGAAAATTTTTTTAAAAATTCATGATAACTTACACTGCAGTGTAAATTCTTTTTCTAATTTTAAAAAAAATGTTTTCTTTGAATTTAACACACACACACACACACACACACACACACGCGCGCGCACACACACACACACACACACACACACACACACACACACACACACACACACACACATGTAAAAATAATTGTATAAGTCAAGATAATTCATAAAGAACACATATTTTAATAGAAGTTTCCTCTTAGTTTCTTTTTTATTAGAATATACTCATACAGTTATGCAGCCTTAAAAAGAAGTAGCTGTGACAATAAGCATAGTATTAAGCAGGTTGTCGTATAAATTAACAGTATCTATATTTTAAAAAAATTTCATTAGCATTTAAAATACACTTATTGAAAGAAACCTGCTCTAGATAAAGATAAGGATAGTAATTTTACTAATTTCGTTTAATATATGACTGTTTTGCTTATTAATGACATAGTATTATGCTATTATGTCATTTCTTGTTTTTGTGTTTCAGCCATGTAAAATGTTTTCTTTTGCAGTTTCATCTTGTCTAACATTATGTTAGATTGCATGTTCTGCTTTGTTTACCAGGCTTTGTGTAGCCTCCCATCCACCCACCCACCCACACTCACATGCACCTGCAAACATGCATAAACACATAACCAGATGCATGTACACAAAATTCATTTAATACTTTTGCTTAATTTACATAAACTGTTGATAATAAACCATAATCCCTTAATTCAGACATCAACAGAATCACTTAAAGACTGATGATGGATTTAGGTAGTGCTTCAGGCTTGCACCAATTTTGTGCAACACTTATAAACTACAGCTTACTGTTTCAAATAGAAAAGGAAGTAGAAAATAATTTAATGGTACAATATACTTTTAATAATATATTTTAATTTGGTTTATTTGTAAAAAAAATTGTTTAAATAAATCCCACATCCTTTGAGAAATTTAAATTATATAATAATGATTGTCATAGAGAAAATTTTTCTTGTTTCCTTTAAAAATTTGCTTGCAACAGAACTCAATTTTTTTGGGGGGGTGGGTGGGGAGGGGGAATTATTCTTGCAATTGTTGTTCATGGCAAAAGTAGAAAATATAAACATTTTTGATACTAATAAAGGTCATATTTCATAGGGGTTTTCTTCTAAAACTAAATCAAGCTATTTGTCATTATACTGCAAATGTTCTAGACATGTCTAGTTAAGACAGCATGGCACTGACAAATTCAAACTAATAAAGTGAAACTGCACAAAATACAAACAAAAAACAAGTGCACTGTATAGTTGGAATTCTCTTCCACTTTTTTCTATTAGAAATACTGAGCACAGTTTATTCTTTTGAGCATTGCACTTCAAAAATAAAATAACAATCGATCCAAAATAATACACAAAATTCTAACCAACCTCTTATCTCCCTTTTTTGCTTGTCAAAACCATTGCAACTTAAAGGCATTATCCATTAAGATAAAGGTGAAGGAAAATTTGGTTCAGAATTTAGGGCAAAGTTCAAAGTTAACTTTTATCTTCTGTGATTGGCCCTGGCAGTGTGGGGTGCTTGCAGCCTTGGAGTATGGTCATGCAAAGTTGCTGAGTCATCTGGTCAAGATGACCTGGGCTAGTCTCACAACCATTGTCAAGGTACAAAACACTGTTTATAAATCTGCCTTCATTTCAGAATGGCAAGTCTCTTGGGTATGTAGATACCAAAGACTTTCTCACCTACAATTTCAATTATGAACAATAAATAATAATAAATAAACATACTACTATTGTTTCATTGTCAGCACGTTGTTATTTTATCATAAATTGCATTAATTGCTTACATTTAGTGCTATATACTGCAATAAAACAATAAATGTTGCTTCTGTTAAGTTACTGTTTGGTTGTTTTTTATTTGGCAAATAAAAATAATTAAAACAACCCAAAAGGTGAGAAGCAATCAAAAAAATAGAGTAGTGTTTAGTTTGCCTTTGCATTTATGGCATGGCTACAGCATTTAGTTTGCCTTTGTATTACAGCATATTGTATCTTAAGGCATGGCTACATCTTTTGATATTGTCAACAATGAACAAAGATAAAAGCTTCTCTCAAAGACTCTTGACCTATTTTGCGTGTTGCTGTTTGTACAGTTAATAGAAATAATAATGAAATGTTAGTTCAGTATGAAGAAGGGTAAGATGCTTTGGGATTGTGTCTCTGCCATGGTCAAGATTATTATGGCTTTTAAAGGGAATGACTTAACTTTGCTATAGAATAAGTTGCATTTCATTTTGATACATTTGGTTTATAATGGATAAAAACATTTGTCAGAAATTATTTATAAGTGTTAATTATTTTTACCTTTTTCAGTAATTTTAACTTGATTGTTCATTAATTGTCCATTTGTAATGATTTATAAAGTCTTGTAGTACATTATTGTTATAAACTGCTGTTCTAGATAATTGTTATATAATATTGTTATAGTTATAATAAGCAATGGATCCTGGAAGCAGGATGGAATCAAACCATGATAAATGTGGGGGGATATTCAGAGCCAGAGGATAATTAACATCAAGATGCAAAAATTAATATATGATTTAATTTTGTGAACAGTTTTATCTTAACCATTACAGCAACAGTATAATTATTCCCCACTCCCACCCCATACAACTCTCTCATAGCAAGGTGCTATAAAGAATAGTACTATTAACTGAAAATAGAACAAGAGCAAAATGAATTGTACGAAGTAACAAAAATCATAAGAAATCTTATTATTTTTCATGTTTTAATGAAAACTTTTCTTTTCTCCAAAATTTGCTAAAACACTTTGTTGTAGGCCCCTTAGATGCAATGCCCCATTCATAACACAATAATAAATAAATTTAGGCAATCTTTCAACTCTAAAATAGTAAGAATAAAAAGTAGCATTTACGTGATGGTTAATACTTCATACACTTTTGTAATGGGATGTGTAAGTTTTTTCATAATATTTATAATCTGCTAATTCTTTCCTTTCATTTACATGAAATCAGATTATGCATTGCTTTAGAAATAAGAAATCCAAAAATATCATTCACATATGTTCACTGAACACAATGGTCAAAGTTCACTCAGAGACCTCACAGCTCATAATCCACGGGTTTCAATGATGCTAGCTTCAGATGTGAAGTTACATAATTCACACTTCATTAGCTTCTCTTTATGCTACTTAGCAGTAAATACTTCTTGAACCACTTTTAACTAGTGCATCAGACTTGGACATTTGCAAGATTTGTGGATACGTAAATTTAGAGATCATTTACATTCCTTACACAACCCCCAAACAAACAAATAAATACTTTATAATAAATAAACAAATACTATTATTTATATAGTGGTAAATTTATTAGTACCGTATTCTCACCATACTTTTCATGATTTGATTCTAAATTTGGGTTCACATTTTAGTAAATATTTTGAAATCAGGATATTTTACTTGCAATAAGACCTGTAACTACCAGAATCTGGTTTGTTCAGTCATTAAATATGCTTTAAATCTATTATAATTTTTACAGGACAAGAAAAACTTGCTCCAGTTTGCAAAGAGTCTAACTGAGAGCAGGCCAGACCTCATGAATTGTTACCGCATACTACAAGAATATAGAGAAACAAGTGTAAACCTACAATTTATTCTGTTGTCTGTTAATAACTTTCATATTCCTAAAATAGTTTGAAATGTGTGTTTAGTTATAGGTAAAATGGACTCAAGGGCATATGGTCTCTGTTAAAGCTAACTTGCATTCACTTAAGAAAAAAATTAAAATAAATACTTCATTTAATTTTCCACAGTATTGTAATTATTATTGAATTATGTGAGATCATAAATTAAGTACTATACTATACTGCCAATATCGTGCAACCATTACCTTCACACACCCATTCACATACATGAATGCATGCATGCACTAACACTCTGGAATACATGTTTTCTGCAAATTTAATAGGAAAAGCAGAAACAAAATGTTAATAAATTAAGAATCATTTTGCTCTGCTCCATGATAGTAATGGTGATTCTTGGACTGCATTTCAGACAGAAATGTTAACAAATGTCCAATATTAATTTTTAGAACACTTAATTAATATCTAATATTATATTTAGTTTTAGAAACTTAACAAATAACTAAAACTGTATTAATTTTTAGAATATTTACAAATATCTAATATCAATTTTTAAATATGTGACTTTTGTTAATTTGAAAGAGTTATTCTGTATAAAAGAATTCTTAACAATGAGATATTAAAAAACAAAAATCAAATCAGTGAATTTTGCTAAAGATTAATCATGAGTGAAATTGTTTGTATAGTTTATATGCATATGTGCATGATTTGTGTGTAGGGTGTTGTGTGTGGATGCATATGTGTGTGTGTGTATGTGTGTGTGTGTGTGTGTGTGTGTAAGTGCATGTGTTATATAGGTGTGTCTGTGTGCTTGATGTATGTATAGGAGTGTATGAGAGGTGTGTTTTTGAGTGAGAGAGAGAGAGAGAGTGTGTGTGTGTGTGTGTGTGTGTGTGTGTGTGTGTGTGTGTGCATGTGTGAAAGGAAAGAAATGAATTTATGTAAATTTAACATTTTGATACATTGTTTCAGGAATCAATTCATGCTGTGCTGGCTGAAGATGTAGCAAAACTTGAATACTTTTTCAAAGAGCATCAGGGATATTCTGTCAACATTAGATTCAGAGTATGCATAAGATTTATAATTCCAACTGACTGACCAATCAACCAGCTAAGCTTTAGGAGACTATTGGATGAATTACTGTATTTTATTTCAACACAATATGACCTTGCATTTTTCTTAGTCTTTAAACATTTTGTTTCTTTTTCTGTCAACCACCAAGTCCATATATAGCTTACTATTCTTTTTAAAAATATTAAATTGTATTTATATGTTCGTTTTAAAAAAGTACTAAATTGTATTTATATCTTCTTGGCAAAATTAAAGGAGACTTGAAATGGATACACCCCTCTCTTCTCCATTTCCCTCTACCCTCATGATATTTAGCTGATGCGAATGAAATTTTTTGATAAATGTTGCGTGTAACTGGCATTGTGAAGGATTTCTAAATGGTACTGTGTGTGTAGGAGTCAGTTGCCATTAACAACTACTCCTCCTTTCTATTCCCTACACTGGGTGTGTTTGTGTTTCTAATTAATATATATATTATTCCCTACACTGGGTGTCTGTATAATTAATATGTATATGCACTATTATTCCCTCACTGGGTGTCTTTTAATTAATATGTATATACACTATTATTTCCTACACTGGGTGTCTGTCTAATTAATATGTATATGCACTTTATTACCTCTTTGGGTGCCATTAATTAATTTATACAATTACTTTTGGTACCTCTGGGTGTCTTTTCAATTAATCTGTACAATCATTGTCAAGATCTCTTTGGGTGCCTTTCTAATTAATCTATACAACAAATTTATGATCTCTTAGTGTGTTCTAATTAATCTATACAACAAATTTATGATCTCTTAGTGCATTGTTCTAATTAACATGTATATAAATATTATCATCTCATTAGGCATTGTTCTAATTTAATACATGTATAAATTTTATGGTCTCTTTGGATGTCATTCTAGTTAATCTCTACAATAGATTGTATGATCTTTGTGGGTGTTTTTCTCATTTACTGTAGGATCAGCAGGGTAAGACACTTTTGTGTCATGCCATTGAAAGCAACAATCTGGATATTGTGCAATTGTTGGTGTCTAATGGTGCTCGCATCAACCAGATACGTGTGAGAGAGCATAGCAAGGTCAGGCTGCTCTCTTAGCTTTGTTTAGGAAACAATTTCAGGAATCTTTTACAGTATCAAAATTATGATTATTGCCTTATAATAATCTTCTCTGTTAGGTGCTTGTTGTTTTTAATTTATATGAAATGATAGATACTGTATTTTGTACTTGAAAAAGAGATTAATATTTATGTATTTAAAAAGAAATTTTAGCTGATTTGTGACATAATCAGATACAGTTTCTCAGCACCAGTTTTTTTATGTGCAGTATTACTTAGAGCACCTTATTGTCAGTAATTATAAATTGATTTATCTGCTTAGAGACAAAAATCCGTTTATTATTCAAGTTTACTTTTCTCTGTCAAACTGTGATCAAATAACTAACAAGTATCTCTACCATGCAATCTATGTGTCACTGAAATTCTGTTTATGTTAATTTGTTGATGTATTAGAGCAATGATACAATGCCCCTTTTCCAAAAATCACTGAGGAGTGATATCAACCCAGAGATTGTGCAGTACCTCTCTTCAGTCCAAGATCCATCTGAGCTGAATGAGAAAGATATTGTAAGTTATTATTTCACAAGACATCTTTTATTCAGTAAAATGAAACAAGAAAACATAAAAGTTAAAGAAGAAGTCTTGTGTTATTTTGTTGACATTCCCAAAGTGATCTGGTTATTTATTGTAATGTTTGAAAGAAGTACCTTTTGGATTCAAAATATTTCATGTTAAAAAATAACTTTAATTAAATCATTTTAATATGTTGCTTTTAATATATTTGTATATAAAATGTGATTCATTTTAATTATAAAGGTGTGTTTCATTATGGTCAGTTTTCAGTCAGTAGTCTTGGTTAAATCCTGAGTTCTGGTTCATCCAAGATAAGTTTTCATCACTAGTAAGAATATTAACAATATATTTGAAGAACAGTAAACCAACAGCTCTTCAATTATTGATCCTTTTATAGAGATGTACTTTAAACACATTAATTAGTGCCTATGAAAGTAAGTTGTGTAAAATTGTTAATCAACGGTCACATACAGTTAATTATATTGAATATAAAGAAGATTTTTGTCATCCAGCCTACTGATAACTTTATGAAATTACACCTTTTGCAAATGTTATACAGTTTACTGTCATAAATACTATCAGTTCTACTTGATGAGATTAAATCTTTCGATGATAAAAAGAATCGGTGATTAGTAAGCATTGTTAATCCATCAGTCCATATTTTCCATCCATATTATCTGACATTTGCTTTCATCTGAGGTATTCTTGGTCCCTTCTAGTTGGGATCATCAAGACTACTAGAATCAATGTAACTTGTTTCCAATCATGTACTTCTATAGATCATTGCAAAATTATGTTTTATATACATAAACTGATATGCACACACTTTCAACCTACACACTCTTTCTCTTATACACCCAATACACAGACATGAAAAGTTTCACAATTTTGCCATTTAAATTATTTTCAAGGAGATATATGTAATTTTGAATAACATCTATCACATTTAATCAGCTTCTATACTTTTAACAGAGAGGAAACACATCTATACTTCGAGCAATAGAGGAGGGCTCCTCTGAACAGATTATTTACTATTTGCTAACTACACAGAATGGACTCAGTGTCACCCACAGGAATAAGGTTTGATTCTCACTTATTAACTCATTCCACTCACACCTGTCTTGGTTCAGTAAATGACAGTTTTGAACAAACAGAACGTTAACTTTCAAACATTAAAATTGCAAATATTCTTAATATTCATTTTATGTTGTCTCCGAAGTTTGTTTCCTTTAAATGCCTTTTTTCACCACCATTCCCCTTCCCAACCCCCACACACACACACACACACATGTGTAATGGGATGTTTTTGCTGTCACCATAAAATATTAAACAAAAAAAATTGTATTGCACATAAAAACATTGAAACTTTTCAGTGCACAGACTTTTGTAAATAATAATTTTATAGACTGTATTAGGTTAAACTGTATACTGTTAAAGTCTACATTATTTATTGGTAACTGTTAGTGTTTATGGAATAGTTAAGAAATTATAATTATTCATGTATCTATCAAAGATTTTTATTTCTAATTAATTATTTTTTAACTTAGAAATTAGTCGAATATGATTTTTTTTCATAGACTTAACACAGAGCAGTTTCAAACTGAGTCTTATCTTCCATTCATCAGTAAACAAGTATGGTTTAGATTTTCTATTACAACCAAATAAGCATACTGTAGGAGTCTTACTTGAGTCCTATTAATACAAGCCATAGCTAAGGGCCCACCTATCCTCCAAGAGGGGCTTATAAACATTAAAGAGCTTGTCCTGTAGCTTGTGAGAGTGAAAACATGCTTGTTTTGTGAATGATGGCCAGATGACTGCTGGGAAAAGTAAGCCAGTAAGTAAATTGCAATTGTCTGTGTCAAGTGACAGCAGGCATGGTAGAAAATTGGGCAGCCACGGTTACAGAGGCAGTCATACATCCTCTACAGCTCTGACAGGCAAAAAATTACCACAGATGTTAACACCAGCAGATAGAGCACTGGGTTTGTTCAGAATTTTTTTTATATACTTTGTGATATCTTGAGAAAGAGATATGAGAGAGCAGGTAAGAAGGCTGATGCTTTGAGTTCTGGCTCTGTCCAAGTGAATTGCTTGGTGAAAAGCTTACGTGTTCAGAGGCTTGCTTGCTTGCT
Organism: Sinotaia quadrata; assembly: GCA_028829895.1. Lineage (NCBI taxonomy): Eukaryota > Metazoa > Mollusca > Gastropoda > Architaenioglossa > Viviparidae > Sinotaia > Sinotaia quadrata. Next base: position 35,485,676 of record CM054184.1, read on the forward strand.
AATGAGCAGCCTTTGATTGTAGACTCAAGTACCAGAGCTCTAGATTCAGTGTTGCCTTCTGACATACTAGAGGAACTTAAGTGCTTCTAGATCATTGGGTAATGGATTTCTGCCTGCTAACCCAAGCCTGCATGAATCATCTAGTAGAGGTGCTAATTTGTCCAGAAGGGGTTAGCAAGAGAAATAGTGGCTGCTGCTGTAGATTTTTGCCCTCATAAGTTTATTATTCATCAGAGCATCTCTCTTACTAACTCCCACCTACATCTGAAGAAAATGTAGATGCTGTCGTCAAATGATCCAGTCAGTCAGACAATGTAATATTGGGTTTAAGGATGCATGGAATTTATAGAACAGTGTTCATTGCCTTGTCATGTGATTGTTGGAGGCACTCACCTAGAGTCTGATTCATCAAGACACACCTGGTTTTGGTCAATATCATCCCGCCCTCCAGCATGCTCCTGGCTTTCCTGTTTTTACAATTGTATCTGGGGTTAAAGGGACATCACTCATGAGACATGTTACATGATAGATTTTTTATTTTCCTTAATAGGTTGTTGGGTGTTGGTTCTGGCTTGTGTACATGAATCCCATATCATCCTATAGTATGCTTATTTGCAAGTATTCAAATTTTACTTAGATAAATTCCTTTTTATGCAAGAACGCAATGAACGTTCATGAAACCTAAGCATTGCAGTCAAGGTATCTGAATTTATCATGGGGTTGAAAAACTGGTCACATTCGCCTCATGTTCATCTCTATCCCACTCACCCCATCCACATTCTACTCCACATTAATACTTTTAATTATTGATCACTTTTTGATAAATTATCTTTCACTAACAGAATTCCCTAAATGTACGTGAGCTGGCTCTCTCCCTGGGTCGACATAACATAGTTGCCTTGATAGACCAGGTGAGTATTTGTATTGCTTACTGGTAACTAGCTTTTGATTTACTATACATATGCATTTGCTTGCTGTAGTGTACTTATTACTGTATCAATATCATTAATTTTCTTCCCTTTCTTTAATATATTAAATTATTTTAAAATTTTCTTAATTTCTTTGATGATACAAAACTAATGGTAAGTGGCTACCTAACTGCTTCTTCACTGCCAACGATAAATCAAATTTATTCATAATAGTGTTTAGTTGCTGTCAGATAATAAATATATTTGAGGATAGATAATTCTTACAAAATGGTTTAATATTGTTTAGACAACTTGGTGGCTGTGAGGTATAGGCACTAGCCTTACATATAGATGGTCTTCGGTTTGAGCCCAGCTTGGGTCATTACAATTTTTTCCATTGACTCCCACCCACTCCCTAGTTCATGAAAGTTGTTGAACTTAGCAAATGTGATCATAAGAATTTAGAATAGTAGCACAAATAAATACCCATCATTATTGTGTGTTTGATGCATTACTTATTTTTTGTGAGTTTTGAGCAGTATTGTATTGGTATAAAACAAAAAGTCTTTCAGGAATTTAATTAAATATCATTTGCAATTGACATTAGATTTACAGTGATTATTTTCATTTCATTTTAATTCCACTAAAAATCAGTCATTTTTTACGAAAAGAAACTGTTATCTGCTGTAATTTGTATCACATACTAAATACTTCTAAATTATATTTCATTTTCATTGTGACTCATGTTTTAATTTGTACTGTTAATCTTGTGAACATATATCTGTGGAATAAATTGAGGGTCATTTGTGTTTAATTGGTCAGTCACCAGGTTAATGCAGATTGGAACAGCAAAAGATCCTCAGTAAACAGAAGTGACAAGTAAACAACAAAACTATAACAAAAGACAAAGCACATATGTATTGAACACTTTTACAAATAAAAAGATACAGATCTATGCTTAAAAGGTTTATTTCAGCGATTAATCAATCAGTCTCTTCTAGTTTGAGCTATGATCATTTACTACCTCTAAAATTCATGTGCAGTGTTGCAAAGTCTCCTTTTAAAAATATCCATAATTACACATTACCTTTCTCACTTTTTAAAGATACTAATGAATAAATTATATTAGTGAAATAGCTTAACTGGTTTTTTCATTTGAGTTCAATTTTCTTTTCAGTTCATTCTGCAACAGAGGAAGAAATTTTTTTTGGTCAACCTTCCTGTCCATTTCTATGGATTAGAAAATTTGCAGTTTATGGACAGAGTGAGTTGTGATATTATTCATTTAATTCATTTATGTAATCCAGTGTGATGACTAATTTTAAGCTGCATTTCAATACAAACTGAGCATGCTTACATTGTTTAAAGCAATTTGTTGCTTCCAACTCTTTTTTGTAATATTTTGGTTACTATACGATCAAATTATTGCTCTAGTTAATAATTTTCATATGAAGAAAATGAAACTGATGTTGCCACGCATCTAAAAAATAATATTGAACAAGGCTAATGCTTATATTTAAAAGAGTTGTAAATTAATACCTTATGTTTGGGTTTTTTTATAAACTGCAGTGAACCTTAGACCTATACATGTACTATAAAAGAATAATAATAATTTTGCATTTTAATATTTTTTATTAGAAAACAGGCAAATCATTTCTTGAGGTTGTAGCTGAGGGAAAAGATGAAGATGATCAAAAGAGTCTTACACACTATAAAGAAATTGAAGTAAGTTATTACATTTTAGTAAAATCATTTAATATTTCGCTAATTTTTATGTCACAAGAGATAGAACATAATGTTCAAATTAAAAAAATGTCATTATTGCTCTGACATCATTGGGATAAAAAATTAAGTCCTCCCCATCACACTTCTTTTTTGTCTTTTCATGTCAAACAACGCACACTCTATCTGGCTGGATATTTCCATACTGGATGTTCTTGGCAAAAATATGTGTTGTGGGTATAGTTATTTTAATTTAGAAAATTTCATATTGCTGACATAGTATGTCTTGTGTTATTTTTTTCAAAGTCTCTATCATTGACATGGTCATTTTATATTTTCATTAACAGTAGCTCTTTATCAGTAACCTAATCATTATATATTTATTTAACAAAGATCTGTATCTGTATCATATTGAATTCATTGTTTTATATATGCATCATTAATTTTTTATTATTTCTTTCTTTCAGTCAAGTCATTAATCACTGAAAAGGCAATTTTGTTTATATAACCAAAGTTCTATACCATTAACCTCAGTTTATATTTGTTGACAAAAATTTTATCTTTGGCAAAGTAATATGTATTTATTTATAAAAGATATGGTGCCTTTTGCAAGCATTTTGTATTTATCTTATCACTGGCCTTATCATTTTATATTTAGTTAACAAAAGTCTGTATCATTGATGAAGTAATTATCTGATTATTTAATAGACTGCCATATTACTGAACTAATGATTTTATATTTCACAAAAGAACCTCTTATATTTACAGAACAATTTTATATTTCTATTTTTAAAATGTGTATCATTGATATTCCTCTCCTATTTATTTATCAAAGTAGTATCACTGGTGCAATTTCACATTGGCACCATTGTATCCTATCACTAATGTAGAATTTTACATTTGATTTTCTACACCAGTTTATCATATCATTGGTGTGTCATTTATAATTCTGTTATTCTACTCCAGTTATCATATCACTGGTATAGTCATTTCCTATTTGTTTTTCTATGCCACTTTATCATATCTCTGGTTTGGTCATTTAACATGTTGTTAGTCTACTCCAGTTAATCAAAACAATGGCAAAATCATTTTATATTTTTTACACTATTTTATCATATCATTGGTGTGGTCATTTCACAGTTGTTTTTCTACACTAATTTATCACATCACTGATGTGGTCATTTCACATATGCTTATCTGTGTCAAGATTCCGATATAGTAATTTCTCATTTATATATTTCTACATCATTTTAATGTATCACTAGTATAATCATTTAACATTTTTTTAATAATCACTGGTGTAGTCATTTAATATTTTGTTATACTACTCCAGTTTATCACCACTGGTTTTGTCATTTCATAATTTGTTATACTACTCCAGTTTATAGCATGACTGGTGTAGTCATTTAATGTTTTATTTTATTATTCCAGTTTATCACTGGTGTAGTCATTTAATATTTTGTTATACTACTCCAGTTTATAGCATGACTGGTGTAGTCATTTAATATTTTGTTATACAACTCCATTTGATCACATCACTGGTGTAGTCATTTCATATTTTATTTTACTTTTCCAGTTTATCACATCATTCATGTAGTCATTTCATATTTTATTTTACTTTTCCAGTTTATCACATCATTCATGTAGTCATTTCATATTTTATTTTACTTTTCCAGTTTATCACATCATTCATGTAGTCATTTAATATTTTATTTTACCAGTCCATTTGATCATTTCACTGGTATAGTCATTTCACATATTATTTCACTATTCCCATTTATCACTGGTGTAGTCATATAACTTTTTTTTTATCTGCGCCATTTTGACAGAATCGTGGCATCAGCCTTTTTGAAGCAGCAGCAAGAGGGGACTTAGAGCAAGTTAACCGACTTAGCATGGCTAATTTTCAGGACAAAGTAAGCAGTTATGTGTATAAATATCAAGAGTAAAAGTCTTGTTGTATACTAATTTTATAATAGTATAATTTATACAACAAAGTTTTGCTATTTCATTGTTAAATTATGATGTGAACTTATTTTAAAATATTTTTTCTTTATTTTTTGTTTGTTTGCAGAATGGCTACACAGCTCTGACACGGGCTATAGTATTCAACCAGCCTGAAGTAGCACGTTACCTCTGTAACTCAAGGCCAGTTCTGAAATCTATGCCAGACAATGCAAGTATACTTTTATATGTTTCTGTATTCATATTATGTAGCTTATAATTTGGTAATTTATTTTTCATTTGAATTAAGTAAGAAAATATATAACTTTTTATGAAAAGATATGAAAGGAATTATTTTTTATTTTTAGATACACCATCTAAAAACTAAATATAAGAACTCTTGAATAGTCATCAAAGGTTTTGGGGGCTTAACAAATCAGTGATGTTTTTAGAGAAATTTTTATGCTTTGACCAATCATTTTTTATCTTGACCAATCAGTGATTCTTTTAGAGAATTTTCTAATTTAGGCTAGTCACTGATAGTTTTAAAAAACTTGTTATTTGTTATTTAAAAGACCAAGATATAAATGAGTATCAATATTATCAAAGACTTACAAAGGCTGTTGACAAAAGGGTGTATACCTTAACTAATATGAAGATAAAAATATGTACTAAAAACATTTCCTATGTCTAGATTGATCTTCCTCAGCACCTTTATTTTCACTTCAATAATGTGCAGTTTTTATGCTGTGCAAACTGCTTTTTTTTTTGTGGGTGTCACCATGTTTTCTGACTATTGATCTTCATTTCTGTTATTTTGTTGCTTTCTCCAGGTCATGATCAGACTTATTTTCCCTTGCTCTTTGCCTGTCTCCAGGTCATGATCAGGCAAATTTTTCCCTTTCTTTTTGCTGTCTCCAGGTCATGTTCAGGCTTATTTTGCCCTTGCTCTTTGCCTGTTTCCAGGTCATGATCAGGCATATTTTTTCCCTTTCTTTGTGCCCATCTCCAGGTCATGATCAGACATTTTTCCCTTACTTTTTTTTTGCTTGCTGACGTCCTCAGCCTTTGTTATTTGACCTTGATAACATCATGACCGACTATATTTGCTTCGAATGTAGAAGCTGGATAGAGTGTTTTGATTCCTACCTCATTCTGCTGATTGCAAAGACTAGGATTGTCTTTACGAGTATTGGTTAAATGTCTCTTGAAGTTGTCTATAAATGGTTAATGACACAAGTCAAACTGTCCCAGAAAGTATATTCATATCATTAGCCCTCAGCTCACCTCTTTATCTGCACAGGTGAAAATGACTAATGAATTTTTCAGACAAAATGTAAAATGTCTGACCTGACATTCATAACATCAAAAGCATAGGCTGTTAGATTTTTGTTTTGAGTGGTATGTGGAGCATAATATCATTCAGAAAAATTTTACAGATTTCAGAACCAAAAATAAAATTCCCATTTTATTTCACTTTGCTGATGCTGATAAAAGTTGTCACATAATTCAAACCTATAACACATTAGAATCTAGCAGCATGTGTTAACCTTTTTAACTGTTGGTCTATTTTTCTTGATGCTTTATCATTGTGATAAGTTTACTTGCAGCTTAGCTAACAGTCAGCTATTGAACTTATGGAGGCAGATGTTTGTGATCCCAATGGAAATTTAGTTATTTTGTGGTTGATGAAAGACCACACTGTCAAGGAGGAGCTGTTTTAGACTATGTTTCAAATGTTTGTGCAATAAATAGTAAATGTAAACCAACAGCCATTCAGGCTATGACACATTCCAATTTGCTGTACAAATGAGTTAAACCAAGAGGTTAATCATTGATTTTTGCCATTATTGATGAATTACTTCCATTAAATACAATTGGTAGAATGTATTAAAATAAACAGTATAAAGTTTGCAGTGGACATAAACATTTTCTTTAATTATTTTAGATTGCATAGGATGTTGTATATAATGATCATAATTCAAAATGAACAGTGTATAATGACCATTTTCAACTGGAACAACTTACAAAAACATTTCAATGGCATAATTTCATAAGTATAACCGACTCAGTTCTTTGGCTGTAAGGTTCTTCAGTGATTAATAATTTTTTCATTGGTTTAGTGATGTATGTATAGTCGCTTTGATTATTATTCTTATTTTTTTCTTACAGTGCAATCGCTATCCTCTTCACTATGCTTCTGCACTTCCTGACAGTCAGGCTAAAATCTTCCAGCAAATTCTCCTAGAGCGCAACCCAGAATTGATTGAAAAGAAAATGGACAAGGTATATTGTCTCAAACAGTTTTTATTTTTCATACATTATCTCCAACTTTTCTCTGAATATAATTTTTGTGTTGTGTTTGTCTGAAATGAAATGAGGTCAGCTGTTACAACAGGACTAAAATTATATCTGCTGTTATTAAGATTAAAAGAAAATCTTGGATGTTCACTGTTTTAAAAATATATTTTCAAAACTAAAATATGACAGTTTATGCAAAAACACTTTATCCCCTTTGTTCTTCCACCTTTATTGTTCTTTTTTTCCCTCCTGGAGTTAGTCACTTGACTGCTTCAGTATTATATTTTAAAATCTTTCTCTTTTCTTTCTCAAGATTAAAAAAAAGAAAAAAGGTCAACGTACTATTTACTCAAAATCAAAATGGAATGACAGGAACCAGAATAAATTAAAAAATATTCAATTTGGCTCTTTGGATTCCTTTGATTATGACTGTAGCTTATTCACACACACACACACACACACACACACACACACACACACACACACACACACACACACACACACACACACACACACACACACACACACACACACACACACACACACACACACACACACACACACACACACACACACACACACACACACACACACTCTACCTTCATCTTTATATTAAATTTTATGAATGTGCATGTTTGTTACGTGAAAGAAAAGTGAAAAGGTCAGATCTTCACTTTGCAGATCAGTGCATAAAAATGAAACAGAATAAACTCATAATGTCACTTGTCTGGAACTGTTGCACAGTAACATAATTTAAAAATAGAGCTATCCATTTAAGCACAGAGTGGGACAAATTACATGTAAAAAGCATCTGGATTTGCCAAAGTAGAAAAGATGGATTTATGTATGATTGTGCTTTAATCCAAATGCATGATTGACTTGGGACTGTTCTGTTTTATTGTACATACAGAATAAAAGGATTTCAATTTGCTCATCAAAGACACACAAAATAAATCGGGACATTCTTATAGTTATGGTTTGTTTTTTAGTACAAACAAATACCAAATCAATGCAGTTTTATTTTTTAAATTTTTATTTCCTATTGATTCTATAGGATGGTCGTTTTCCAGTTCAGTACCGCCATATTCGTGGCACTGCCGAGGTTGATCAGCTGCTGTTTGATGCACGCACTCTTGATGCTTATGGCAAGGTGAGAATTGAAATCCGAGATGTGCACTCTTTCTAACTGTTTGACTTGGAGTGAGTATGTTTTCAAAAGAAAAACCCCCTTTTATTTTGAGCATTTCAGTTGCAAATGATGGACATTTTCCAATCACACCTCACTCAGGGTGTACTAACACCCCTTGGTAAGGGGCACCCTACTGAGTAAATCTGTTGTCATTAACCTCTCCATGAAAGTTTTAAGGACACTTGGCTTGTACACAACAAAAACCATATGATCTTAAGCATACTCATCTAGTTAGCAGTCAGAAAACTTATTTTACTACAAATACTTCCTATTTATTTTACTATAAATACTTCCTATTTGTGTGTGTCATGTATTGTGGACAGTTAGGAGGGATGTGTTATCAGCTAATATCTGTTTAAAGATGATATAGCTCATTTACATTGTTTCATTGTCAGACAACTTATTAAGTCACTTTAACCATGTTATTTATAGGCATATCTTTCTTTTCAATGGAAATTCATGCAATTCTTGAAATATAGGCAGACCCTACTTTATGGCACTGTGCTTTAGGGTGCTTCACTGATATGGAACATCTATTCAATCCTTCACATTTTCAGCACATGCTTCACTCTCTTATAGCACTTTTTAGCCAACCTGCATATCAGAGTCAGATGCCATCTTGATGTTGATCAGTCAATCTGCTCATGTCTAGTTCTATTGTTAATATACGATAGTGTGGGGGATTAGGCTTTGCTATGCATTTGCAAGGGGAAAAAAAGCAATTCTTCACATTACAGTATTTTGCTTAAACAGCTGCAAAGTGGGGTTTGCCTGTATGCACACCTTAGTTACATTTATTAACCATCATAAGCACATACAATCACTATAATTCTTGAAACACAGATCGTGACTTTCATACTACTAAATGTAAATAGTCTTTCACAGATGCATCCACACAATGCAAGTATAATTGAAGTGATAAAAATAGCAAATTCATTTGTCTGAAACTATTGTAAAGGCAACAGAGTTAGTTGTTTATAAATTATTTAGTCAAAATCACTAGCAATAGAGCCAGTGGTTACACTATATATTCAAGCCAAAATAGTCTGAATATTAGTCTCATACAGATCCTATTGAGACTAACAATCTGTGTTAACAGTTTGAATAGCACTTAGAAAATATTTAACAGCAATTTCTAAAACTATGATAATGAGCATGATAGAAGGTACTAGAAGATAGTTACGTATAGGCTTTAGAGTAGCAAGATATCAGGGTCAGAATAGTGATGCTGTAATGTTACTTTCTTTCCATATAAGACCAATCTGCAATTCAGCTCCAGCTGGTAGTAGTTGTGTGCAGAGAATGTTGCACATAGTTAATATAAACATGGCTTAGCTACAGTTGTAGATCGTAAAGCAGACTTACGATTCTTTGAGATCAAAAAAATGTCTGGGCAGTAGGGAACTGGCTGAAAATTGAGCATTTGTTGCGCATGAAAATACAAAAATAAGTGTAGCTGAAAGCAAAACTTCTCTGACACTTGTGACTTGCAGGATCACATATAGGATTCATGTGACAGGGAGCGCAACAACTGGCTTCTTCTTTACTTAGGATGATTGCAGCTTCCAGTCTCAGCTGATTTAGCTGTTCCATCCAACAACTGGTCTTATGGACTTCGGACCTTAAATAAACTCACCCATCAGTGGTTGCTCCACTTAATTTTGGTGCTGCACCTGGGATGCTTGTTTGTTGTGAGGGCCATGGTCCTTGTACTTTAACACTGATATGAATCTTGAGCAGAGTATTTTGGAGACTTTATTTTGTTTGATATTGTTTTGATATTCATTAATTGCATAATAGTATCATTAAGGTTGAGGGGATAATTTGCACACAGAGACATTCTGCGATAGTGCCATGTTTTTTGTTTGAAAGATGGTGCAGATCAATTTCTTTTATTGGTTTTACTGTTTAAAAGTCTCTCATGGTGAGCTTGGCTTCAGATTGCAGTTTCCTTATGTTTCATTGTTTGACTTCCCCTAGTTTTCCTATATCTATCTTGTTTAATTTATGCCTAGTTTGTATTATTGCTTTATTGAATGGTCTGTTTAACTTGTGTCTTATGTCATTTTGTCTTATTGATGTCTATTTAACTCATGCCTAGCTGGTGTCAGTCTTATTGTTTTGCCCATTTAACTCATGTCTGGCTGGTGTCTTATTTACACTTTTCTTATACTCGGTTTCATTATCAAAGCTTATTTAAATTTCTTATATCTAACTGAAATCATTGTTTGAATTGCATACTTTTCTTATATCTAGCATACCTACTAGTTTCAGTGTCAGAGCTTATTTAATTTTCTTAGACTCACCTGGAATCATTGCTTGACTGGCACAAATTTCTTATGTCTACCTTATCTCATGTTTTTGAATGCTTACCTTGTACCAATATTTGACTTGCAGAGGGGGCCTCCCATGGGACCATGGCCTGAAGGTGCCAAGATCTTGCCGCCAGGTGAAGAGTGACCATTGTTCTCAGTCAAGCTTCTTTCCTCTTGTCAGCAGAAATGTTTTAATTACTATCAGTAACATCTTCAGGTTTCGATTACCAGGGTAAATATATGCACCCATCATTTACCAGGGGCCAGTTGAAAGACAGTGGAGAAACTTTTTTTAATCAGTGCAAGTTTTCTGCTAGTGACATCTTTTGAAAAGGTGGCATTATGTCGGATTTTATTTTTATTCACCATCATTTGTGCACAGATTAGTTAAAATTTAAATTAAAAGAAAAATTATGTACTCATTTTATTAAAATAATATATTTATTTGGAAGTAGATGGGGATCCAGAGTGGTAGTACCCGGGTCATAAACATAAGGACAATACTGATGAATGACGATGATGGACGGCAGTCATGACAACAGATCTGACAATGCCTGGTTGTTGTTACATTGTCTTTATTTGCAGGTAGACACACTAACTCAAACCACACACGCTCTTTATATCCTATGGGGGCAGCCTTCCCTGAAGCCCACGGTTCCAGAAAATGAAAATCTAGTGTGAAAAGGCTTCTAAAAATAACTTCTGTGTTTCTTTACTTACTTTCAACTATCAATTATAGCTATATGTCTAAAAAATACATAATAATTCAAATATACAGTGAAACTACTATAATTATACTTTAATATACAAATATTTTCATATATATAATCTGAAGAATTAAACCTTTAATAAAATCAAATCTGTGTTGGCGGGCTTTAGGAAAAGCATTCATATACACATAAATTACAAAATACACAAATACAGTAACATTATTCATCACATAAAAATACATCAATTAAAAATATCAACTATCTCCTTTCTAAATATATAAATATCAACTTCAATTACTAACTAACTAAAACAGTATATAACAATAAAAGCACGCACTCTAACACAGCTAGCGCCAATATACTGCGCGATTTGAAACAAGGGAGCGGTCATGACCCAATTTACAGCAGACAGCCGTGATCCTACTTGTAAAACAAAAGAAGCATGCGACTGCGGCTGCACACATACACACACGATGACACACACACAAAAATACCAAAACTAACGGGCTACAGTATTATTCACAATTACAACAGAAATAACCACTGAGGAAGCTTTGTCATTGATTAATTTTAAAATTATTTTAAGAAAAGAAAATAGGTAATTTGAAAACGTATTTAGAAAAGGACATTGGGTAATTTTAAATGTTACTTAAACAAAGAAAAAAAACCAAGTCATTTAAAGGTATTTTAAAGAAATGAAAACAGAGCATTTAAACCAGTTACTTTGAGAAGAAAAAGAGAGCTGTTAAAGAAAGAAAAATATGTAATTTTATATTATTCCAAGAAAGAAACATTTTTATTTTAAAATTTATAACAATAAAATGTTGTTTTTGTTTTTTTTGAGAAATACACTAGTAAAAATTGTACTCCAGGATTAAAAAATGATGCTACTGACTTAAATTTTTGTTGTATAGTAGTAAATAAATAATTATGGTGATATAATAAAACCTAGATTAAGAACTGGATTGTACTGGCACGTGTTTTCTTGTCATATTATCACACTTTATTGTGGTGCAAAGGAACACTGGAGTCCTACTCTAGCCTTTCTGTGCTATTTGTTTGTGGAGATGTAGATTTGAGAAATGAGCAACAGAAAAATAACTTGTTCCACTTCAGAATTTTGCAATAAATATTTTGGTGTTTGATACTTTATACTTTACCTGAATACTTTTGTTACTAGACCAGTCACAATTAGATATATATTATATATTGCCAATTCTGTGGACAGTTTTGTTTAATTATATATTGCCATTTCTGTGGACAGTTTTGTTTAATTATATATTACCAGTTCTGTGAACAGTTTTTTTTTATTGAAATATATATTGCCAGTTCTGTTTTGTTGAAATATATAGTCAGATCTGAGGACAGTTTTGTTTAATTATATATTGCCAGTTCTGTGGACTATTTTTATTGAAATATATATTGCCAGTTCTGTGGACATGTTTAATTATATATTGCCATTTCTGTGGACAGTTCTGTGGTATGGTTTTGTTTAATTATATATTGCCAGTCCTGTGGACAGTTTTAATTATAAAATTCTAGTTCTTTGGACAGTTTGTTTAATTAATTATTGCCAGGTTTTTGGATAGTTTTGTTTAATTATATATTGCCAGTTCTGTGGACAGTTTTGTTTAATTATAAAATGCCGGTTCTGTGGGCAGTTCCGGTACTTTATTTGAATCTATTTTTAAAGTATGACAAGCATGTGAAAATATTGAACATATATGTTAAGCTTGCTTGTTTATTTATTTTCTTCTTGAAATTAATATTTTTTTCCACTGTGATTTTTTGCATTGTTTATTACAAACCTTTTTGTTCATTTATATCTTAAAAGGAATAATGCCTGTAATATTTTATAAGATATTCATTATAAATCATTTCCCAAGCCCACCCCACCCAGTTACTCTTGAAAATTGTTTTATTGCACCATTTTGAAAGCAAAGATAAAATATCTTCTAAGCATGCATTTCTTTTCTGCTCTCAATCAGGTGGTTGCACATTTTAATTTCTTTATTATTAATAGTGCAGGCAGCTCGTACAGATTCACATGTGATAAGATTTTTTTTTTCTTTGTATTAAGTGGGTATTAGCAGCTTTATAAACGGGTATAAGTGATTGTTTAAATCTTCAGGTATAAGAAGATATTCAGTGTGATATCAGTACTCACTTTGTCTTCCATTAACAGGTAATCATCACTAGTAAAATATTTTATGTTGAATATATGCATCCAATGTAATCTGCTGTATTTATTGATGGTTAATCTGTTTGCCAAACCCATATGCCATATTTGCAGCTTTGGGTGTTTTTTTGTTTGTATTTTTGATGTGCTGTTTTTACTAATTGAACTTGGAAACGGGTTTTTGAGAAATTATTCTGTACATATGCATTTTATTTCTTTGAAACTGCTATTATTTGCACTTTATTTAATTAGCTGCTAATGATTTGTACAGTTGGTGCTTCATTTCCTTGGGTCAAAACATTTTTATTTTGGTGTAAATTCTGCTTTTTCTTGAGATAGAGCCTGGAGTACCTATTTTCCAGTACACCTGAAGTTCTGATTTAGTGCTGAAAATATTCCAAATACACTTTAACAATCTGAATTGAAATGTAAATACTCACTACAATTGGGAAAAAAGACTAATTAGGTCCATTCAACCACATTTTAAATTAAAATAATTATATGTATATTACATAAATGTAATTTTTATGCGTAAAATTAGCACCTGTGATACTGTATTTTCATTTTTTTTTGAGTGACCATTCAACTCTTTTGCTCTTTGAATTGGACTGAGAAGTAATATATAACATGCACTGGGAAAATCTGGTGACTTGTATGCATGTGTGTGTGTGTGTGTGAGAGAGATAAGTTGTTAATACAGTTGTATATTATTTCATCTATATTTTGTAATGTGTGTATATGTGTGATTCTACATAATATGAAAGGGAGAGAATTCACACTGTTACCTATGAATTATGGACTGTTAAGATCAATTTTTCATTTGTGATTGTCATTGACATTTATCTCATGGTTATGAGTTTCTTTTTTGTTAGGCTTGCTTTTGCTTTTGGAGAATTGTTTGGTCTGATTTTCTTCTTTTAATTGACATTATTCAATATAACTGGGTTTTTTCTTATAGTTATTGTTTGTAAGAAATGGTAATAATAAAATATTAATAAAAGAAGCTACAAGATAGAGTGAGGAATTTTTCTTATCAACAGAATTGTGATACTATGCCTGAGAGAAGAAATATTGAATGATAAGGTATTTTCTTTTCTGCTATTCAGCCTTGATTTTGTCAAGTACACATAGTATTAACTGTAGAGACTTTAAACACAGTGTCAATCATCATTCTCATCTTTTCTTGTTTCTCTCTCTCCTTCCCCAACCCCCATTTTTTCCCTGTCCTTAATTGTTCCTAACTTTTCCTTTCTTCACTCTTTCAAGTTCCTGTTCCTATTTCTCCATTCTCACAACTGCTCCTTTTTTGAAAACCTGTTTCCCTTACCTTTCCCACATGTTCTAGTTCTTTCCTCTGTCCTTCCACTCATACCTTTCCCAAATGTTCTAGTTCTTTCCTGTCCTTTCCCATTTCACTTTTAACTGTCCTAAATGTTCTAGTTCTTTCCTATTTCCCTCTCACCTTTCCCAAAAGTTCTAGTTCTTTCCTGCCCCTGTCTTCATTTCACGTTCTCATCCTTTCTTTTCCTCTATTCCCATTCCTGTACGTTTCTATCCCATTTCCTTCATGTTCCCATCTTTTCTATTCAAATCCCCTTTTCTCCATGTCTTCTTGTTCTCATCCTTTCTCTTGTCCTGTTTCTCTTTTTTTATGTTCCTATCTCATCTCTTCCTGTTCCCTTTTTGGTATATCCCTCTCATATCCCATCAGTACATCTTCCTTACTACTCAATCCTTTAACAACCTCCTCAATTGCCCCCATCCCCCCATTACTTGAACATTCTTAGCTGTAGCTTTCATTGCTAAAGTGCTTTCTCCCCCACCACATGACTCACTCATATTTTGGGGGAAATCAACAAATGGATATTAAATACAAATAATTCAGTGAAAGAATGTGTTGACCTCTACCCTCCCCATACTTTATCAACATATGCTTCACTTCCCATTACTTTGATCCCATTCTTCACTTTGACCCTATCCCTGTCACTTTTTATATTTTGTCTCTCTTTCCTCTCTGCTTTCTTATTTTGTCCCCCTTTCCTCCCTTTCACTCATTACTTTGACCTTATCCCTATCATCTTGCTTTGACCCCATTCCTCTGTCACTTCTTACTTCGACCTCAGTCCTCTCCATCATTTATCACTAACGCCACTTAGCTTCTGGTGAGAAAAATACATGAATCATTTAACAATCACATAAATATTTATACAATATTTCACAAATGAGAAATACAACAATTTAGAAGTCAAGTATATTTACCACTATATAAAGTCATGTAACAGCTGTCTAATGGACACATTTCTCTACCCCTGGACTATGGGCACTGTGGATGAATAATGAGTGTCTAAAGAATTCTGATTAATTCACGTGTATATATGAATGACTTGAGGTCAGCTGGCGGATTAACGCTACGTCATGATACAGAACGCAAGTGACCAAATATGGGCATCATAATAAAATTAATTCACTAATAACTTCATTTTCTCACCAGTGCCTCAGTTGCATTATTATTTATTTCATTTCTATATATTCACTAAATTATATATTAGTGCCTTTGCCAATTAAAAAATACAAGTCTGTCTATTCATACATTTTGTTTTTATTTAAAAACAAAGCAGTCTTTGTGAAAGAAATCCTGCCATTAGTTCAGTATGAAAAATAATTCAACAACCAGGGTCACTTGGAGAAAACTTTAATGCCCTATCTTTACATAACCATCTGTTGACAGTCCTTTTATGAAGCAAACAACTATTTCTTAACCTGAAATTCTCCCTCAGTCTTAGCACTTGTCTGTTAAGGCAATGACTGTTTGAAGTGGTCATTAAATAGAAATGAATAAATTAATTGGTTTACTAGCTTAATAGCTATAAATTATTTAGCCCAGAATATATGATTTGAAAAGCACATGTACATTATAGTGGATTAATAGTCATGCAGTCCATTGGTAGTACAATAAATGTCAAATTACATTTGCACACCACTGAATTACAAACAGATGACATCAGCTGAATTGAAGAAAATTCCTATTAAAAGTGGCTAGCTTAAAATAAGCAACACATTAAGCAGAAAAAAAAAATTCCAGATGATAAAATCCAGAACAAAGGAAATAACAGTGAGTGAGGATGAGAATATGAGTGTATATATGAATGTGTGTTAATGTTTCTACATTAGTGCATATAATATGTATATGAATATATGATAGTGTGCATGTATGAATGTATGCAAGTGTGTCAGTGTGTGTATGTATGCATCCAGGTCACTGTGTATGTGTATGAATGCATGTGACAATATCAGATACCATCCTTCAATCCTTCAGTAAGCGTTAAACCAAGGAGAGGGATGTGGTGAGAGCAGTAAGGACAATATTAATAATAGCATATAAGGTGTGGTGATTTGAATCAGATAACACTAAATGCGAATAAAAAAAATATTATTCGTTAACGATGTATTGAGACTTAACTGGGATTTCTCGTCTGCAGTTATACAGTCCTGTAAAGGTGGGGTTAGGGGTATTAATTCACTGAATTAACTTGCATGTTGCTATGGTAACATGAAAACAAATGGAAAAATATCTATAACCGTTATTATATTTACTATGAGATGATTCTCAGTAATTTTTGATACACAACTAAGCATGCAAAAATCGCATAAAAAGTACATTCAAATAAACAATGGTCACTTAATTGGAAAATGACAAAGTAAAAGAAAATCTTGATAAATTTCGATCCAAAAGTAAATTATTGCATGAAGAAGTGTTCAACATTACGTACGTTTGCTAATGGTTTTATTGGCTAATATCACCATCTTAATTATTTGTCGAAATTGTGAGTAAAGCCATTTAAAAATAATCTCCCCTTACCCACAAGTCTTTATAAAAATTAATGAGTGTTGAATGTACTCACTATATATTTTTAATTCATTCCGCTCAACTTCTGTATAATGCTAATCAATTTCAATTCGAAGAAGTGGTTGGAAGAGTGTAAGCACGTGACAAAAGCCCCACTTTTAGGAGTACAGATCATTAAGAAAGGTTATGACAAGGGAGTACGAGTATACTGAATATTCCCCTCCCCTCCAAAAAAAATAAAATAAAAAAATCAAGGTGAAATACTTAATAGGAGCGCGACTCCCCTCCCCTCGAAAGACATTAAAACTCGGCCACAAGTATAAACATGAATGTCACAGTTTAATTTGGGCACTGCTGGTAATATAGAATAATTTGTAGATATCTAGCAGCGATTTGACTAGCGACCGTAAAGAAATATTTTTACACTTCTCTACTAATAGCATTAATAAAAGGCAGGCTTCAGTCTTGTGAAAATAATTAAAGAAATTCTAATCCGCTTTTCCATTTATGTGTCATTTTGTTTCACACTTCTCAGATCTATAGCATTAGGATGAATCAGTCGATTTTCAGAATAGCGACCGTTAACAGACTTGTTATTATTACTTAATATTAGTTGTAATTCGGATTGAGGTTCTTCGCCAACTAACAGTAATGGCATACTAGTGATCAGCTAAGTCTTCGAGGAAAGAATTGTATGTTCATTGTTAATAGGCATAATATTAATAATTACCAAACAAAGTGGTAGCAGACGTCTTTTCGTAAGATCAGTAATCATACCATCAAACCTTTCTCGGTCTGTATAGAGTATAGACTATAGAAGTATAGATCAAGAAAGGTATCTTTCTAGGTCTGTGCCTTGTTGAGCCATGCAGAAGGATGTCATGACTCAATTGTAAATTATTACTTTTTTCTTTCCGATTCTTAATATGGTACTAACTGACCGCATTATGTTTTGCACAATGTATGATGTGTTAATGATATCCATTACACACTCACTATGCTTTGAGACAATGAAAGTCGTTATTTGACACACAGCAGTGTGTTGTGTCAACTCTAATGGATTATGTCCCTTTATTTGGTGACAGATGTCACTGTCTCGCTTCGTAGGTTTCCGTAAAATCGGGATTGCTGTGATCGGGTAATAAGAAAATTAACGTTCGGAGTACAAGCGGCTCACTCAAAATACGCACTCGAATCATCGAATTTCAAGAGTACGGAGATGCACCGAGTTTAGAAGATGTAGTGACTGCATAGTTTCAGCAAAGAAGTGAAATGAGTGCACTTCATAAAGTCGCAGTAGCAATGCTTCAGTGGAATATAAGAGCGTTTGGAGACCAGGTTTGAGAGGCTAGCTGCGAGAGCCACGGAGCAAACGAATGTCACTAACGGTGGCTCATTCAATATGACTGAAAAAAGTGAAAATAAGGGAGGGGATGACACAAGTGTGCGAGTGGCTCTCAGGTGACACTTTGTTACTGTTGTTTTTTCCCCCTAAAATTAAACATATACACGTTGTCTGCTTTTGTATCTTTAATGATAAAAAAGTTGTGTATGATATACACACAAGTTGTGATATACTAGAAATGTGGTTACAGATGCATTGCTGTTAATATGTAGAGTATCAATCACTAAATTAAACACTTCACCTTAAGGTAATTTAAAATGGATGTGGTGTGTGTTTTTGTCGCTAGGTGGGATATAACCGAAATTTCTCTCACCCGCATTTAAAATGTGTGTGTGTGTACTTTAAAAAAAATATAGGGATTCTTTTCATTCTGATTTTGACATAAAACATGTAGGCCTACTAGTCAAAATACTAGAATACACTGACACAGTGGTTTACTAATTGTCAGATTCATATCTTAGACTTAGTGATTTCTATCTTTAATCAAATTAATTTTTAATAATTTTTGATAGAAATAAACACAAGTATTCATATACATACACCATGCCTTAAAAGAAAAAGAAAGAGATTGTCAATAGAAACTAGAATGTATAATAATTATTGACATTAAATAATAATAATTATTTTTCTCCCAAGACATTGCAAATTTTCTACATAAAATGAACAAATGCCATTCACCCCTTCAGCACACTTTGTCTTTGCCTAAACACCTTTTATGTGAACATCAAAATTAAATTTACATTGGTATTTTATCCTGATTATATCATATTAATTATAATATTGTTAAATACTTTCCATTCCTTTTTCTGTTGATTTTCAGTCATTTTAATGTAATCCAGAATATTTTGCAACAAAATAATTTTATAAACACTTAAAACAGTAAGCACTAACAGTAACACAGTATAGATGGATTGGTTGAAAAGTTTGGAATTACTTATTTATTTATTGTTTCATATATTGTCCCTTTCAGAATCCGCCCTCAGAATGGCCGTGAAAAAGTGGATATGTGTCAGGTGTGCACTTCTGTGGTACCAAATGAACCACAGGTGCTGTTGGGGAAAGATAAACCATTTACTTTTGACTATGTTTACAACATGCACACTGACCAAAATACCATCTACAACTCCTGCGTCAGGCAGCTTATCGAAGGGTAGGTGCATCAATAACAATTTTACATTGTCACCAAAACATTCTTACTAATGGTAACTTTTTTTGGCCATTGATTAATTGATGAAAATACACTAACACTTCAAATATTTATATTAGTCAGAAGGGACCTGCCAGTAAAATAAAGTCTGAATATGATTATGAATCAATGGTAAGTTGTATTTTTAAAAAAAAGAGTTCAGATGGATTTACATTTGAAAACTTTTGTGAATGTGAAGGAAGAGTAAAGACAGCCCTCATATAAATTCTTTTCTTATGGTGTGTTAATGAAGGCCCTCAAGTAAACTCCTTATGTACAATGTGTTTATGATTGTCCTCTAATAAACTCCTTTTTCAGAGTGTGTTGATGAGGGCCTTCAAGCAGACCCCTTTCTTACAATGTGTTTATGATGGTCCTCTAATAAACTCCTTTTTCAGAGTGTTTATGATGGCTGTTAAAACTCTTTTCTTTTTTTTAGGTGAGTGTATAGTAGTTAGTACTTTTGATAGCCCCCCCCCCCCCCATGATGGCCTTCACATTAAACTGTTTTCTTACAGTGTGTTTTGACAGCCCTCAAATAAACTTGAAGTTTGGACCCTTCATCTGTTAAAGTAAAGTGAAATTGTGTCTTTCAGTTTGCTAGTAATCTTTGTCATTCTGTGATGGAGTCAGTTTAGAAAAGAATTAATTTCTGACCTTATTGGCATCCTTGAATGCTTTACATTACAGTGCTTTTCAGTTTGGATGGATAATAATTAACTTTCTCATTAAATATTGATGTTCTTTAATGCTGTCCAGTTTGGCTAATAAATTGCCTCTGGTATTAAACATTGGTTTTCTTTAATGCTAGTTTGCTACCCAATTTAGCCAAGAAATCAATTCTGACAGTAAATATTGTTTTTCATGAATGCCACCCAATTTGGCCAAGAAATCACTTCTGACATTTATATTGGTATTTTTTAATTCTATCCTATTTGGATAAAATTAAAAGTCACTTCTGATAGGTAATATTGCTGATAGCAGATATTCTTTAATGTGTTTTTATTGCTATCAGTATCACTTTTGAAAGTAAATATTTATATTCTTTATTGCTATTTAATTTGTCCAAGAAATCACAGATTTCCTTCAGTAAATATTTATATTCTTGAAAGCTGTCAGTTTTGTTGAACATCACTTTTTTTTATAGCACTTAGCAGATATTAGTAATTATTAGTATTCTTTTTCAATGCTGTTGGTTGAATATCACTTCTTATAGCAGATATTATTCTTTAATGCTGTTGGTTGAACAACACTTTTTATAGCATATATTAGTATTCTTTAAATATTTTATTGCTGTTGGTTGAACATCACTTCTTATAGCAGATATTAGTTTTCTTTTTTAATGCTGTTGGTTGAACATACTTTTGAACACAGGTAATGGTATTCTTTAATGATGTCCAATTTGACCCCCAAATTACTTGACAGCAAATATTGGTATTCTTGGCTAAAAAAATAATTTCTGACAGCAGATATTGGTATCCTTTAATGCTATCCAGTTTGACTCAAAAATGACTTCTGACAGCAGATAATGTTATTCTTTAATTCTGTCTATTTTGATTCAAAAATCACTTCTGACAGCAGATATTGTTATTCTTTATTGCTATCGAATTTGACTCAAAAATCAGTTCTAATAGCAGATATTAGTATCCAGTTTGGTTCAAAAATCAATCCTGACAGCAGTTATTAGGTAGTCCCATCATTGGTGTTTTATAGGAATAAGTAGTATTTGGTGATTTTCTGTAGCGAAGTGTGATACTTTAATACAATTATTTGATGAAGCAACTTGGATAAAATTAAAGATCATTTCTTAATCTTATACACTGTTGTATTTTATTTTTAATGTGACTTAAACCATGTTTGAAAGAAAAATAATTACACATACTAGGTGTTGGATACGTTTTTACTAAAACGGGCCTTGCAGCCATATATTGACATGATTAGTGGTGCTAATGGGTACCCATTGCCATGCTAATACCTGGGTAGTAAAATTGAGAATGGGTACCTGTGGTAATGCAGCTGTTATGTCTATACATGATTAGCACACTCCCCCTCTGGTCACGCTCACATCCTGCCTGCTAAATTGTGCTGGCTGTGGATTGGCTTTTGCGCTGAACAACTGCTGTACCTAGATCTAATTATTTATGACATAGATCACCAATCACCATAGCTCGCGCCTTTTCTTTTCTTATTGTGGTAGTGTAGCATGTTATTGATGTTAATAAGACTTCACTAAACAAACCTGTCAATAAATTAAATAATAACGTAATATTTTTAATAGGGGGAAGACATCGTCTGTGTGGAGTCACGCCAAGCGATTGGATAGTGACAAAATGCAATTTGTGAGATGAAATTCTATCGCTGAAGGGCGATTGAACTTGATGTCCTATTTTTAAATACATTATTGTTGTTGACATTTTCTTTTAGTTTTAGTGTACTTTAGTTTATGTAATGATTATTAATATTAAAAATAAAAGTTTGCGTTGTACATATAAAGATCATAACTAATAGTAAGTCACTAGATGCATACTTTTGGCTACTGTGTGAAATAGAGCATTTATATAATGATTGATAATATTAAAAATAAAAGTTTGCATTGTACATATAAAGATCATAACTAATATAATAATAATTACCCTCTAACCATTCTTTTTCGGGGTTTTTTCTTAGTACTTAGCATTCTTTGCAAACTTGCCACATTTAGATTATTTAAAAGTTATATTTGAAGGCTTTACTAGATGGAGCAACTTGTTGCAATGTATTGCCACAATTGTTTTGGGGTTTTTGTTGTTGAGGCATTCAGGGTTTGTTGTGCTCGGTACAAATCATTGTATTGTTAGTGAAAGTACAGTTCTGAAAACTGATGTAATTGTAGTAAAACCTTCATAACTTTCTGTATATTCATATACAGTCTCTTTATCTAATCAACTTAATTATAATAATTATGTATATTCATTAACATACACATTGCAATTAGATGCTGAAATAAAAAGATATTTGAATTGAGTTATAAATTATAGGATAATAATTGATAGTAGACCCTCAACAAGCTAGAATTATAATCTTAAAATTATTGTAAACATATGCGTAATTATAATTATATATAAAGCAGACATACATAAAAAGATAAAGCAAATTGCAGTTATACAAGTTTTACCACATTTATAAATTTGTAGTGATTTAATAAATTATTATATAATAACTATATGCATATATTTTTTTAGGTCAGCAAATAACGATTTTATCAGCTACAAATTCCCTTCTTTTATTTAATATTTGAACTGTATCAGTATCATACATGGCTCCAGAGATATGACATTTTATAATGTGCGTAGTATGAACGTTTTACAACTTTTTGTCATCTTTCTTCCAAAATGTAAAGTTGCTTGTTTGGTGAGGTTTAAGATCAGTGTCTTTTTTAAAAATTGGACTAAAATCCCTGATACTTTCTTGTTTTAAATATAGAAAAAGTACGTTTTAAGCCACTTATTTTAATAGTATGATGTCTTGAATATTCACTTTATAATATATTTACAACAATACAAGTGTGTTTACATAATGAAGAGCTATGTTTGTAAAAGAAAAGAAGTACATGCTTATCATTTAGAATATACCTTTCTGTTTATGACACCTCTGGGCACTCTTCACTTGTTATGGTTATTATTTATTAATTAATAACACAACTAATTACAAGTTGAGAATCTTAATTTATAATTATTAATAATCTCCCATAAAACCAAGATGTCTCTCACTTGGTGGATTATGAGAGTGTCTTAAAACTCTGCCCTTTACACAATAATAAGTTATATGTTTTACTTGTTGCATAATGTTCTGCAGGTGGAAACTTCTTATTAAAGTAGTAATAAAAATCTATTTTTTATTTATATCTAACAAGCCCCATCCACCTGCTATTACTCCAACATAAGGTTTAAATATATGTGCTAGAAGGTTAAAATTTAACAATAAATTTATTAAATTAATAATCAAATATACAAGATATGAATATAAATTATAATCAAAAGAGCATTGACATTTCCATCACTTCACGACAATATTTGATTAAATGTTAGACACTTATTCAGTTATAAGTAACATATATGTATATAATCAAGTTCATAGATATGGTTTCATCATAGAAATGAGTGTGGAGTTTCAGGGAGATAATTATAGTCAATATACATAACATTTTCTATGATGGAAGCTGTCACTGGCATGTGTTCACAATCATGCAGTTTGCAACAAGTCACTTTCTTTCTTATTAGATGATGACCCAATGTATCCTTTCTACCTTTCTAGGCACATTACACTAACCTAACCCAGTTTGAAAATATCTTTCATTTATAAAGTATCATTGGCATTCTATAATGCTACTCTGTATACAAATAAATATACTCCTGATACTTTGATAGTAACTATTGGTATTCTATAATTCCTCCTAATTTGGATCTATTATTTCTGATGGTGACACTCTCAGTGGGGATGATTACAATGTGATGATGATCAGTGCTGCTGGAATGCCTTAGGGCCTAGATAACATATGTATCATATATCTTCATGCACACATTTATACTATTGAAAGCAGTTTTATGATTAAAAAATTATTTCACTTATTTTTGATGACAGTTTATCTGTAGCATTGCAATGATAGTCCATCAACACTATACATTAATGTGCTTAAGTAATTCAGCATTCTGTTTCCTGTTTGTGAATGTTTGATTGTTTTCCACTAAAAACAATGCTGTGTGTGGCCTCCTAAGTCCTAAGATTTACCTATCACCTGAGTTGATATTAAGCAGTAATAGACTTTATTTCAGCTTAATTAATCTGGGAGCATCAGTGCTGTGGATAGGTTATTTGTTTCTTGAAGTATTAATACTTTCCATGTACCATTCATCATAATTCCATCTTCAGGCATAATAATAAATATAATCAGGAACAGTCATAAAAAATCAATACTTAGCCATGACAGATAAATACGAACATAGCATTAGGTAATGTTGTAATCCTTCTAATTGTACTATCAAAGCATAACTGAAAAATTAGATGAATAGCATGTCTTTTGTGAGAAAATAGTGAACATTTCTGAATAACCTGTGCACACACAGCATCTCATCATTCATTAGTTGTCTGTCAGTGCAGTTGTAGAATGGGCAGCAACTTGAAGACAATAACAGTTAATTCCTCATCATTTTGTCTTCACTGTATCATAATTGGATAGTCAGTTTTACTTATGTTCTCACTCATAAACATTTTTTATATTAAAAAAAGTACTTTTAGTTTAAAGAAATAGTAGTACAATCGAACCCGGATATGTCGACGGCCTAGGGGTTTGCAAAAAACTGTATTGATAACTGATGATCGAGATTACCAAAAACTAATATGGTGGCAATTTATTACAGTACTATAATATGCACTTAAAATTTCTTTATGTACTTAATGTGCATTAATGAATGAGAATGTACATGCACATGTTTGTGATATTTTTTACACAACAGTGTTGCCGCGATTTGTTTGATGATGTGACTGGCAGGCTATAAAAATACATGTTTGCTAACAACTAAAGGTTTATGTACACGTGGTTAATATGGTTTCTTTACAAAGTCTAAAATGCTCTGTTGCTTTTTGCCTTTAACAGTCTACTTGAAAACAAATGCTTCAATATTACATTTACATTACAACGTGCTTGAAATTTCTTTATGTACATGATGTGTGTTAATAAATGAGAATGTACATGCATGTTTTTGATTTTTTACACAACAGTCTTGTATTTGACCAAAAGTTGTAATTTAGGGTGACAGTTTGAAATAAATATGAGCACACAAAGAAGCCATACTGACACTCTATTGACCCACACTTGTTAAAATCTATCTAGCTATTTTATCTTTTTGAAATATGCATTTTTATTTTAAGTGACAAGAATTGGTAATCTTATTTTGCTAATGCTATAGACTGTTCCATTTTCGGATGTGTGGTGATTGGAGACTAGTATAAATAATAAATACAGAATTAATGGCTAATCATATATTGATTTTAATTATTCCATTTTTGTAACCTCTGAAACGACAGTCTGTAAGTGTAAGATAGTAGATATTAGTATAAAAACATCTGTAAGTGAAGATTCATAACCACTTTTTGTGGCATTTCCAGAAAATATAAGATATAAGTCCTTTCTGAATGAGAGGAGTCCAATAAGATTTTAGCACACTGTAGACATTGCAGTACTTAACAAAATGATGCAACAGTGTATGTCTCAAAAAGTTAAGAGCAAGTGAAGATTAAGTATTTGTTGATGGCATACCATTCATGTCAGGGCCTTTAGGCTATCAGAGATATCAGTATTTTGCACTTTAATGCCTAGAGGTTGTAGGACTGAAAAGTGAAATCTGTCGGATTTAGCAGAATACACTTATTAGGAATCTATGGAATACTCATATCATACATCTTTAAAACTTTAGTATCCGGAGATGCACCCTGTGTTTAGCAGCATAAATGAGTATCTCCATTAGCACCATGGAGTAGAAGGGTGTTGGTGGGATTGTATAAAAGTAAGATATAGCATGTTACTGATATAGAAAGGTGTTGGTTGGATTGCAGAACAGTAAGATATAGCATGTTACTGATATAGAAAGGTGTTGGTTGGATTGCAGAACAGTAAGATATAGCATGAGTTACTGAGGTAGAAGTGTGTTGGTTGGATTGCAGAAGAGTAAGATATAGCATCACTTACTGATATAGAAGGGTGTTGGATTGCAGAACAGTAAGATATAGCATCAATTACTGATATAGAAGGGTGTTGGTTTGATTGCAGAACACTAAGATATAGCATTGGTTACTGATATAGAAGGGTGTTGGTTGGATTGCAGAACAGTAAGATATAGCATCATCTGTTACTGATATAGAAGGGTGTTGGTTGGATTGCAGAACAGTAAGATATAGCATGAGTTATTGAGGTAGAAGGGTGTTGGTTTGCAGGGCAGTGGAAGATATAGCACCACTCACTTAAATAGATGGGTGTTGGTTTGTATGGCAGTAAAATACAGCATTAATTCCTAGAGTAGAAGGGTTTTGGCTAGCAAGGCAGTAAGATAAGGCATCATTTACTGAAATAGAAGAGTTTTGGCTTGCAGGGTAGTACTAGTAGGATACAGCATCAGTTACTGACATAGAAGGGTTTTGGCTTGCAGGGTAGTACTAGTAGGATACAGCGTCAGTTACTGACATAGAAGGGTTTTGGCTTGCAGGGTAGTACTAGTAGGATACAGCATCAGTTACTGACATAGAAGGGTTTTGGCTTTCATGGCAGTAATATAAGGCATCAATTACAGAAATAGAAGGGTATTGGTTTGTAGTGCAGTAAGATACAGCATCAGTTGCTAGAGTAGAAGGGTTTGGCTTGCAGGGCAATAAGAATTAAGACAGAGCATCAGTTACTGAATTAGAAGTTACTGTAGGGCAGTTATAATAAAACACTGCTAGTTTGGTTAATACATTACTTTTGACACAAGTCCTGGTTCATTTTATAATGTTGTCTATTTTTGACAATAAATAGGTAATATGGTGCATTATTTTATATTCCTTGTCCTATTTGATTTTTATTCTATGCTGGCATAGGTAGGCTCTGACATATTTGCTTAAACTGTTTTTTTGGGTGCCATTTTGCATAAGATCTAAAGATGTTTTTCTCTCATGAAATATTTTGTAAGTTGTATTACAAGATCATTCGCTCCAACTACACATACACACTGATAAAAATTAATATTTTTACTTATGTATGTTTTGAAATTATTTGTTTTTTGGGGTGACTGAAACGAGTTGGGGAAAACCTAATATTTCCCTTATATTTTTTTTTCCAGTTGTTTTGAAGGCTACAATGCAACTGTCTTTGCCTATGGGCAGGTACGTGTCTTTTAGTTTACATTAAGTATATTTTATATATTCACAATAATTACTAATGGCTATGCAACTAATATTTTTATTTTATTAAAATATCTTTTTAAAATATTTGTTTGCTTGTACGAGTTTATAATATTAAAGTGCAGAGAATAAGTCGATATATTTATTATTACACACTCTACAAAAGACTTAATAGCTTACAAATAAGTTTTTTTGAAGATAATTAAAGATATTTTATTGACAGGACTAAAAGTTTGGGAAGCAGTTGAGTTCATTGATTTCTAATGCAGACATACATTAGGATATATTGTTCTTTGCCTGTAGCAGCAGAGAGTGATAAATGTACAGCTTAGGTGAAAATACCAGTAAGATTACACATATACAACTTTTGTATTTGAATCAATTTGAAAGCCAGGTCCGGTCCTGATGTAGATAGGAAGTATGACTATAATTACTTTTTATAATTTATGAATGAGAAATAATGTCCATGTATACAATTTTACATTTTTATTCTTCCCTGTTGGTATGTTGTATTGAATCAATTTGAAAGCCAGGTCCGGTCCTGTTGTAGATAGGAAGTATGACTATAATTACTTTTTATAATTTATGAATGAGAAATAATGTTCATGTATACAATTTTACATTTTTATTCTTCCCTGTTGGTATGTTGTATTGCAAGATCTTAACCTTTTCATTAGAAAAAAAAAACACAGGTAAATTATGTATATAATAAACTAGCATTGTTTCATTACATTTTTGAAATACTATGAATAATGAATGAATAATTAAAATAAATTAAATTAACCTAAACTGTAGGTTATACTGATTAAAAATTATAACATTCCAATCGAACCCAAGATACTAGCAGGAAAGCAAGCTCACCTAGTTATATAGTATTATGGAGAAATGAAAACTTGTTAAACAGTATAACTTATCACTTAAGTTATACAGTTGATGACTTACTAAAGTGATTTGAATCAAATGAATTATGAAGGGTGTGAAAAGCAGTAAATTTCTACCCCAGTGATCATGATTTGATGTAATATTTCAAAACTTACATTTGTTGATTTAGTGAGATATTTACCGCTTGCAACAATTATGAACATAATGGAACGTTGATTGTTTTTGAAAAGAATGATAAAAAGACTGAGCAAAATCTGGATAAATGAATTAACCTGACCTTCAGCAATCCAACATTTGTTTTTACTTGAATGCTTCGATACAAGGTATAAGTGAATAATAAAGAGTACATATACTTTAAATACTATTTTTGTAATAATATATTCATTTATATTTTTATTTCCATAATAAGAATTATTGTTAGTAATAGTAATAATATAGTTATTTTTAAAAATATTATTAAGTAACCTGTTTAATCAGAAATTAAAAAAAAATTGTTACAATTGTTATATGTGCAAAAGTAAATTTTGATAACAGAACTTGTATTCTACATATTATTAGTTTACAAATTTAATTTCCCTCTCATTTTTTCACATATGCACATAACCATCATTTGATTATAAATTGTCATTGATTAGCAATAGACCTTGAGACATAACTTGGACTTGATAATGTACAATTAAATACGTCATTTAAAATAATCAGTTTTAAACTGATAACTATTTAAACTGAAACTTTGAAAAGTGATAAGGTATAATTTTAGAATGTTGGTCTTCAACTGTTACTATTTTGGAGTATGACATTCTCTAAACATAATACAATTATATAAACTCTAATGTAAAATCTTGGTATCATTTGAAATAATCATTGAGGGATAAAAGTAGGCCAAGTTGTGCTTGTAAATTAAAAAAACAAAACTATGCCTTTGGATATCTTAGACTTTGAGTTCTCTGGAATAATCTTCAGTAGTGGTCATTTACATTAATTGCAAGACAGTTTATCTTTGATAATTTTTTAATGTTCAGTAGTTAGTATGTAGAGTGTAGTTAAATGGGTTATTTTTTACATTGGTGCTACTTTTACTTTTGGAGATGAGTGTTGGCAGATTGTTTTGCTTGTTGAGCTATGGGCTAACAGTGCATCTAACAATGTTATCGCCCTTTAACAAATCAGATCTTATTGGAATAAATACAAATACATTAGAAAGCATTAACACCATGTCATGTACTTGTGGGTTTATTTAGTGAAGAAATAAGTTAGATAACACTAACAGTAACACCATTTCATGTACTTGTGAGTTTATTTAGTGGAGAAGTAAGTTAGATTTAACTAACATCATGTCATGTACTTGTGAGTTTATTTAGTGGAGAAGTAAGTTAGACAGCGTTAACACCATGTCATGTACTTGTGGGTTTATTAGTAGAGAAGTCAGTTAGATAATACTAACATCATCATGTACTTAAGACTAAGAGTTTATTAGTGGAAAAATCTGCTCCATCCAGTCATTTATTTTTGTTTTTGAATCTGGTGTTCAGACAGGATCTGGCAAGACATACACTATGGGCACTGGCTTTGACTTGAACGTTCAGCCAGAAGAGGTAGGAATCATACCACGGGCGGTAGAGCATCTTTTCATTGGTATTGAAGAACGGCGCCGGCAGGCTCTTGAGAATGGTCTCCCTCCACCTGATTTCAAAGTCAATGCACAGTTTATGGAGGTATGATAATTTTTTTTAATTTTAAGAAAAACATACTTCTTTCCTTTCTTAATTTGTGCTATTAATTTTTATTGTTGCCATCTTTGAGTTACTTATTTTTTTAAAACCAACTTTTTTTCTATTTAATAATTGCTTTTAATATTTGATGCCATTGTCAAGAATATTTCAAAATTAATTTATAACCCCTTTGACAAAATAATATATAAAATTTGTTAATTCATAACTCATTCATAACTTTTGCCACAAAAATTATAGGTGAAATTTGTTAATTTCAATAAATAGATTGTAATTTACTGCAAATCATAAAATAACTAAACTTGTAAATATGTATTCTAAACAAATATCTGTTCTGTGAAACACATTACACTCCTGTAACAAGTATAAGTTGATTGAATTTTCTGGAATGTCTTCCTTTTTTAAACATCATCATAATAAAATGCAACCAAGAATAAATGTAACCCACGCCAGTCATTTTAGTAGATTTATCAGACCACTTTCACTGTATTAGGGACTTCCCTCTCAGTTTCTGTATTCAATTTGTAGGGTCTAAATTATCAGTCTTTTTTTTTGTGTGTGATGAAAATGTACTAATAGAGAATCATTGATCATTGGAGACTAAATTGGTTGTAAAAGCTACTTTATTATGCAAATATTGTTTTTCTTTTATAGCTTATTAGTATTGTAAAAAAATTGTTTAAAAGATCAATAATAATTATTCATTTTCAGTAATATATTTTCATCTGCTTACTGTTTTGCTCTTTATGAGACTTGAGAGTGATTTTAAAGCAAAAGATTTTAGATATTTTCATTAAATAATTATTATTTAAATGTTCTGACTGTTTACTTTTAATTTTGAAAATGTTATCTTTCTGAGGAGAGTTGAAAAATTTATAAATAGTGTATTGAAAAATTAATGCAAAAATAGATTGTACTAAAATGACACAGCCATAATTGCTTCCAGCCTCATCTGGATTGACAGCATTAATGTTCACAGTTTCATGTTCTTAAGAAAGTGAAGTATATTAAATTTTAAAGTAACAAAAAGAGACACTTAATCTTGATGACATACATGTGAACGATTGAGGCTGTTAAGATAGTTTTAGATTATTTGGAGTTTGGTTAAGCTTAGGTTCACATTATTGATACAGTATAACATTTTTCTTTAGAAACTTGAATACATTGTCTTTGTGCACAAGCTGATTTTGAACAATTCAGAGTTAAAAAATAACACAGATATATGAGGAAAAATTAAAATAAGCAAACTATGAAAACTTGAAAAAAACTTGACACCTGAGTCCTCACATTATATTTCCTTATGAAATATTGACTAATTGTATTATGATAGTTTGCTGCTAATTGTGTTAGAAATGAAGAGTTATAAATTTTTTATGTGTATTTAAATAAAAAGTAAATTTGCTGCTGTTTGTGAGCTTTATATGGATTACATACTGTGGTATGTATGTATATATGTTTCTGTGTGACTGTATTTGCATGTATATATTTGAGTGTATATATATGAGTGTATTTGCATGTATATATTTACTTTTATGTATTCATGCATTAGCTTGTGTGTTTGTATTTTTATGTGTGGTGTATCTATTCATGGAAATTTCAAGATAACAGCTCTTATGAATTGTTTTTCCCTATTACAGTGAAGCTTTTCCACACCTTTTCAGTCTCTCTCACACACACACTCACATTTTTTTGTTAAATAGTTAAAATGTTTGAATGTTGTAAACTTTGCATTTTCCTCGACTAAGTTTTTTTACTTGGACTATCTTTTTGCTGACAGTTTTCGTATCAGTTTCACTAAAATGTGACTCCAATTGTGAGCTCCTAACCTTTGGGGTTAGTCCTATAAGTCCCTTTTGAGTTCAGCCTGATTCTTGGTATCACTTCTAAAGATTTCTACTCAGGTGGTAACACAATAGCCTTGTTCTGTTGTGCACTGGACCATACAAAGTGGTGGTGGTGGCGGCAAACCTCAAGGCAGTTATTCTACAGTGAGTTTTAGTCAAGAGAAGTCACAGGAGCAACTAGTGTTTATCAATTTTCTAACTAGTTATCATTTTATTCTTGTGACCTGCTATGAACATTATGTCCTAAGTAGGCATTATACTGTAGTGGAGTGTCTCTTATGATGGAGAATTTAGTTAGATTAAGTGCTGAATATTAACTAATTAAGGTTCCTTGAAGTACAATTTAAAGGGTTATTAAGTTAATGGGATAAATAAATTAGCAGTTTGTTGTTGGTATTTGATAACTGAAAAAAAGTTAACTCACATTATCTCTATCACTTGAACTCACATTGTCTCATGCTTTCTGTCTCTCTCCCCTTCCACCCACCCACCCACCCACTTTTACATACTCACACATGCACACACCCACACCCACAAATGCATGTGTGCACACACACACACACACACACACACACACACACACACACACACACACACACTTTTACACACAACACACATTCACATTATCTTTATTACTTATATTCACATTATAATTGCACATCACACCTGTTTTTAGATGTAGTATAAGCTGTACTAGCTCAAAAGAAACAAGCAAACAATAAATTTTTATTTACAAAACAGAGTGCAAAAATACATCAGTATTGATTATTATAGTTCAAATAGAATTCTTACAGCCAAATATCACAATATCGTATCTGTATCTTACTGTATTAAACACTATTAAATATTGTATGTTATTTGTATTATATACATAATATACATACATTATTTACATTAATCACACTAATTTATATTTGCAACGTGAGATACAGCATTAAGTATCTTTCCTGCAGAATATTAAAGACCAAGTGGAAAAGAATCTATGAGGTCAGCTACAAATAAGAATAAATCTGTATAAATTAGTAATTCCCATTCTTAGAATCAAGACTGCATAATTTAAACTTTCAGAGATTTTATAAACACATTTATTTTAGTATTGAAAGACAATATTTCTGAAAGAAATCAAAGCTCTTGTTCATTTGCGAGAGTGACTTCTCACCATAGCAACATAACATGATGTCATGAGTGGGAACAACATTACACATGTGCTGTTGAACATATTGACTTGTATTTTGAAAAATTAAAACATGGTTAAATATTGCAGTGCATTTGGCTGCATAAACCGAAAATATTCATATTTTTACATTTCCCAAAGACCACAAGTTATGAAAAAAGTGGATTACAAAGATGAAATGAGAACACTTTCATCCGAAAGCACATATGGTACTGTGCATTGAGCATTTCCAAGAAGAAAACTATGAAATGCAAAGTAGTCTTTTCGGAAGCTCAATTATACATTAACAAAAGCCTAAAACCTGTTGTAATGAATTATTAAAACAGATACTTTTGTAGTTATAACTTGATATTTGTTGGTAACATGATTAATTAACAATCAATTAATCAACTATCAATGAATATCTGGTATAAATAGATTATTGTTGTTTAATTGCTTTGCTTTAATTGCTGATTTAATATTTAAAAATATCAACTGAATAAGATGCTTCATATATTAAATATCATCTTTTAATCTGAATTTGTATGAATGCATTTTATAACACCAGCAGTTACTTGTGTCTTAAATGCATCATAATATTTTACTTTATATACTGTAGGACTAATTTTAACACTATTCATAACAAAAAATGTATGAGACAAATTTTGTTGAATATATAATCCTATTACTCTAGCCACTACCAGGATAATAAATGGTCTTTATTTTACTTAACTTTAGTTGGTAAATTCTTTAGAAGGCATTTGATACTTATTATTATGCTTCTGCCATAGATACTTGCCAACACATGAATAGTTGAAGTAACTTGATCATAATTAAATATTTTACTTTACAGTC
The DNA here is from genome assembly GCA_028829895.1 of Sinotaia quadrata. Taxonomy (NCBI): domain Eukaryota; kingdom Metazoa; phylum Mollusca; class Gastropoda; order Architaenioglossa; family Viviparidae; genus Sinotaia; species Sinotaia quadrata. Next base: position 35,519,757 of record CM054184.1, read on the forward strand.
TGTGGTTTCATAATACTGCTTATTAGCAAAGTTATAGAATTTTGTTGCACTCATTATACCACTATCAGTAAGATGGCAAAACTGGGAGTTTTTCTCTATAATTCTAGCTGTTTTTGTTGTTGTAACTGTACTAGAATGTTAAATCAGATATACACAGTAAACTAATAATTGCAATATTAATAAGAACAAATGCACATATTTAAGCTTAATAAGACTATTCAACAATTAAATTAATTTAACACTGGCCATTAATTGTTAATTTTAAAAAACTTTAGATTTACAATACTAAATAAATAAAATAGTACACAAAACAAAATATAAACACACTACACAGACATTCATGCATAAACATGCAAACATAATATATATGAAAAAGAAAGCACTCTACTAGTAAGTAATGTAATTAATATATATATTTATAATATGTATTCTTATTTGTATCATCAAGGTTTCCAAGGTTGTATTTAGCTTTTTATTGCTTAATAATTAATAGAGTTTGCTAATTCAGTACTTGACACTGAAAGAGAATAAAGATAATTGCTTTTGCTTTAGTTGAAATTTAGATGATATTTACATGAAAAGTACAATAAAAGTAAACATTTTTATATTATTTTGTGTATATGTATGTTTGTGTATTTGGTGTCTGTTGTGATGAGGCATATATGCAACACAAACTCAATAACTTAAATATTATAAAACTTACATTCTAGAAATCTATTAGTCAGGACTAGACAGGACCAAATCCTTTGTGGATAAATAGATATCTAGTTAATTGTGGAAAATTGGAAGTGGTTGTTGTTGTTGTTGTTGATGTTGTTGTTGTTGTTGTTGGTGGTGGTGGTGGTGTGTGTGTGTGTGTGTGTATTATAGTACATCTCAGTAAGACATAGCAGCATCTCTTTACCTGTCTCCAAATAATTTGGTTTGGGTATTGGGGACAATAAACAAGTCTTACCACCCTCTTCTTTTACACATAAAGAGCACTGTATATATTATTACTTACACACATAAATAGGTAGTATTTCTATATATGTTTGTAAGCATTTTTCATATACATATTTCCATTGATGCAATGTATTCTTTTTATTGATTTTATACACAGGTATTTACAGATGTATAAAGTTGTTCTTATGGTGCACAGGATATCACTGTCTCTCCCTATTATTGATAGGTTACCTTTTATTCTAAATAACCACACACATTCATATACTTTAGAAATATCTACTCACTTCACATGAAAAGCAGTTTTATATTTACTACATAGTGACAGTCTTCAGATTTCCAAGAATTAATTTCATTGCTTATATTGTATTTGTCATGTGCTTGACAAATTATATTTTACAGTTAGTGAAGCCACTTGGCTGTTCAAAGTCACCGAAACATACAAGGTCATGCAAGTGTGGAAATAACTGTTTAATAAACACAGCACAATCTAATATTTGCTAGACTAAGACAGAGCTGGTTTAATAGATTTCTTGTTATCATAACTCAAAACTATAGTCTAGGACTTGGGCTAGGCAAGAAGCTTTTTTAATTTTATTGTTTCCTATGCATAACAGCCCCCTTGTGTAACAAAATATCCCACACTTGTATATATGTGGGTTTCTTCTAGCCATATGTTATTTTTATAGCTGGTTATTTTGTCTTTCTAAATCAGTAAATGGTATCCATCTAGTTGAAAAAAATTTTTTTTTAGATATCACTGCTATTCTCAATTGTGTATTTAAAACTCCAGTCATTTTTATTATAATTAATCTCTCTGTTGTTAATGTACTGAGCATTAATTTATGTTTTAATTTATTTCTGGTTTGAGTGTTATTGATTCAATTAATGTAAGGTGTATGTGTGTGGTGATGGTGGGGGGAATGAACTTCAGTGTTATAAGATATATTTAATGAGTACAACAGTTTGTTTCAAAAAAAGGAGAGAGATAAATATCTGTATCTATGCTGATGCTGAAAATATAATAATACACACATACACATACTCCTTGCAATCATTCTCTCACATTGATTTCTTTTTAACTGTTTAGCTTGTATAAGTAATTCATTTAGTCATATTTATTAAAGAGGGTTGCTTATATTTCAGTCTGATCCGTATGCTTATTTCAATAGTGTTTATGCTGATGCCCAGTTATTCAGTGATAATTGAGGTACTGGATTTTGTTATCTAAGCAGTGTTGGTACTGTTTTCATTGATAATTATTTGATGCTATCTAAGTATTTTGTTGGTGCTGTTTTGGGATATTGTTTTCTAAGTATAGTGTTGGTGCTGTTTTCAGTGTTCATTGATGCATTGGGTAATATTATCGAAGTAGTGTGTTGGTGCTGTTTTCAATGATCATTGATGCATTGGGTAATAATTATTATCTAAGTAGTGTGTTGGTGCTGTTTTCAATGATCATTGATGCATTGGGTAATATTATCTAAGTAGTGTGTTGGTGCTGTTTTCAGTAATCATTGAAGCATTGGTGTTAGTAATAGTATTACTGAAACTAAATAATTTCAGACTATATAGATTGGATTTTCAGTTCAAAAACCATTTTTTGTTCCTTTCTACTAGGAAGAGAGAAAACATTTACAGCGCCCACATGATCTGCCAAATGAGAGAGATGAGTGGTGGTTTTGGGGGGAATTATTAATAATATAAATTGAGATTCTCATTACTTGTAATTAGTTATGGATGATTAAATAATAATAAAATCCAAACTGTTTGAAAAAACAGTTTATAAAATGTATCTGCAATGACATTGATCCAAGAATTACTTAAAGGAAATTGCAAATTAAAGTGGAGTGTTGTGTGTGTGTGTTTTGTTAGATTAAAAAAAACAACTATTCTTTTAGTTAATGAATTTATAATTGCTTAATTTCAAGAATGCTTTTATTTGTTGTTTTGAATAGTGATGTTAGTGGTGTGTGCAATTTTGTTATGCTTGTTTCTTCTGTTGTTCTTACAGTTGTACAATGAAGAAGTAATAGACTTGTTGGACACTGCTCGGGATCCAGATATGAAGGTAGAAGAGTTTTTGGTTTAAATGATTGAGTGTGTGTGTATACTGATCTTGAAAAGAATATTTATATTTATATATGTTGCGGTTGAATTTATAGACTAATACTTAACAGTATATATAAATACCATGGATAAGAAGTGTTGAATACATGTGTATACTTTTTTGTTCTATTTGCTTTTTCATTATACACTACTTTTAAAATAATATATTTTGGAAAGTTTTCTGTTGTAGTTGGGTATAAATATAGATTTGTAAATGTTGTTGCTTTATTGTTGGTGGTTGATTGTCAACTCCCCCCCCACACACACACACACACACCTTTCCCATTACATGCTGAATTCCACTTTATTTACATTGTTAGAGCTACCTTTTTTTTTTAAGGGTAAAAATTCATGAAACTTGTCACTCACACTATCATTAGAGTCATTTTTGTTTTGATTTTGCTTTTAAAAAGAACTGTAATGAATTCTGCATTAATGAAGTACCTTTAGATTTCCATTTCTAGGAAAATGCTGTAAATTCTGAGATTTTGTTACTAATAGGTAATGCACTCAGCTTGAGCTTGATGGCTCAGAATTGATTTTGATTTAATTTTCATTGTATATCTTCATTTTATTCTATTCATTAATATTTATTTTACCTCATCAACTTGAAGTTATATATGGGATGTTATCGAGAAGTTCTTTAATTTTTTCAGAGTTCTTTCAATTTTTTCTTGTTATTTTTTTGTTGTTGTTGAATATTATTATATCATGACTGATTTCTCCATGATTAAGTTCTCTGTGAAAGAATTGCACTATAGCACTAGCAGCTTTGCTTGTAGAAAAGTTATACTTCAGAGAAACACTGAACCTTATAAATATGCAAATGAGCAGAATGGGTTGCTAATGGAAAACAGAAGTTATGCTTCAAGAACAACACAGGATATTGTAATTAATCAAATGAACAACTTGGCATTGCTAATGGAGAGGAGAAGTTGTACTTCAAGGACAATACATGACATTGTAATTAATCAAAAGAGCAACTTGGCATTGCTAATGGAGAAGAGTTGTGTTAAAAGGTCAGTATAGGACCATGTAAGCAAGTGAGCATCACAACATTTGTTTCCATAGACAGACTTGGAAAAGGAGTTTAGTTTAAAAGGAGAGGTTATTTCTTTAATTTAAAAGGAGAGGTTATGTCTGTAGCTTAAAGGGAGAGGTTGTCTTTATTTTAAAAGGAGAGGTTATGTCTTCCAGTGCTGTTAAAATGTCTCGTTGTTTCATTGCCTTAAAAAAGGGATGGAGATTTTAGACTACACCAGACCTTGTAATTGGTAAAAGAGCAGCATAGCATTTGCTTCTGTTGACAGACTTCACTCAAGGGAGACTATATCTTTAATTGTAAAAGAGAGATGCATCTTGAATTATAAAAAGAGAGGTTACATGTTTAATTGAAAAAGCGAAGTTATATCTTTGAAAAAGAGAGATTACATCTTAGTTTAAAAACAAAGGTTGCATTTTAAGTTTCAGTGCTGTACTAATGTGTCTTGTTGTTTTGTTGCCTCATAGGGACACAAATCTTTCATAAGAATACATGAAGATGCTGCAGGAGGAATTTATGTTGTGGGTGCTACCACACGAACCGTACAATCTCTTGTTGATGTAAGTAGTTTATTGGGCTTCTATGTTTTTTCTATATTGTTTTCGATGGGTTTCTTCTGAAAATGTTTGTTAATTTTGATTTAGTTCACAGAAGAAGTACACTTTAAATAAACGAGTGAAATAAAGTAGTTGTTTATTTTTAATCCTGATCTATAAATAAGTGAAATGAAAATTGTAGTTTTTTTTTTTTAACCTCTTGATATATAAATGAGTGAAATTTAACTTGTAGTTTGTTTATCTTAATCTATAAATGAGTGAAATTAAACTTGTAGTTGTTTGTTTTCTATCATGATGTATAAATGAGTGAAATTAAACTTGTAGTTGTTTGTTTTCTATCATGATGTATAAATGAGTGAAATTAAACTTGTAGTTGTTTGTTTTCTATCATGATGTATAAATGAGTGAAATTGAAGCTGTAATCTTTTTTTTAAAAAAGTGAATCCATTTCTTTGGCAACATAAATGTGCAATGGAGACATAAGGAAGACATTGAGAATAAAAAATTGATTTTAATCTGGAAAAATAACATTCTGCCCATAATTAAAGTTTACTTAACTTTAATTGATATAAGTTTACTTAACTTTAATTGATATAAGTTTACTTAACTTTAATTGATATAAGTTTACTTAACTTTAATTGATATAAGTTTGCAGAAAATCAAGTACTGTTTCTTGTAGAACTGACAAAACAAGTTTGAATAGGAAATTTGTTGACTCGATTAATTAGACTTTTACAAGTAAAAGTTGGTGCCAAATATTTTTTGTATTTGTGTTTTCAGACCATGCAGTGTCTTAAAGTAGGTGCATTAAGTCGGACCACTGCTAGTACTAATATGAATGTCCAGTCTTCACGATCTCATGCCGTCTTCACACTGCATATAAAGCAACATCGAATAATGAAAGATGAGGTTGGTTTAGCTGCTTATTGGCATTCAGCAGAGTTCTTAAAACAACATTTTTTGTTTGATGGTGTAAGCTGAAACAGTGACGGTGAAAATGATGTAAGCTGAAATAGACAATTTTTTTTTATGTTGGAAATGATGAAAGCTGAAATGTACACTATTTTTTTAATGTTGGAAATGATGTAAGCTGAAATAGTCACTTTTGTTGCTCATAGCACTTGCAGAAAATGCTGCACTTTAAAAGGGAGCAATAAGCAATCATTGCTTTAGTTATGCTTACATACATATATATGTTGTCAGTACTGAATATGATATGTCAGAAACAGTTTTAAAGAAATAGTTTTATGTAAATTCTGATGTAACAAAATTACTGATCAATTAGTTATAAAACCACTACTTCTTAATACTCTATGAATACTCTTTATCATATAGTATAGTTGTAGTTAATTGGTATCCTCCATGATGCATTCTAACTGTATATAGTTAAACTAATTTAGAAGTGTGATTTACCAGTTTCTAAAATGAATAAAGGAAATTGATATTTGTATGGTGAATTTTTGGCTAAATTGTGATAATTATATAGTGAATTGTTGGCTAAGTAGTGAAAAAGTTATAGGTCTGCATTTTTGAGACAAAGTTCAAACCTTAAATTTCAAAATATGGAAGACTCATATATTTCTCTTGACCATTTAAGTACTTAGATTTATAAGCTATGTCTTTGTTTTTGTGTGAGTTTTTTTTCCCCTCTATCTTTCCACCTCTTTCTATATGTCTCTCTGTTATACTTTCTGTTGAGAAAGGGGTTAAACAGACAGTTGACGTTTCATAGGTTGTTTTTCCTCACAAGATTTATCCATTTATTAATTATTAATAAATAGTTACTTGTGTTTTGTGTTTAGGCTGTTGGATATGAAGAAATGAAAGAAACTGACTCTACTGTCTCAACCAAAAATGAGTTTGAAACTCTTACTGCAAAGTTTCATTTTGTAGATTTGGCCGGCTCAGAACGACTCAAACGAACTGGAGCCACAGGGGACAGAGCTAAAGAAGGCATTTCTATTAACTGTGGTCTTGTGAGTGATTTATTTGTATTATATACAGTATTGTTGAAATTGGCACATTTTTTCCATTTATTTCTTGACATCTTGTATATGGCAGAAAGATCTATGCAGTAGAGAAAATTTAAAATGCTGGGCTACTCTTGTTTCAGCTGGCACTAGGCAATGTCATCTCAGCACTTGGAGACAAAGCCAAAAAAGGAAGCCATGTTCCTTACCGCGATTCCAAACTAACGCGTTTATTGCAAGATTCATTAGGTGGCAACAGGTCAGAGCAACATTTTATATATATATATTACTTCTTTACACCTTTCTTATTAATAAGAAAGTGAGAAATTACCAACTTTTTACTTATTGATGTTAGTTTTTTATGTTTATTGTCTGATGATATTTCTTGTCAAAAAATATTTCTTCTAAAATTCATTTACTTTTTTAATTGTTCATTAGATATTAATTTAAATTTTTTTTCTATTTGAATTGAATTAAATGCTTTAATTCGAATGTGATTATAAAAAAATTATTGTCATTGTATTATTAAAAGTTAATCCAGATTTTATTTGTTATTTTAATTTGCTTTAGTAGAAATTTTGTGCAATTAAAAATTATTTAGCTTTTCTGTAAATTAAAATTTAAAATTATTTTTATTTATCCTAAATTATTAAAAGATCAGCATCTTTAATTACTAGATTGAGCCGATTATAAATAGAAGTCTACCATACTGCTTCTTTTAACACAATGATCAAACTTATGCAGGAACACAAGACATAGAATACACAATAATATTGTATTTTCCAACATTCATATTTCATGTTATATTTATTTTTGTTGTAATTACTCAGCATGTTTCTGAATAGGGCAAGTCTGTGAGTATAAATGGTATTAGTCTTGAAAAAAATGAGGATCAGATAATAATATGTCCCATGTGATGCAGATAAAATGTTATGACACTTTTAATATTTAAATCGGCATATAAGTAATTCTAGGTCACAGAAAAATTACATTTGATTTGCACATCAACACAACATACCTTTGCTGAGTAAAAGAATAATTAATATCTTTTGTATTCACCATGATAATTCTTTAAAAAACTGAAATCTGTTTCACCAAGACTCAATGCTGTTTACCATTCTACAGTTCAGTTATGATTTTATTTATTCATTGTCTAGTCAGTCAGTTAGGGTATGCATCAAGTTATTATATTAAATAAACATATTTATTTTAAAAGTGGAAAATACCATGAAATATATTCTACTATGGCTGCTGAACCATCAGTTCAGATGGTGCGCAATTTTCATGGTGTAACCTAGTCACATGAACATTATTAATTATTTAATTTGTGCACTCTCATAACACAGCAGCAATGATTATTATTTTTTAAAATTAAACACCTATCCACTTTAGTCCCCTCTATGATTTCTTTTGTCCCAGTGTGCCAATCATGTGATTGCAAAGTTATTGTTTTAGTTTACATAGAAATAGAATCAGTAATTATTATTGCTAATACTAATTTTAATACAGTTTATTTCATTTGCAAAATTTTATTGCTCATACACATTTTGTTTACATGCACATTTTTTCTGAGCTTTATTAACCTATGTAAAATTACAATTTTGCATTTATTTTCAATATAATTTTCAAAGCTAATATAAAATTAGCTTTATATTCTGAAGATAGTAGAGCAAGCCACTTGTTTGCATATAGATTTGTTAGTTTTAGGAGATGATGATAATAATATTGCTCTCTTTGTTACAAAATTGCAAGGGTTTAATGTTTACTAACTGTTCAGCCGCACATTGATGATTGCCTGCATATCACCCTCGGACCGTGACTTCATGGAAACTCTTAACACATTAAAGTATGCATACCGAGCTCGCAATATCAAAAACAAGGTGATAGCTAACCAGGACACCGCCAGTCGTCAGATTGCCGTTTTGCGGTTAGAAATTCAAAACTTACAGCAAGAACTTGCGGAGTACAAGTCGGTGAGTTAATAGCTGGGTTGGAAGACACTTAGAGAGCACAGGAGGTTGGTTTAGTTTAGGAGACATTTAAAGAATGAGCCTATATCAGTGGGTTGACCATTATTTAGTCTTTAGAATTCATTTTGAATCTTTTTATGTGTCGTTTTCTCAGCAAGTTTAAAAATTTGCTGAATTCATTCTGAACACATTGATTTAAGTCCTTCCATAAATTTCTGATTGTATAAATTCTTATGCTGTTAGTAATCTTATATTTAGTCTTATTATGCTGTTAATAATATCACTTGACTGATTATATATAGTCTTATCGTACTGTTAGCAATGCCACTTGACTGGTTATATATAGTCTTATCGTACTGTTAGCAATGCCACTTGACTGGTTATATATATATTCTTATCCTGATGTTAGCAATATCACTCAACTGATTATACATGTAGTCTTATCATGCTGTTAGTAATATTGCTCGACTGATATATATATATATATATATATATAAGATAAATAGATAGTCTTTTGCTGTTAGTAGGTATTCCAAACATATTTTTCAAAATCATTACTAATACTTTAAACGTATATAGACAGATAGAACTTTTTCTGCTGATTTCAATAATACTAAAATCAAGTTTGTACCTCAATTACAACCAAAGTTACGAATTTTTCAATATTTAATTTTTCGCAAACTTTTACGCTCAAAAATGAAATTGTGCAAATAGCTCACTTTGAAGGTCCACAAAATGAAGAAATGATGTTCAATATAGTTCAGACTCTCCATATAAGTAGTATCCAACATACAAATATGGCTGAATGTTTTTAAGAGGAAATACAATGTTATTTTCAAATATATTGTCAGTCAAAATTAGCAATTTATTCATTTTCGGGTTGGAAAAAGCTCTAACGCAGTTAACACAAAATGGATGAAATTGCTATGAACGTTAAAACTGTAATAACTCTGCTTGTAATTGAACTACAGAGATGCTTTTGGTACCATTGGATTCAGTTTGGAAAGATCTATATTAAGAATGCACCCACTACAGTAAAGAAATCTTCATATTTTGTACACACACTCAGACATTTGCCAATCGTTCATCTAATTTAATGCTTTTTCAGTTCAATGATTCTAGTGCAGTCTAGCATGGTACCACAAGGAATGTTCTTATATGTTGACTGCACACAATTACATGTTTTCTACAACAGCATGTTTCATGTTGTGGTGCTTAACCTAAATAAGCAATTCAATCTGCTGGTAGACCGTTATTCCACAATCTGCCTTCACTGGACACGGACATAATTTCATAGTTGCAGTAAAAGACATCCATTTATTACCTATACATCATCTTTTCTCAGCCAGTCTTTCCATTGTCATGCTTTAAAAAATATTTGTACCTTATAAATCTTTCCCTTATTGAATGGTACAATCTCTTAAGGTGCATACCTAGCTCAAAAAGCATGAAAAATTGAAAAAATTCAATAAAAAAAATTGTTATTGGTCTTTTCTGATAGAAAAATGGCTGAATTTTATGAAACTCCTTTCATTTTTGGACAAATCACAATAGTTTTGAAGATATTTTCAATCAAAGATGGGAGTATGGTTGAAAAGTTAACTGAAAATCATTCGTTAATTTCATTTTTTGCACATCTAAAAAAACTATTAAAGATATCTGCAAAGAATTTTGAACATAGTTTTAAGGACAACATAACCTGGCTTCTGAACCTCTAACTTTTTTATATATTTGACTATAGTGTAGATATGGAATTATAATTAATTAAATTTTTTAAAAAATTATTATTTAAATAAAATATGTGCTCCATCAGCTGAATGATTGCTACACAATGTGAATAACCAGAAATTACAGTATATTAATTGACTACCAAATATTTTGTCTATATATTTTATGGTTTTCTTACAATCTTGTCAAAAAGAATTAACAAGTTTTGGAAAATATGATTATTTACAAAACCTAGTAAATTCATAAGAAAAGTGAGTAGGCCTATATATTTTGAATCATGAACATTTTTCATCAGTTTCTGAAAACTTGAATAAAAATTTCCCTCATTTATTTCATACATGTTGATATTTAGTGGATTTCAGTTAGGTGTGCCACCTTAAGCTTTGGATAAGGAATATAAATTCTAAAGTAATTTTCAGAGTTCACCCACTACCACCACCACCAAAGTTAAATTCTGTACTGCAGGCCTTTAAATGTAATAGAATGTGCATTATCGACTCACTCTTATATTTGTGGAAAAATAAGCTTCCAAAATACAACAAATAAAGATATAACTCACTCGTGTCTATCAGAATTTTAAAAAAAGAAAAGAAAATCTGGTAAAAATAATAACTAAAATTTTAAAAAAACAACATCTAGTGATCTACTCATTGTTTACACTGTGCCCTGCTAAAGCAGTAATGGACGAAAAAAAGTGGTCACGTGACCACAAAATAAAAAGAATTAAAAACAAATAACACGCGATCCGAATAAACGAAATACATTATATTGCAAATAAATCTTTCCCCTATTGAATGATACAAAACTTAAGCTACGGATAAGGCAGACATAAATTCACAAAGTTATTTTCCGTGTTCACCCTCAACGCCTTAAAAGACGAATGCTACCGTAGGCCTATGGACACTGAAAATTCTTATTTATCGGTTAATATGGTCCTTTAAACGAAAAAAATGTATGCTATAAACTGAAAATAATTGATTTAACTTATCAAATAACGTCCTCAAACAGAGTGATGCACGAGAATGCAAAGTGGAAACTGGTTCAAAGACGCTGAGTTGATCACTACGGTACTCGATACCGTCCGCCATTATTGTTTTCGGTCTTTGGTAATTGACCACAATTCTTTCAACGCAATTCAATTCTTGCACAGTATTTTTTAACTCAAACAAACTATACAGACTTATAGATGAGGGATTTTCCTATTTTTGGGTATCTTTTAAGCTGCTATGTTATCGGAATCACCATGAACGTAATTTAAGAAAATTTTAGTTTAACTGTATTTCACTTTATTTTGAAATTCCCGTGAATTGTTTAGTATGGAAATGAACCTTGTTCTCTCCCCTACATGAAAACCGTTATTATTTTTAGATTACTGTACCACGAACATACTGATGGACTGAGAAAGAGTGCATGTGTTAAGCGCTACCGCTGGACAAGTTATGGCGGCTTGGTAAAAAAGTCGTTCGGTTGGCAACTTCTGAATAATTTCTTATTACTTTTTCACAATTATTTATTAAAACAAAAAACACAGAAAGACAGAACAGAGAACAAACTTTTGTTTCATGTGCTTTTATTTTACAAAGCTTCAATATACAGAGGAAACATGAGTGTTGAAAATGTAGAAAAATTGACAAAACAATGTCCCAATCAGCCATTCAGTGATGTTTGGAATACCTACTGTTAGTAATATCACTTGACTGATATTTATATAAATATTAGAGAAATAGACAGTCTTATGCTGTAGTAATATCACCTGACTGTTATATATATAAATATTAGAGAAATAGACAGTCATATGCTGTAGTAATATCACCTGACTGTTATATATATAAATATTAGAGAAATAGATAGTCTTATGCTGTTAGTAATATCCCCTGACTGATATATATATATATATATATATATATATATATATATATATATATATATATATATATATATTAATAAATAGATAATCTTATCATGCTGTTAGTAATATTACTCGACTGATATTTATATATACACACACACACACACACCAGAACTAAAGTTGATCTATTTTCATTATTAAAAATAACCAAATTCTGAATCTTCCATAGAATTATAGTGTGTTACTGCTATATAAGAAAGTCTCACAATTTTGTGGTAATCCATTTGATTTTCCATTTAACACTTTTACTATGCAGCATTACATAAAACTCTTCTGCAAAAATGTCCCACAATATGATTTCTTAACTGCATCCAAGTTCAAAGTAAGGATCCTTTTCTTTATTGATTTGGATTTATCTTCTTGAAGGGCAAACGAACTGTGGATGCTGAAGGTCATGAGAGCATAAATGACTTGTATACAGAGAACATCATGCTGCAGACCGAAAACAACAAACTGCGACAGAGAATCAAAGTTATCAGTGAAGCTATCGAAGCACTCAAGGCAGATAATGCTCAGCTCATTGCAGAAGCTGCAACTTACTCACTTATGGGTCCCAATGGTAATTCATTCTTTTTGTGTTCATATTTGTTTCATACTTTCTAGTGCATCTTTATTTGTATTTTATTTATTTGTTTGTCTGTTACTCTTATTTAAGGGAAGTCTTGATTACTCAAATGTTTATAGAGTAGCTGTTACTGGAAGTCTTGATCACTCAAATGTTTATAGAGTAGCTGTTACTGGAAGTCTTGATCACTCAAATGTTTATAGAGCTATATTTCTTAAGGAAAGCCTTCATTACTCAAATGTCTATAGAGCCATGTTTGTCTCAGTTACTGTTATTGAGGAAAGTCTGGATTACTCAGATGTTTATAGAGATATGTCTTGAAAGACAGTTTTGTACTTTGTGTGCAGGTGAGATATGCAATGAAGATGTTGTGAACCAACTCAGAAAATACCTACAAGACATCGAAGATCTTAAGTAAGTGTAGAGATTAACTTCATGTGCTAAATATTTTTATCTTTCTTTTGATCATCTGCGCTTTATATTTTACATATCAAACCACTGTTCTAAGAGGGTAGTGTGTATTAGCTAATTCATACAAATATATTAATTTAATTATTAGGGACTTCTTAGCCTAGAGTGTAAGGTTGTCATTGTTTGCTTGTCAAGGGTCAAGCTGGCAGAATCAGAGGCAGTTGTAAAACAGCTCAGGCATTCTCACAAGTCACCTCGGTCACCCTTAAGACCAGCTAGCAGTTTGACCAGCATCTCATCATCTATTGGTGGCTTTGAGGCCCTGGCTTCACCTGAAATGCTTACTATGTCTCTGATTGAAGAAGCCAAACAGGAGATGAAGAAGCTGAAGAAGAAGATAAAGCCTTCACAGTCCATGACTATTTCACTGGAGTGAGTTAACAGCTTTGTTCAAAATAATTATAGCTGGAGCCTTGGGATTACTAGATTTTTTTATTTTTAAAACCTTGATTTGTTTTTGTAGTTGTTATACTATTGTGATATTTGGTAAGAAAAAATATTGAAAGTAAATAACAAGGAAACTGGTGTTAATTGATTTGGAGCAATATCTTTAACTTTTAATTTGGAATTTTCAACTACATATATTGAATTTGTGTGCTTTTTCATGACATTATTTGACAAGGAGTGACAAGGAAAACGAGAGTAGCGGTGAAGAGCAAAATGGAGTGAAAGAAGAGTCTGGTGACTATCGAGAATATGTTGAGAGTCAAGAGAAGTCAGATGATGACAATGAAACTGTGAGTACATAGTCCAGAGTGCAGTTATTGTACAAATAGCTCACTTTGAAGGTCCACAAAATGAAGACATAAACAATATAGTTCAGACTCTTCACATAAGTACATACAAATATGGCTAAATTTTTTAAAGAGGCTTTGCAATATTATTTTCCAATATACTGTCAGTCAAAATTAGCAATTTATTCATTTTCAGGTTGTAAAAAGTTCTAATGCAGTTAAAACTAAATGGACAAAACTGCTATAAACATTAAAACTATAACTCTGCTTATAATTGAGTTACAGAGATGGTTTTGGTACCATTGGATTCAGTTTGGAAAGATCTGTATTAAGGATGCACTCACCACAAAAACGAAATCTTCATATTTGAATGACATTTGCCAGTCATTCAGCTAATTTAATGCTTTTTCAGTTCAATGATCCTAGTCCAGTCTAGCCTGGTACCACAAGGAATGTTCTTATATGCTATATGCACACAATTACATGCCTTCCACAAGAGCATGTTTTATGTTGTGCTTAACTTAAATAAGCGATGCAATCTGCTGGTAGACAGAAAATATTTGTACCTTACATAAAGTTTTCTGTTCAAATATTCTAGCTCAGTTCACTTTAACTTCAAGGTGTGGTGCCAAACTTTAGTGAGTGATGCAATACGTTGATAGTCCTTTGTTATTTTATAAATGCTGGAACTTTCCATACTCTGCCTTCACTGAAAATTGGCATAGCTTCAAAGTCCAAGTAAAACACAGTCCCCTTTCACCTCAACTACATCATCTTTCCTTGGCCAGCAGTAAAAGTCTTTTATTTCAACAGATTTTTTCTACCATCTGGACTACCTGTCTCTTCCCCTTTCACTTCAATGACTTGCCTTAGATAGAAGTCGGGGAAAAGGCCCACAATATCTTACATCTACAGTATTGGTCAGTTATTTGCTAAGTGGAGCAACTACATTACAAAAATGTAAAATAAAATGTACACCTTTCTAAATTACTAAGTGCATCATCAAAACTCATTCTTATATCCATTAAGAAGAAATAAGCTTTCAAAAAAAAAATAATAATACAGCTAATTAAATTTAACTCATGTGTCTATTCATAAAGTAATTTTCAGAATTCAACCACCACCAAAGTTAAATTCTGTAGTGTAGACCTTGTAATAGTATGTGCATCATCAACTCACTCTTATATTTATTGTAAAAAAAATAAGCTTGCAAAGTACAGCTATCAGAATTTTTAAAATGAAAATAAAATCTAGTAAAAATAGTAGTTAAAAAATAAAAAACCCATTATGAAATCTATCATTGTTTATACTGTGTCCTGATAATGCAATAATGGATGAAAAATAGTGGTCATGTGACCACAGAATAAAAGGGAATTAAAAACAAATAACGTGCAATCTGAATAAAAGAAATGGGATACAGCACTTAAGCTATGGATAACGCAGGCATAAATTCATAAAGTCAGTTTCCATGTTCACCCATCAACATCTTCAAAGATTAATGCTACTGTAGGCCTATAGACCCTGAAAATTCTTATTTATCGGTTAATATAGTCCTTAAAATGAAAAAATACACACCCAAAACTGAAAATAATTGATTTAAATTATCATCTAACATAACAGAATGATGCAGGAGATTGCAAAGTAGAAACTGGTTCAACTTCGCTGCATGGAAAGATAAGATGCTCGATACAGTCCACCATTGTTGTTGACAGTCACCAGTGCTTTTGGTCACTGACCACAGTTCTTTCAATGCGATTCTTTATGTGTGCAGTTTTTTTGTCTCAAACAAACTATATAGACTTATAGATGAAGAAATTTCCTATTATTTGGTAGCTTTTAAGACTGATATGTTATCTAAATCACCACAAACCTAATTTAAGAAAATTTAAGGTTAACTTTATTGCATTTTATCTTGAAATTACCGCACATTATTTAGTACAGAAATGAAACTTATCCCCTTCATGAAAACAGTTATTATTTTTAGATTAATTTTCCGCATGCATACTGATGAACTAAGAAAGAGTGCATGTGTTAAGCATTACCATTGGCAAAATTAATGGTGGCTAGGTCAGAAGTCACCGGGTTGGTAACTTCAAAATAACTTCTAATTACTTTTTCACAATTATATGTTTAAACAAAAATACAGAAAAACAGAAGAGAGAACAAACTTTTTGTTTCATGTACTTTTATTATACAAAGATTCAGTATACAGAGGAAACATGAGTGTTAAAAATGTAGAAAGATTAACTAAACAAAGTCACGATCAGCCAGTCAGCTTATGTTTGGAGTACCAAGTATCAGTAATACTATACTAACAACATTACATCAATAATCATTGAAAACAGCACCACCACACTACTTAGATAATAATGCCTAATGCATCAATGTTCAGTGAAAACAGCACCACCACATTACTTATATACTGCCTAATGCATCACTGTTCATTGAAAACAGCACCAACGCACTATTTAGATAACAATGCCCACTGCATCAATGTTCATTGAAAACAGCACCAATGCACTATTTAGATAATAATGCCCAATGCATCAATGATTGTTGAAAATCAGAACCAACACAATCCTTAGTTAACAATGTCTTGATTATAGGTTGGAGTTAAAAAAAAAAGTATTAATTATTGTGAGTTGTGGCAATAGAATGTAGAATATATTAGTAGTTATGAATTATAATAAATACATCATTGCTTCATTTGAGTAGAAATCTGTTTATTTTGGATGCAGGTATTTATGGATGAAGTAGATGAGGAGGAGGAAGAGAGCGATAATGAATCTGACTCTGACAGAGGTGAGTGATAGTACTTTTGGATATCATTTGCACAACCAGAAACAAGTCTTTTTCAGCATATAACCATGTGTCCACTACACTAGGCATTGTTTTACCATGGTCATAAGTAAAAGTCAACTAATGGCTCTTGATGTTCATGCTAAATGACAAGGGGAGATAATGCCAAGGAGGTAGCCAGTAATGCCATGCTAGTCCACTACCATTATGCTTATTTTTGTTTAGTTTGCATTACAATATGCTAACAATAATTTTTTATTGTTAGGTTTGTTTTTTTTGGTATCAGCAGCATTTTCTTACCTCTTTTCGGAGTGAGAGTTTAAATCATGTATCTGGCAAAATTATTTGCTCCCCCCCCCTCAGCTGTCTCTTTCTGTAAACGGCAGTTTGTTTGTGCTTTATACTAATACTTACTTTCAAGGTCATCACATTTGTGTTGTACATAACAGGATGCGTTAGTGAGAAAGGTTACAGAACTTTGTGAAGGGATTGTTTGAGTGTTGGTTTCTTAGTACTGCAATTCCCAGAAAAAAGAGCACTTTGCAAAGTGCATTCATGTGTGCTGTCCATCAAAACATTGAGCCTGCTTCAGTCTTACTCTACATCTCTGGGATCAAACTTTACTATGCAGATAAGCTGTTATCTGTCACAAGAAGCTTACTAACCTCCCATGTTTGTCAAATGTTTGCACCAGTTTTGGGGATTTGAGGGGAATGTCTTTTTCATTCTGCAATTGGTAATAATTGCAAATAGTTTGTTCAGGTTCTCTCAGTGTTTCAGGTTAAGAAAGAGTCCTATGACACATTGTCCAGTTAGATAACCTTTTTATTGTTATGCTTCTTTGCATAATGGCTTCTTTTACACTAACTGGTTAAAGTACTTCCAGGAAAATAGAGTTTGTCTCCTGCAAACTGACTCCTGTGACATAATTCCTTCCAGGTTTCTTAATTCTTTCTCAAGATCCATTAACAATGTGGAAAAGTTCAATTTCCATGGTTGTGGCATTCAAATGGCAATAAATAGCTGTTCTCCATCAATCAATGAAGACAAGTTTCACGAAATGTTTACAACTATAGTTTATATATTGACTACTTTTTACATATGAATATCAGGGACAATAAGTGGCCATATGTTACTGACACGTTCCTTGTACTGACCATCAGAAGATTGCAGTCACTAGAATATATGTTTGCAGCAAAATTTACATATTTTTCATAGAAATTAAAACACCTAAAATTAATGTTTGGTCCTTGCAAACGTTTAGAATGTTTAAAGTACGTTATTTCAGTCATCACTATGCAAGTTTTAGTATGCATCAACAAGTCATCAGTTATTTCAGATATCACCACACAAGTTTTAGTATGCATCAACAAGTCATCAGTTATTTCAGATATCACCACACAAGTTTTAGTATGCATCAACAAGTCATCAGTTATTTCAGATATCACCACACAAGTTTTAGTATGCATCAACAAGTCATCAGTTATTTCAGATATCACCACACAAGTTTTAGTATGCATCAACAAGTCATCAGTTATTTCAGATATCACCACACAAGTTTTAGTATGCATCAACAAGTCATCAGTTATTTCAGATATCACCACACAAGTTTTAATATGCATCAACAAGTCATCAGTTATTTCAGATATCACCACACAAGTTTTAGTATGCATCAACAAGTCATCAGTTATTTCAGATATCACCACACAAGTTTTAGTATGCATCAATAAGTCATCAGTCATTTCAGATGTCACTACTTGAGTTTTAGTTTACAATTATATCTTTAATTTTTCAGCAAGCAATTTTCTGCCTGTCATCAACTGGAATTTGTATCTTATCATATATCAATTATTTTGCTGCATACTTTTGATATTGGCACTGAGTTATCACCAATGTAGGATATTTTTGCATTATTTAATGACTGTTTATCAATAGGTAACCAAATTGTGTTCCTTATGGCTTATAGATTTGTCCATGTTCATAATCCAGTCGTGTTAGCTCTTTACCAGGCCGACGTTTTTCCTTTTTTGGCTCTAAACAGGCAAGATTTTTCAGGATGTCAGTGAGATTTAGGGGTACGTCGGTAAAAACATCATATCTTAGCTATTAGTGCATATATTTCAATGAAATAAAATGCAAAATGAAAGGAAATGAAAGCAGCTTTATTAATATCCTTAATTGAAGTATACTTTTGGGTGTTAAATTTGAATCCATGCGTGAAAATATATATTTACACAAAAAAATATTGTCCATTTATTGTCCGCTACAAACAGTATGTATACACACTTTTTTGATGCCAGGAACACTAATCTGTTGTCACATGATCAATACATCCCTTTTTTCGGCAGGTTGTGAATTCCTATCAGGATCATAAGTCCAAAATAAGCTTTAATTTCAGTGGCATTAGTTTCCTTCCAACCTGGATCGCCATTTTGTTTTTTCGCAATTTTCAGATGTGCGTACTTGTTGGTTTATTCTGCTATCTTGTCAAATGTTTCTTCTTTGAAAAACTGATAGAAGAAAGTAGGCTGAGTATTATCATTGGTTACAGTCACATTTGGCCCCATTTCTGTTATAAATTCTGATATATTCAGTGCTAAACTACTACTATTCCAACCAATTGCGTCTCCAGATACCCATTACCCCTACTCCTCTTCGATATCCTCAGAATCTAATGCACTCTCCTTCAAAATTTGAAAGATACTACATGTGCACGCTACTGACAGTAATGTCACTTCTAATCCTATCGTCCAATTCAAAATAAACTTCTCTTACCTCATTATCTGATAAATTGAATCCACTAAACTTCTCATTAACGATCGACGATTATAAGAAATCCATTTGAAACACCAAACGCGAAAAACAAAGAAAATTTTATGAAAAAATGAATGCTGCCACATGAAAACAATTCAAAATGGTGCGGAAATCGTTGTACAAACGTCATGCTTCCTGTAGACACCGGATATGATGTAAATATGGGAAGGAAAGAGCACTGAAAGAGCACTGGTTGCTATGGGCGGCGTTGGGCGTTCTGCCCTATAAAATGTATGGGCGGCGTTGGGTGTTCCGCCCGGCATAGAGTTAGTGCACAAAAAAAAGAGAGCTATTCATTGTCTGTAACCTGTCACAGTAACATTGCATTGAACTATTTCAAAAAGCCATTTGAAGGAATTTCAGTCCACTTTGGGCAAAATTTATTTGAGTTTTATGTGATGTTTTATTGGGAGATGGACAAGATATTAATTCTTCACCACCCCATGCCATCTGTAACCTTAGGGTATTCCTCAAAGCACACCTTCTGGCTGGCCACACATGCTAGAAAGATGAATGACAGATAATGTAAATAGAAGAGTGATAGTACTAGAAGAAAGTTTGATTTCCCTGATATATACTGCCAGGATAGTAAGTGACAGATACAATATATAACATATAAGTGAGTTGTGCTAACACAAGTAGTCTCAGTATCAACAATAATTGTATTCAACAAGAAATAACATAAGACAGCATGGTTACATATAGCAAATAGTTAACAGTTACAATTAGTGTTTATATATAATATATATTATTTAAGGTTCATAATCATGACCATTTGGTGTAGTAAGAGAATGTTTATTTTGAGTCCTTTGGCACTGAGTAGTTATTTGATTAATTTGTATGAGCGAACTATAAATGAGTAAAAGAACACTCACTGTTTTTTAGTGAACTCTAAGTACTTTGGTAGAGTTTGTCTACAACTTGACTGAAGCTGTGTAGTTGTGACTTAACTTTAGATCGCCTGAATTTTAGCCTGGAGTCTCAGTAAATGTCATTGATAAGATATGCACATAGTCTGTTGAACTGATCTTTGGCCTGTGGGTTTTTCTGCAATATGGTGCTTGTCAAACCAACATCCAAGATAAAGTGCCAATCTGCCAGTAAAATATGCATGGGCTAAGAACTTGTTCTCGTGTTCTCTGACAGAACACACTTACATGGTCATCATACATTTAAATATCATAAGTGAAATATAGCAATATAAAATAAAGTTAATGTCAAGAGATAAACATATAAATATAATATTACAGTCGAACCCACCTATCTCGACCTCTGTTAACTCACCAACCCTGTTATGTCGAGGTTTTGGAAGTGGAACCGACAAAGTCCCTCTTTGTCTTAGCATTTTTTCATTGATTGTGTTGATTCTTTTATGTCGCCAAACACTAATACAGTACAATGTCTCTTTTGTGTTTGTTTGTTTGTTTTGTAAATGTATATGTATTTCGAGCACAAAAGAGGGCCAAAATTGCCACTTAACATCGGTTATCTTGATCCCCGAGACTAATCATCGCCGGCTTTTGAAAATGTTAGTTATCGATGCCCTTCAACTGGCTCACACCTCTTTTATGTTAATTAGCCTGCTTTTGAAGTAACCTCTTGTACGATTCTTTTCAGATCTGTGTCAGAGCAAAATGACTCGTGAATTTAATTTTGACACTGGTTAGCTTTTTGTAAAAACGAATTACAGTATATACCCCACAGGTTTTTTTGATTTTGTGAGCGATCTTTGTTTGCAATGTTGGAGAATATGATGAAAGGTTTGTACATTTTTATTGTATACATGTACTGGAAAATCTCTGCTGTTAGTTGGTGCACATAAGCCTTTTGTTGTTAGCAAACATGTAGTGTCATTTTTATAGCCTGCCGATCGTGTCATCAAACAAATTGCGGCAACGCTGTTGTGTAAAAAATCCCCCAAACCATGTGCATGTATATTCTCATTTATTAACGCACATCCTGTACATAAAGAAATTTCAAGCACATGTTATATGTAATATTGAAGCATTTGTTTTCAAGGAGAGTGTTAAAGGCAAAAAGCAACAAAGCATTTTAGACTTTGTAAAGAAACCATAGTAACTGCATGTACATAAGCCTTTTGTTGTTAGCAAACATGTACAAGTATGTACATTTTTATAGCATGCTGATCGTGTCATCAAACAAACTGCAGTAACACTATTGTGTAAAAAAATCACCAAAAAAAACGTGCATGTACATTCTCATTTATTAACGCACATCATGTACATGTTACAGTACTGTAATATATTAGTGCCATATTGGTTTTCAGTTATCTAGATCATTGGTTATCTCGATGCTTTTTGGCAAATCTCTAGGCCGTCAACATAATTGGGTTCAACTGTAGTTAGGCAAGCAAAAACCACATACCTTTGGCAGTAATATATACAGAGAATGATATCTTGGTATGTTGATGATTGTGATTAGGTTAGTAGTATGATTACACTTTGTTAGCATCAGGAACCAAAATGCATGTTGCTGTGACAGTCAGCTGCATTTGACTGACGATTTACAAAGTGAGTTTCTGGTACATTCATTCATGTGTTTGTGCTGCATTTTGATGGGTTAGTTTAGTGAGTTTTCTGGAGCATTAAGGTATATTTCCAGCCTGGGGATAAGGATCAGCCTTTCTAGAAGGTAGGTTTACATATAGTCTATTTTTAGAGGAGAGGTGGGTGTGGGATACATAAGTCATTATATGCCATGCCATGGTAAATGTTTTAAAGTTCATTGGGAGTAAAATTTTGAGTATGCAGGGTAACAGTTTATACTCTTTCACATATTTGTCATTGTCATCATGTTTTAAAAAAACACTTTTTTTAATACTTACCAAAGCATCTACAACTATCTAAGCATCTGTATCTTCCCAACTCATCTCTTGGAGGGTGTGTCATTGTGAGATGAACAAGTAAGAAAATTGGTATATTGGACAGTGTCATTATGAGATGGGCAAGTAAGGAAATTAGTATATTGGAGAGTTTCTTTGTGATGTGAGATGGACGTAAGAAAATTGGTATATTGGAGTGTGTGTCATCATGACGTGGATGAGTAAGTAAGAAAATTGCTATTTTAGAGAGTGTCATTGTGATATGAGCAGGTAAATGAAAATTAGTATATTGAGAATGTGTCCTTGGGAGATGGGCAAGTAAAAGAAAATTGGTATATTGGAAAGTGTCATTGTGTGATGGGCAAGTAATAAAATTGATCAAATGGATAAGTAAGAAAATTAGTATATACTAATATAGTGAGTGTCATTGTGAGATGGGCAAATAAGAAAACTAGTATATATAGTGTATGGTATTGTAAGATGGGCAAATTATAAAATCTGTATATAATGATTGTCATTGTGAGATGGACAAGTAACAAAATTGGTATTTAGTGTTTGTCATGTGTATGTTGGTGGTAGGGAGATGCATCAACCTTGGCCTTAATTATCTCTCCTTGGCAGTTGGTAGGGCCATCAGGAGTTGGCCTTGGCTGCAGCATGACCATGTTAAGATAAGTAATACTGTTTATAGACTCTTTGTAAATAATTCAAAGAAAAATATTTTAAAAATGCTTAAAGAAATACACATTGCAAAGGTATATTGGATATGAAAAATCATTTACAGATTACAAAAAAAGAAAGATTAAAAAAAGAAAGTAAATTTAGCTGAAGTACATGACATCACCACAGTCATAAGAGACTGGTCTTATGCATGGTTTGATCTTTTTTCATTATACAAGTCTTGTTAGGTAAAAATATATCTATTTTATAGTTGACATCAAATCACATTCATGCTGAAAGTCCACAAGATTGCAAGAAGGTTGCTTCTCACAGATGTGGGGCTTATTCAGAAATATTTTCTCAGCAAAACCACCCCTTTCCTCTTAAAAAAAAGTAATGAATTGCTGTTTTTGTAAAATTATTTCCAGCTTGTTGACTTACATTTTGTCTACTTTTGCTGTCTTGCTGCCAGTTGAACTTATTTTGGACTACTGGCTTTGCTGGTCAGGTACTAAATGATTTTAATTTTAATTTGTCAGGTGGTCTTAAGTGTTGTATGCAAACGTAATGATTTATAACTCTTTCATTAAGAAAGAGAAGATTTTTAAAAAATAGACAGCATGTATATTTTGATAGCAATCAATACTTGATAAGGAAGGCTTAAAACTTTATGGATTAATTAAATAAGTTAATAAATAAATGAAAGATCTCACTGTCTCAATCACTTATAAAGGCATTAATTTTAATTAGTTAAATATCAATCTTTATCCAAATAAAGACATTATGCTAAAAATATGTACTCAAGACAAAGTAGTTATGATTAATTGTAAGCACTTTATCACTCACCCTATAATAAAGAAAATAAAATAAAGTATTGTTAAAGCTCATTTGGCTTGATTGCATGTCATTTTTGTCAGTACCCTTTCTTTCTCTTGTTTTCTTAACCTCTTCTTTTTTCAAATTTATACAACCAGTAAAAAGTTGTACTGTTGGCAGTTTTTATTTTAATTAATTAATTAATTTTAATAAACGGATAAAGATTTACAGAAATATTATTTACAGAAGTATTAAAGATGCCACACTTTATACATTCAGTTTAACATGCACACAGTGTAATTTTTTATGTAGATAATTGATTGCATGAATTTGCAGTTTGAAAAAACTTTAGATGAGAATGAATATAAATTGAAATTTTTTTCATAATGTGAAAAAATTGAAATGACCATAATAAAGTATGTAACATTATTCTGCTATACCTAGAATAATGGATTGCCCTATTTTTGACATCTAAATAACATTATCAAGCTTGAAATAGATGTTTTGTGCCACAAGTTTGCCACATTTATTGTTGAAGAATTCTTTACAAAGTAGGTATGAAAAGTAAACAATTTTTTTTTTTTTTAATGAATTTTATTATTTTTTAAAGAAAAATATTTTTTAATCTAAAATAACAGGTTTTGTTGGGTTGGCTGAGTATGGTGGGAATGTTGGGCAAGGTTTGTTAGAATATTTTTTTCTCTTTGATTTGTCAATAATTCTTTGGAATATAAACTGTTGAAGATTGTTTTAACATTACATTACTTGTGTGTTGGTGCCCACACTTACCAAGGATTTGGAACCTAAGTTTTACTCCTACTAAATACTGACACTAGATGTTGAATCCATAGTCTTGCTGATAAAGACTCGATGATTTGTCTCAGTTTAAAATGTTAGAAACGAACAGTTGAGGTGTCTGAAGTGTCAGACACAATGACTACCAAAGCTAGTGTCGCCGCTGTACCCTGAGGTGACTTTGTAATAATGAATTATATCAAATATGTGTAATTAGTTATGATACAAGACATACAACTGCCCATGCAAAATATGGGTCACTGGTTAGATATGTATATCTGCAACTGTTATGCCGATATACTGGTTCGCCACCAAGTTTGGCTCCGGCCCCTCAGATTTCACTGAGAGTCAATGTTTATGAATAGATATATATGACGATTATAAATAGACGAACAGAGGACAAGACGTAATCATTAGAGTATCACTTCGGACTACAAAAACAAATGATAGAAATTACTTCACTAACAAATGCACGTTTAAAAATAATAACAAGAAATTTAATAAAAGAAAAGTTACAAGATTTAGAAAAATAAGTAATAAGAATTCACCATAAGCAAGTTCGCTACACTGTAGTCACTTTCACGATCACCACTCAACTTATGCACTGGAGTGATGTACACAGTCTGATCTGGTAGACTCTGAATAGTGCATGACATCATATCAGGTTTCAAATCTCCCATGGCAATCAAATCAGTTCAGAATCAAGCCAGGGACAAATTAATCAAAATAAAACAGAGACAGCCAAAAATAGCTAAACAGCCAAAACCCTGAAACACAAGCAATTGCAGAGTCTAAGTGTCCAGTCAATTGCTCTCTTAATAAATACTAAGTTTGGCATAGGCCTCTGAAAGAAAGAAATGTTAACATGTTCAAAATAAACAAAGCATATAACATCCTAATAAAACCTAAACATTCATACAATACAAAGACACTTTTACCTTATTCAGCCAAGGGTTTTTGCTGCATGTACAACCCACTTAGGGAGGGACCCCAATTTCCAAGTGCTCACACAAAGAGACGATTGCAGAAATGAGTGACAATAAAAATTCATTATAACCCTTTTATCACTCTTGAAATCACACCTGTGTCTGTTAGATACGCCCTTCAATCTGGCCAATTACTTAGTGCTAATATTATGAAAATTATGACTATCTAACAACTTCTACCATCCCTGCTGATCTAGTAACAACGCATCCCATTGTATCCCCCAAAACACACACGCCATGAATTAATCTCTAGCTATGCTTATTGGCCATTGATCACGCAACTTTAAACAACAAAGACTCGCTCACTTATCTGACAGTGACACAAACATCAAACATTGATCAGTAAATCTACCACCATGCACGACTCATTCGTTCAGGACCTCACTTCTAAGCCAACATGATGCGATAGATACACATCATTCAAATTACAATAGTGTTTAATTTAATGCAACAATGAAAATTTATATAAAATATATGGTAAAATTCCCCATCATACAACAGCTAGCAGGGTCACTTGCAATATTTTTTTGCTGATTTTTGACCAAAGTGTTCTGCCCACCAATATAGGGATGTTCAGTCTATTGAACCTTTTCAAAAGTCATTATTGCCACTGTCATCACATTGGAAATGTTGACAGTATCTTCATTATCACATCATCAGAAGAATTTTTGTGTGCTGCCATTGCATTATAACATTATCTTCAGACAGAGCACAAAACATGAGTTATATTACATTAGGTGCCTAATTTAAAACATTCTTGACAGCAGTAAACAGAAACTACAGAACTAGTTCTGTATAACATTATCATTTGAAAATAACACAGAAAATGAGCTTTGTCACACAAACTGCCTAATTAGAACAAATTTGACATTAGTGAAAGGAGATAAATATAGAAACTAATCAAGTAGTTCTGAATAAAATTATCTTTTGGAGAGTACAGAACATGAACTTTATTACAATAGTTTCTTAATTAGAACAAACTTCACAGTAGTGAAGGGAGATAAATATAGAAACTATACACCTAGATAGGTTTCCAAAAGATAATTTTATTCATGAGCTTTGTCTTGCTAGATCTATATCAAATTACAAAACATAAACTTTGTGTTGGACTAATTTAACATTTGACAGAAGTGAAGGTAAATAATTCTACAGAGCAAGTTCTTGACTTATCAATTGTTTGTTTAAAAAAAACCTTTAAAATAAAAGCATGAAAGAGAGCCTGAAGTAAGCATGATTATATTTTCTAACAATAACATGAGATTTAATACCTTAATCACATGATTATGTTTTGATTAACTTTGAAGAGATTAATTCATATTGCTATTAATGTCTTTATTTACTATTTACCTCCAATTTATGTTTGCTTGCATTTTATGAAGCTTTATTCTTGTTGTATTTTTCTGTAATATATGTTGTATAGTACACATCAATGTTTATCATCTCCTTTTCTGTTTTGTTCTTAGAAAAAAAACAACCCACTTCTTTTATTTTTGTTTTATAGAATATATGTGAAATATATTAATTTTTTTTTTGCTCTTTTTTTTTATGCAAATATGTGTATCTTCTAATAGAATTGCATTTATGGCATCTTGGAGATGGTGAAGGCTTTTGTGAATAGTGATAGATAACATGACACTCTTCAGTCCAGGAACATAATAGTACAATTTACTGATTAGAGTTCATAGAATCCTCAGTCTAGGAACATAATAGTACAATTTACTGATCAGAGTTCATAGAATCCTCAGTCTAGGAACATAATAGTACAATTTACTGATCAGAGTTCATAGAATCCTCAGTCTAGGAACATAATAGTACAATTTACTGATCAGAGTTCATAGAATCCTCAGTCTAGGAACATAATAGTACAATTTACTGATTCAGAGTTTATAGAATCCTCAGTCTAGAAACATAATAGTACAATTTGCTGATCAGAGTTTATAGAATCCTCAGTCTAGGAACATAATAGTACAATTTACTGATCAGAGTTCATAGAATCCTCAGTCACATATAATCATGGAAGAAAATAATTAAAATAGATGTTTAAAAGAGGAAATAAGAGTAAGATGAAGTGTAGCAAATAGCAATTTTTCAGAACAGAGTGTTGTGTGGATAATTATCATAGACACAGCTAAAGAAGAAATACAATTGTTTTTTTCTAGAATGTTTATCATTTAGAAAATGTGTAAAAATTTCTTGCATATTTCTGGTATTGGGAGTGAGATTTAACTTGCTGCTTGAGAAATCTGATGTTGGTATAAATTCTCACACATTTTCCACCATTTTCTTGGTGGGATCATGAAGATGTTCTAATTTGGCTAAAGAAGAAAGTATTATTATTGCCAATTAAAGATGAATAGACAATTTAATAAATTAAAGATTTTTAAGAGATGTTAATTACTAAATTAGTAAATATACCTTGGTAATCTGAACTAATTTATATAAGGTAGAGCTACTGGTAGGATTATCCCTTTATTTGATTATCTAGAATTTAAAGTAAGAACTATGCTGTGATACAGTTTCAAAAATGTATTTTCATGTTTCTGTTTATTGCTGTAAAAGTATGTGTATAACCTACTTGTATTACATCTTATTGAAAGCTTTATGCTTAGCTCTTAATGGTACAAGATTTTAGATCTCAAATTGTATTGTTAACAATTTAATGTGGTTTTTTTTTTTAATTTATTTATTTTTTTTTTTTTAGTGAAGTTCTATAATCTTGTGAACTGTTTTTTTTATGTTAACTGTAATAGACTAAAACTAGTGTTTATTATTCAAATAAAACAGATGATGGCCATCCTAATTATGCTTTGAAATCTGAAGTAAATAACACTAATAAAACTCTGCAATTCAAATGCATATACCTTGTATTTTATCAATAATTGATAAATCAAATTCAGTCCCTACAGTTTAAGAAAAGTTTACTTCTGTGTAGCTGTACTTTTCTGTAGAAAATGCACAATTTACCCTTTTAACTACATTATCCTTTCTGTATTTTTATTATGCCATACACATTTTTTTTCTAATCAGCAGAAATAAAAGTTCTTTATTCCAATTTTTATTTTGCCATTCCCCATTTTGTAGGAATAGGGCAAATACCATACTCAGACATACACAGAGTATGGTATATTGATTTTAGATGAAAAGTACATACAATTACCGACAATAAAAAAAATTCAGAATAAAATTGATTAAAGTAAGGTGCAAGGCTGACTAATTGGTTATGGCACTGGTAGTGCTCACATCCTAGTTTCTTGAATAGTGTATATGCATTTATTATAATGCCATTATAGGTAGGTTGCTGTAAAATAAAAAATGGAAATGTCAGTAAAGTCATTCGTAAAGTAATTAAATAATTGGTCTTGCCTACTTCTAATAGAATATTACTGACATAGTTTCTGTACTTGAGTGGGAAGCTCTATACAGCATGATCTGTTTGGGCTGTTCATATTACTGGCAGTTTGGATTAATGTGGATTTGGATTATCAAAAAGTAACATTTTGTGCATATCTGTTTGCAAAAAAAAAAATATGTATTGAGGTGTCTAACTGTGAAAAGATATGTAAAATAATTTTAAAAATAAATAATTTAAACATTATTACAGAGATGAAACAAATGTACAAAATCAGTTGCTAATCAGTTTGATGAAGATGGAACAAAAGATATTTAAAATAAGATTTAATCAGTTTAACAAAGATGGAACCGATGACTAATTTCTAATTTTAATAGATAATTTTCATTGTCTGCCTCATTTACCTGATAAATAATATAGATTTGCAAGTTACTTTATATTTTTTTTTTGTTATGCTCTTCTTGTCTCAAATGAAACATTAACATTGGTCATTCAGTTCTTCCTGTAATTCTACTATTTGTCACAGACTCGGATAACATCCATGAGGATCTAGCAGAGCTGACCTGTGAGATATCAATGAAACAGCGACTGATAGAAGAGCTGGAGTTGTCGCAAAAACAACTGCATGCACTGAAGGTTCAGTATGAGGAAAAGATTCAACAACTACAAATGCGCATAAAGGAGACAGAGAATGAGCGAGATACTGTCTTTGCAAATATAGGTATGCTATCTTTTTCAGTTTGCTGGAAAATATATTAGTAAAAGGAAAGAACCTTAACAGGCTAGTGAGCAATGCATATTATATTTTCAGAATCATGCTACCAATAATAGATTTCTTATTTTTAAAATGGCAGATGTGAGAATTCTTCTTATACTTGTCTTTTTGTAGGGTACCACATTAGTCTATTGTAATCAGATTATTTAAAAGAAAAAAACATGTATAAAGTTAATTTAATAAAATATTGTATTTGTGTAATTATGCAAAGTGCATGTTTATAGGTTCAAACTTTTGTGTTTGCATAATTGTTTTAAATTTTATGCTTACATGTTTTAAAAAATATCTATAATTTAAAATGAAAACCAGAGATGATATATATTGGTGGGCTTTTTTTGTGCAGACATAATTTGTAAACTATCACGAACTTTACTAAATTCTGTGCAGAACAAATTGAGTCTATAACGACAGAGAAGACAAAGAAAGTAAAGTCGGAGTTTGAGAAAAAACTGAGTCTGCTACAAATGGACTTAAAAAAGATGCAGACCGCTAAGAAAGAACATGCTAAACTTGTGAAAAATCAGTCCCATTATGAGAAACAGTTGAAAACTTTGCAGCACGAGTTGTTAGAGATGAAGAAAACAAAGGTAATGATACCGTTTGTGATGAAAGTGTTGTTATAGTTCTCTATAGTTTGACTGTACTATGTAGTATAGCAGTAGGTTTCCTTAGTAGTTTACAAAAATAAAATGGTAAGAAAAAGTCTATTTTGTAATTAATTGTGGTAATTAATATTTTCGCAGCTCTCTCATGTTTAAGAATTTTTTTTTTTTAAACACAACTATATTATTAATAGTAAAAGAAAGAAATAATAGATTATACTTTTTGACATTCTAATGTGGAAAAGGCTAGCAATAGAGAATTATGTTGCTTATGGCAATGGGACAGTGCAATAGATCGGTTATGACCAGTTTAATTCAATATTAAAGAATATTTAATTAATTTTATGCAGTTAAGAATATTTTTTTCTTATCCAGTTTATACATTGTAAAAAGTTTTTTTTTTAATACTTCAGAAATAAAATAAAAGCATTTTAATTAAAAGATAATATATTTTTTTTTGATTTGTATTTTCCAGGTCAAACTTATGAAGCAAGTAAAAGTGGAGTCAGACAGGGCTAGGCAGGCTGAAGCATGTCGCAATCGTGAGATGGGGCAGTTAAAGCGAGAACAGCTGCGAAAGGAGAATATTATTAGGACACTTGAGCGAGAGAAGCAACAGAAAGACGTCATACTGCGAAGGAAGCAAGAAGAGGTAAGGCTTGTGGAACAATTAAGAGGTGGTAAAAATAGACTAGGGATCATTATTACAGATATTTTTTCACTATTTCACCTGTTGAACCTCACTATTAAATAAATATTATCTAACTTAAATAAAATGTTGTGTGGGATTTTAACTTTCTGAATTAAAAAAAATAATTTTCGACATATATTCCAGACTGCTTGTAAGGTTGCACTAGTTTTCCCAGAAATAAATGAATTTTTGCCATCATACAGCCAAATGTGCATACTATAATAGTAGTATATGTTCACTTAGACCATAAGCTAAAGCCACAGGCTCCACACAAGCTGCTTGGAGAGATAAAAGATTATAAAAGTACTCATTAGATAGTGTGTTCTTTGGTGGGAGTAAACTCCCACTTTCTAAGTGTCATCATACTCTAAACGATTAATGAAACAGCCAAATTAATTTAAACATAGAAAGAGGCTAAAATGACCATTTTGTTAACAATGTGAATCCTAAGGTGGAAACGCTAGCTGAGGAAGAAATAGGTTCGTGCCAGTGAATGGGAGAGCGTAATTAACTTTCGAGGACACATGCATTTACCCCTCTGCGGTCAGAGATGCCAAGACCATAAATTGCGTCTTGTACGGGGAATATGTGGTAGGCCACTGAGACGCTAATTTTGTCTGTGAGAAAACAGGCTCTGAGTTTTGAAATGTAACTTGTTTTAAGAATCACCACTATAAAAAGTTTGGTAGTTTACAGTTGATATTGTTATTGTGAATTACTTTTTGTTATAGTTAAATGTGTTGGTTTGTGTGTACAACTAGTGTACTCTTGGCAGGTGGCGATGCGCCACCATAGTAACGTAGTTTTAAAAATAAAATAAAAATAAGACGTGCTCTGAGGGTCAGCTGTGTGCTCTGAGCTAGGTAGTTAGCAGGAAATTGATTGTCAAACCCTAAAAGTGTCAACTTGAAATTCGATACCTGTCACTAATAGAAAGTGGACAGTCAGAAAATTTGCGAGAGATGCAGTGCTGGATGGGGTACTGTGTGCTGGAGGTGGTTGTTCTAATCAGCTCAGTGAAAATGATGTACAAGGGCTTTGCGTATAAAAGAGGATGACGGAGACAGAAACAAATGAGAAACACCAAGAATATAGAGGGGTGAGAAAGACCCTCAGAGTTTCTCCCTGCTTTTCGTACCAAGGACTCTACAAAAGCTGGCCGGCAACCAGCTGGAGAACTCTTGGACGCTGCAATAGAGTGCCAGACCTCTACCCGGCTGTATTTGTCACAGATCAAGATGGACCAGTTGGAATGGACAGTCATCACGGGTGACAGCAGGTGATCAACTATTTTCCAGTGGAAGAATGGATTGGAAGTTTAGTGTCACCGCGCTGGGAGATATTGCAGATAGGCAGTCGCGATCATGCATGGCATGTCGCAGCATTACGGCAAAGTTGACCGTTAATTAACTCTTTACCGGGCAGATGTTTTTCCCTTTTTTAGCTCTAAATGGGCAAGATTTTTCAGGATTTCAGTGAGATTTAGGGTTACGTCAGTAAAAACACCATATCTGGGTATTAGTGCATATATTTTAATGAAATAAACTGCAAAATGAAAGGAAATGAAAGCAATAATAAAAAATATACTTATCTGACTCGACTTGTGATGTGTAGAATTGTAATCCATCCATGAACACCAAGAGTTACCAAAAAAAAAGTGATTGTCCAGTGATTGTCAGCTACATACACTATACTTACAAACACTATTTACACAACACTGTCCACTTTTTATTGGCTGCCAAGGTGCTCAGGGAAGCAAGTGTCCTTGCAGAGGTTAATCTGGCAGACATCATAGCCAAATGTGGTCTCCACAGCTCTGCCAGATTCAGTAAGGCGTTTGGCTACTTTGCAGCGCACACAGCCTTTCTTTCTTCCTTCAAATTTCACCAGCTTATGTGCACTTACATTGACCTGGGCCACTGTCTGGATTTTTCTTTTGGATGCTGCCTTACTTCTGCAAGAAAATCCTGCAATGAGCTGGTCTGAAAGATCCAGGCGGTAGTCCAGCAGGGAGTAGCGTTTGCTTGGCTTCGCAACGCACTTCTTGTAGAGGATGAAGGCGTTGTTGATGGCTGAGTCAAAGACAAAGCTAAGCAGGTACCTCCAGTACTTCCTGCACTTCCTGATTGTGCTGTAGTACCCCCTCATCTGGTCAGCTTTGTCCACTCCCCCCATGCTCTGGTTGTAGAGCTTGACAACAGCAGGGCAAGGCACAACCACTCTGGTGCGAGAACGTCGGTCCCAGCGCTCAACTTGGTCCATCTTGTGTGAGGTGTTGGTGGACAGCAACAGCACATCTCGCTTATCATGCCATACTGTTGCAATAAGCTGATCCTTCTGAAAGACCTGATGCTCCCCCTGCTTCTGTCTGAAGGCCACAGGTAGATCCTTCCTGTTCTTGCGCACTGTTGATGCTACGTAGGTCTTCTCGCGCAGTAGATTGTTCAGGAGGGCCACAGAGGGAAAAAAGTTGTCAAAATAGAGGTGATGGTATCTTCCAAGGAATGGAGAAGCCAGCTTCATCACCACATCATACCCCAAGCCCTGGTGTGTACCATCTGCTCTCCTTCCACAGTAGACATCAAATTGAAGAAGATTCACAAGCACACCAAACTTTCATACCCAACTTCACCGGCTTGACTGGCATGTATTGACGAAGTGTGCTTCTGCCTTTGAAAGGGATCATTGCTTCATCAATGCTGATGTCTCTGTGGGGCTTGTAAGCTTCTAAAAATGTTTTGTTGGTCATGTCTAGAAGAGGCCTGATTTTGAAGAGACGATCAGTGCCTGCTGAATGAGTGTTGTCTGCAACATGTAAATATTGCCCAAGCTTCTTAAAAATCTTCAAAGGCATTACTTTGTTGATTCCAGGAACACCTAATCTATCATCACCCGACCAATACATTTCTTCTCTTGGCAGGTTATGAATACCTAACAAAATAAGAAGTCCAAAATATGCTTTTATCTCAGTGCCGTTGGTTTCTTTCCAAAGTGGATCGCCATTTTGTTTTTGTGCGATCTTCTGACGAGCGTACTCGTTTGTTTCATCGGCAATTTTTTAAAACATTTCTTCTTTGAAAAGCTGGTAGAAGAAATCCAGCTGAGTAGAATTATTACCTAATATAATAGTTGGTCCTGTTTCTGATTTAAAATTGGAAATATACAGTGCCGAAGTATTACTACTCCAAACATGTGCATCTCCGCTAACGCCACTAATGCCCACCCCCTCCCCCTCTTCGACATCTTCAGAATCATATTCACTTACCTCCCAGTCAGAAAGATCCCAAGTATGCACACTACTAACGCTAATGTCACTATCAGAATCAAAATCAACCTCTCTCACCTCATTATCCGTGATATTAAACCCACTAAACTCCTCGCTGTCACTAGACAATTCAATGAACTCCATTTTTTTTTATATATGCTCGATATATGCTCACAATAAACGAAGAAAACTTTAGGAAAAATATTTTGCTGCCACGTGAAAACGCTTCAAAATGGCGAAGGAAGCATTGTACAAACGTCATGCTTCCTGAGAGACCGGATATGATGAAATATGGAAAGGTAAAGAACTCTAACTGAAATGGGTTGCTATGGGCTCTATTGGGCGATCTGCCCTACACGATGTATGGGCGAAGTTGGGTGTTCCGCCCGGTAAAGAGTTAACGTAAAGAGAAGAAATGAGAAACATAATGAGAAGAGAAGAAATGAGAAACGTAATGAGAAGAGAAGAAATGAGGAATGAAGCGAGAAGTAATGAGAAAATGTAACAAGAGTTGAGAAATAGGCCTAACGAGAAGCGTAATGCAGCAGTGGGGATGGCTGTACTTGGGTTCCGGGGAGCGAACCAGTGTTGAGACGTCGACGGTGTTTTTTGTGTATCTTAAAACCTCTCAGCATGAGGAGAAAGTGACAATAACTATGTGAGTAGAAAAATACTAACTAGTGTTGGAATCTCAGAGCACATAAACCTAAAACTTAAAACTAAAGCTTAGAATTTTAATTAAGAATTAAACCTTAAATAAAAAATAAACCTTAAACTTAAGTCTACGATTATCAGTGAAGAATCATTTTAAGATTAGTTTGGAAATGCTGATGTGACTATCTTGAAGATGTTGATGTGACTATCTTGAAAAAGACTTGCAAGTCGAATGACATTGTTTTTTCTTTTTGAATTTTGATATAAGAGCAGTGGCTCCCGAACTTTTAAATAGTGACTGTTATTTTATGTTGAATAATGCTTAGCCTATTTAAAAATAGTACTGCATGAAGAATCTTGAGTTTTGTATTTCTTTTATTTCATCATCCATCATTCTTTTTCTTTCTTTCTTTTCCCCCACCTCACGAGTGTGAGTTGTGGATGGGTGACTAACCAACGTGTGAAAGGAAACCAATAGATCAATAAATTTGAATTTGTATTTTGACATTGAGACTTTTTCTGTCTATGGTTTTGGAAGAGTGGTTGTGGTCGTTGTTACACGTTGTGTCGTTTGTGCTGTCTACACTTCACCCTTACCCGTATGCAATCACACATGCAAACATGTTGGTAATACGTAACCTACATGCAGAATAAAATTCGAGCCAAATAACCATCTTGGTATTCTGTCTGTGGATTTGTAATAACATCTGTGCAAGTCCTGCATGGCATTGACTAGCCACCACCCCGCTCTCTTCGGAGAGAAGGGTAGTGGTGACACTCCCTTTATTACCTTTTTCATTTGCTTTTGTTGTGTGTTTTGATTTAATTAAAAATCATGACTGCAATTTACAACATTTTTAAAGGGTATTGACTTTCAGCTTCTGTTTTGCTGTGGTTCTGTTCTTTTGTCCTTTGGTGTCATTGGATTACAACAAGGTACTTTAGTCCCTTGGTCTGTCACTGGATTACAACGAGGTATATTAATCTGTCATTGGATCACAGCAAGGTACTTTTGTCCCTTGGTCTGTAATTGAATTACAACGAGGTATATTAGCCTGTCATTGGATCACAGCAATGTACTTTTGTCCCTTGGTCTGTCATTGAATTACAGCAAGGTACTTTTGTCCCTTGGTCTGTATTGGATTACAACAAGGTACTTTTGTCTCTTGGTCTGTCATTGGATTACAGCAAGGTACTTTTG
The DNA here is from genome assembly GCA_028829895.1 of Sinotaia quadrata. Lineage (NCBI taxonomy): Eukaryota > Metazoa > Mollusca > Gastropoda > Architaenioglossa > Viviparidae > Sinotaia > Sinotaia quadrata. Next base: position 35,556,003 of record CM054184.1, read on the forward strand.
TCCCTTGGTCTTTTATTGGATTACAAGGTACTTTTGTCCCTTGGTCTGTCATTGGATTACAGCAAGGTACTTTTGTCCCTTGGTCTGTCATTGGATTACAGCAAGGTACTTTTGTCCCTTGGTCTGTCATTGGATTACAACAAGGAACTTTTGTCCCTTGGTCTGTCATTGGATTACGACAAGGTACATTTGTCCTTCTTTTTCTTATCTGACTCCCTTGTTTTTCCTTTCATTATTGACCATCTAGTACATGGCTGATAGCTTTCAAAATGATTTTGGTAACTTCTAACATTTTAAAGGTCCGTGTTCAGTGGTTTAGAGTGTTCAGAATGAAGGAATGTATTTTTAATGAATCTTAGTACATGTGTAGAAAAGGTGGCATTGTAGAATTTGTGTACACTTTTGCTTATTGCCAACAAACAAACTCATGGCCACAAGGATGGTTGAACCCTGAGTCTGTGCATGCAAAATTGGACTAAACATGTGCTAAAGCAATACAGTGAAATTTATTAGACTTTGTTGTACATGTCACTTACCTATTTTGGGGCTGTCCAAGAGGATTAATATGACAAATGGGTTTAACAGTGACATTCCATTCAAAATGTTGAAAAGGTTTAGCAGTGGCACCCCCATTCACAGTGATGAAAAGGGTTAGCTGTGACACCCCCATTCACAGTGATGAAAAGGGTTAGCTGTGACACCCCCATTCATAGTGATTAAAAGGGTTAGCTGTGACACCCCCATTCACAGTGATGAAAAGGGTTATCTGTGGCACTCCCATTCTAAATGATAAAATGAGATAGCTGTGACAGTCTCATTCTAAATGATAAAATGAGATAGCTGTGACAGTCTCATTCTAAATGATAAAATGAGATAGCTGTGAGTCTCATTCTAAATGATAAAATGAGATAGCTGTGGCACTCCCATTCTAAATGATGAAAGTATAACTAAATATCTTCATGTGTATTGTATATATGTGGAAGTAAATGGCTATCTTCCAGGATATAATTTGCTAATAATTAGAACATTTCACATGTACAACAAAGATCCCAGCCACATAGGACTTGTATGGGAGTCGAAACTTCCTGCTCACGTCCCTCAAGTCAGAGATATTTGCTGTGTGAGTCGGACTTCCTGCTCACATCCCTCATGTTAGAGATATTTGCTGTCAGACATTGTTATCTTGGATTAAATAACTTATCAAAAATGTGTATTTCTATGCAAAGTGTTTCTGCACGGACTGGTTAGAACCTGAAACCTTAGAGATTGGGGCAGTTTAATCTAGTTGGACATTTTTTAGAAATATGACTTTGAGAGATATGGCAATAGTATATTGGAAAACCTCCTCTACTTTCTCTAGATTCTGTTGTAGAGATATGTCTGACTTTTAGTCTGACCCTTGTGTGTGTACCTTGATACAAATCCATATCTGCTTCCCTGTTTTGTTGTATGTGTTTCATGTATATACACCTACCTTCAGTAGTCTTGATTCTTTAGTATATATCTAGTTCTTTGATAGAAAGGGAATTATTTTAAGTAAAATAATTTTTTCCTCAAAACAAACCAGCTGTGCCTTACTATTTTACCATTCTGTATCCCTATAACACTAAAGAGAGATTACTCCAACCAAAAAGGCAGTACTTTTGTCTCCCCTGGGATCTAAGTAAGTCCCAGTGGTACTTGATCTATATGTTATATTAGTATGAACTTGACCCTCCTTCAGCTGGCCCAGTTTCTTGCATTACCAGTAAAGCATGACAAAGAAAAATGATTTTGTATTCTGCTGTAATGATATTTAATAGTAAAAATTCTGTTTTGTTTCATGGAGCATTCAGTTTGCATATATCTGTTGCAATTCTTTGTTACAATGTTGCAATGTTGATGTTAATGTTATTATTTTGTTTTTAGTTTTTAGTTGTTGTTATCCTATGTTAGCATGTTACAATCATTAGCTGTTAATATTTTGTTCCATGTTTAGTTTTATTTTTGCAATCCTTTGATATCATGTTACAGTTGTTAATGTTGATATTTTGTTTTCTATCTTTCATTTCTATTGTTGCTTGCAGCCATTTGCTAGTATTTTTAGTAATGTTTGCAATTGTTAATGTTGACATTATTTCCAGTCTGACATTTGCATTGTTGCATGCCTTTGTTTCTAGTTGTTTAATGCTTATTTGTTTTGCACTGTTTAAAAATGGTACCAGTACAGTAATTAACACGAAGTTAAAATTTCTATAGGTAGCGGCATTGCGCAAACGAAATGTGCCAATGTCCAACAAAGCTGCTGGCAGAGTGGCCAAATATGAAAGACCACCAATGGAGCCTGTGGGTAGGTAGCAAGCATTCCCAGTGTTCTGGGATTTGTTTGTTTCTGTATTGAATCAGTAGTATTGGGTTAGTAAATAATATATATTGCACTTGTGCACTTGTCTTAGTAAATAATATATATTAAACTTGTGCACTGGGTTTAGTAAATAATATATATTGCACTTGTTCACTGGGCTGAGTGAATAATATATATTGCACCTGTGCACTGGGTTTAGTAATTAAATATAATATATATTGCACTTGTGCATTGAGTCTCAGAATTAACCCTTGAGTTTCCCTCAAATTATTCGTGTTTATGTTCATTCTCCTGATTCCTGCAAGATGTCTTAAAATTATGGTTTCTCTCCCAGAACATGAAATCTCTAATTTTTTAAGCCACTAAAGTTTGGTCTGTGTAACTGATTTATATTTATTTAAATTTCCAGACATGTAAATGATGTATTTAAAATTGGAGTGTGTGTGTGTGTGAATGAGTGAACTGAAAAGTTTAGAAATGTGAAAGATACAATTTTATCTTTTAGCTTAAAAACATATCTGCAGTAAAAGTGTGTTGGCAACAAAGGATTTGAGCCATATTAAACAGTCATGACATGCACACAAGTGGTATAACCTTCCTTGATTATTTATTCTCTGATATTTAAAAGGACATTTTCTGTTGGAATCTAAGTCTACAGACTCTTATTTATTATCTTCTGTGTATGAGTGAAAATACTGATTTTAAAAAATTGGGGGTATCCCTTTAGATGTATCTCCCTTGATAAATATGCTGTCAATTTACTGTCTTGATTTTGTGTGTTTTCATATGCACACCTAGTATGATTGAGGCATCATTATTATTATTATTATTATATTATTATTATTATTATTATTATTATTATTATTATTATTCAGTAACATGTATTTTTCTGACCTCAGAGAGTTGTTTATAAGAACTTATTTCTTCTCCAGCACCCTTGTCTTCAATGAGAAAGCATAGAAAGTCTGAATTTTCTGCAAAATTTGCTAAGAGCAAGTGGGAACACATTGAGAAATATGTAAGATTCATTGTTCTTTTTGCATCACTCTGTATATTAAGATTTTATGACATCTCATCAGCAGATGTCAATAGATTCTAACTTAAGTCACAGATAGTAAGCTTCGGTTGTTATTTTGCTTTATCATTACTGGAGCACATGATAGCAGATTTACCATACTAATGTAAGTTTGATGGAATTGAAAATGCTTTTATTATTTCCCACTTTTGCTTTATGCATTTATTTATTTAATCAGTAATCAGAAACCTGTAATTTGAAAACTGTTTACATCATGATCATTCATTTCTACAGAGAGAAACTGGCTTTAGCATGAATTTTTTTTTAGGTAAAATAGTTTTTTCTTTAATACTTATTAGATGTATCTACAGTAGAAGTAAGTAGGAATTTGATACAGCCAAAGACAAGCCACAGCCAAAGGGGACACATTAACTCCCTTGAGAGATAAAAGACAACAGTATTGTACTAATTGTTCCTTGCCTTGAGTGATCTCCCTCAATAGAAAAGACAGAAGTGGGTTGGCTGGGAGGCCCTAAATGTTTGCACAGCTGGTAAATTTTCAGGAAAAACTTGTATTATTTAACAAAAATTCCTTTTTTCATTATACATCCAAATGTTTATACAGTAGAAGAATTACAGATTAGAAGTGGGAATTTTTCACTGTAGTTTAAAATGAAAAAAATCTATATTTATGTGCACAAAATGCATACAAGTACAAAATGCAAAGAAAAGAAAAAACTCACGTAATTTAAAAGGGGCACAATGGTGGATTGAACAGCTGCGAAGGGATTCTACTGAGGGATCAGAAACTAAGCAAAAATAATCTTGAGACAGTAGAATAGGATTTCTAACCTACTGCTGCCATGATAACTTGAAAGGTCACATTTCTGTGAAAGACCCCATTGGATAGAATTTGTGTAATTTCTTGGGCTTTTACAGAGATCAAGCAAAAATGCAGTTTGCTTTTCTGGTACCTGTTTCAGCCAAGATGATAACAATACTTGATTACAAATATCTCTTGCATGCAGGAAGATGGTTAGAAAAAGTTTGACCTTATTGAGTTTCCATGTAAACTTTCCAAGCCTTAACTGGGTCTTGTGTTTTCACTCTCCCAGGCTGACATGAAGGAGATAATAAGTTTTCTAAGTATCACGATATCTTGGGAAATATGTGAGGGAATGCTGCTGCAATTTTATTACTCTAACTGATTGTCAGTGTTCAGGCTGGTCCTGGAAGTTTTACATGAACACAGAGAACCAGTCATTCTGTTTTATGGCAAACAGATCTGTGTGTAGGCTTGGTACCAGAAGCCTAATGCATAATTGTTTCCTCAATTGCACACTACATTAGAATGCATCTTTAAATGCCACTTACGATTTGAGCAATTCCAGAGCTACCCTCACATCAATCACAAGTCAATCTCTTCAATCATAACAAGGTTGCTCCCTTGCATCCCTTCAGTCATAGAAAGGGAGTTCCCTTCTGTCTCTTCACTGAGATTTCACCCCCTTCATTCATAGAAAGGCAGCTCCCTTGCATTCATTGAGAAAAATGTGATAATAAGTCTGGCAGGACTCATTGCATTATCTGACAGGACTTTTAACATTTGACATTGAAAGCAAACATAATCATGATATTATTGAGGTCTAACATAGGAGGCAAATTGCTGATCCTCCTCAGAGTACCAAAGTGATAAGAGTTGCAGAGGGAGACCACTCTGGCGGTGGTTTGCATGTTTGTAACAGTATTGATATTCCTACTGCTGCAAGCACATTTGGTTGTATGATGGATACAATCTAGAACTGCAGGAAAGTTTGATAGTGAAATATAAACGTATGAAAGAAAACTGTTTTGAAAGGTCAAGCATTTAGTTTTGACATGTTCAAGAGTTGTAATTTTATGTTGTTTGTTATCAATTTTAATTTGTTTAGTGTAGGTGTTGAGTGCAACTTTGCTTTTACTGTCATCAGATAACGGCTGTCGTTACTAAAAAGCAGACCATCTCACTCATGGAACGAGATATGGATATCTGGTTAAAGGTGAGTTTTTCTGACTATATTTCTGTACAATAGAAGTGATTTGGAACCACAAATAATTTGTTGAACCACCTCTACAAGAAAAGAAATTATAAAAAGTTTTCTTTTAAATTTTGAGATTTTTATATGTGCATTCTTAGATATCTCTCCTTTGTGTGTATAAAAAATTGCACTTTAAATTATTAAATTATATTTGTTTTCTAACAAAAGTTATCTTTCACACAAACATGTTTATAAATATAAATCTCAAAGCAAACATTACTGCCAGTCCTACACATCACCATTACTTCCAATGTATACTGATGAATGTTACTCTTAAAAAATATTATCTCCTTTCAGTTTTTAAAACCATTTAATTACTGGGCCTGCCTTTGGATTACCACAAAACTGTTTAAAATTAAAAAAAAGACACATTCTAATTACTTGAAATAGTTGTTAACTATGGTACCTACTCTTATAGGTTCATTTACTAAGATTTTTTGAATTTTTTTATCAGATAAAATGAATTAGAGTTAATAAATACAATTTTGCTTATGAAACAACTGTTGCTATATACAGTTGTCAAATGTGGAATTATTAAAATAAAAGCATTAGAATCAGGCCATATAGGAGTTAAAAGAACATATTCTCTGGGGCTTTCCTCTAACACGTGTATATATGTGTGTGTGTGTATATATATATAAATTCAGCTGCAGCTGCTAAGTTATTAAATGTGGTAGATATTACAATAAAACCTTTATATCAATATCTGTTAACTTCAGATAAATATATTAGGAAATAACCTTCATGCTTGCAAACTTCCTATTATGGTTCCGGGTATTACTATTTTAAATCATAAAATATTAAATAGTTCTCTTTATGGTGATTAATTTGTTAAGTATGGTAGTGATTGAAAAAAATGAACTACCTAATATTGTCACTATTAATGTGCCCAGAATGAGGCAAAACCTGAATCAGTATTTAAGCATGTGGATCTTGCTTAATTTTATATACAGTAATTAAATCTGATTTTAAAATCTATAAGATCAGTAGTAGTCCTTAATACATTTGACACCACCTCATTATTATAGATGATTGATTAACCAGGCAGTGAGTAGAAGTCACAAATGAAAATGAGTGTGAAGTTAAAAGTGTGCACAGTAGCAAGCATTTATATTGGTGTTAAATGTGGAGCCGACACTAAGTAGAAAAGGATATTTTTATAGAAGTCACAAATGAAAATGAGTGCGAAGTTAAAAGTGTGCACAGTAGCAGTAATTTAAATTGGTGTTAAAGGTAGAGCCGACACTAAGTAGAAAAGGATATTTTTATAGAAGTCACAAATGAAAATGAGTGCGAAGTTAAAAGTGTGCACAGTAGCAAGCATTTAAATTGGTGTTGACATTATAATAGCTCTCATCAGTTCTGATTTTAAAAAATCAGTCAGCTGGAAAGTTAGTGTAAAAATAGAAGGAAGGAAAACCTGTATCTAATTTATTGTTTGCAAACAATGCACTACTTATAGATTGATATTATAATCATTGTTCATAATACTTTTATATCAAAGCATCTTAATAGAATGTGTTTTAAATATATTGTAATTTATTTGTTTTTAGATGATAAGTGATTGAATCTTTGTATATATGTACCTAACACAAAAATACAGAAGAAAAGCTCTTTGTGGTAATTTACAAATTGTGCTTTGTTGCAGCAACGGGACAAGACAACGAAAAAGCTGGAACATTATCAGAAAAAGAGGAAGACTATGCCTAATAATGACAAGGTAAAATATTAATTGTGATGATGCTGAACTTTAGCCAACAGTATTTTACGACATCCCGCATTCAGGACATTTTCGTGTTATCAGGAAATATTCGGAATATGTATGTGGTATTCATTAAATGCATAGACTGAGATTACATAGAATACAAGTAGGTTGTAGATGAGACTGATAAACATTTTTACTTTACCATGTTATATCTGAATTTTGCATTGCATCAGATCACATTAAACAGGTCTATATATGTATAATTTAGTGTAGTTTTTATCTGTGTGATTTTTCAAAAAAGATTTACATAACTAAGTGGATTTAATCTTTATGATTTGTGATTGAGACAAAAATATGCATGATTGAATGAAGTGTGATATGTAATTTAGACAAAAGATACACCTGAGTGGAGTTCTTTGTGATTTAGATAAAAGATTTGCATAAGGGCAGTTTTGTGTGATTTAAACTAAAGATGTGCCTAATAAGTGGATTGTGATATGTGATTTAGACAAAAGATAAAACTGAGTGGAGTGTCATATGTAATTTAGACAAAAGCAATGCATAGCTGACAGGAGTTTTATGTGATATGCAATTTAGGCCAAGATGTGCCTAATGAGTGGAGTGTGATATGTGATTTAGGCCAAAGATATGCCTAATGAGTGGAGTGTGATATGCGATTTAGGCCAAACATGTGCATAACTGAGTGGAGTGTCATGTATGATACAGACAAATGATATGCATAAGTGAGTGGAGTGTTTTGTGTGATTCAGCCAAAAGATATGTATATCTGAGAGGGGTGTGATGTGCAATTTAGACAAAAGATGTATATAAATGAGTGGAGTTTTATGATTTAGACATATGCCTAACTGAGTGAGTTGTAGGGGAGATGTTTGTGTCATTGTCAGAATCTCATGTTTAGCAGGAAGAAGCAGCAGTTAAAGAATTGGATGAAATCATTCAAGGTCTGCAACAGCAAATTGCTTTTGCCCAGGACAACATCACTGAATGCCAGATGGGTATTATGCAGATTGAGGAGAGCAAGGTCAGGCCTTATTTCCTTTGCATATAAAATTATTAATCTCTTTAAGTGCCCAATACTTACTACTCAAACTCATCTGTGTTCTAATGCCTATCTAGAAATGATTGAATATTGGAAAAGGAAGTTAAGCATAAATCATTCAATCATAATAGCATGGTAAGTAGGCGGTAGCTATATCCAAGGGGAGATAAATCCAAAGACTTTGTTGAGAATCAGTTTCTTGATTATTGTTATTGTTGTTTCTTTTTCTTCCTTTGCCTACATATCTACATTCCTTTGTAAACTCACTTCACACTATTAATTCCTGGAACCTTGTAGTCCTTTGACTTTGTGCATTGTAAGTATATTCAACTTCAATGCAGGAGGAGGCTGAGTCTTTGGACCTTAGGGAGCTGATGAGTAAATGCCATCCTGATGAAGTTCAGTACTTGGTGGAGCACTGTATAAATCTGTGCATCGATCGTGTGAGTAGTTTTGCCATGAGTTTTAGCTGTTTTTTTAAGCAAATAACTACACTGATTACTATTGAATACCTTGTGTTGGTTCTATTGTAAAAACTTCATACTACTTTGAACTGATCATGTGTGTGTATAACTTACTCATATTAATGAGTTTTAGCTTATGCAGTAATTCTCAGGGAATTAACCGCATTGTGTTTTATAGCTTGTTGTTGGAACAAACAGTATAACTGATTTTAAAGTGTATGATAGCTTTTAGGAATTTGAACCAAAGGAAATTCTCAGGAAAATAACCACTTTGATTTCTAATATCTTCTGAGTTATTTTCTTGAACACTTAGTACAACTGCATTTATTGGTTTATTGTTTGATAGCTTATGGAGTTTAAACCACAAGGAATACTCAAGAAAATACCTCAGTGATAGCTAATACATTAAGCTAAGACAGTGTTGAAGAAAATAACCATAATGATAGTCAACACATTTCTCAGCCAAAGAAAATGTTGAAGAAAATAACTGTAGTAGAGGGTAATATGTTTCTTTTTAAAAAAAATTATTAATTAGAGATGAAGAATAACTACTTTATTGAATTTGGCATGATGCACCTTATTTGAGTGTAAAGTTGAGGGACAATTTCTTTACAAGTAGATCATTCTTTTTAATTTCCTTTACAGCATTCACATGTCTTTTGTAGAATGTATGTGCGTGTTTGTGTGTGTGTGTGTGTGAGAGAGTGAGTGAGAGATTAGAAATGAGCTGAAATATTTCATAATGATTTTAATTTACTTTGATTCATACTGGCCTGGCTTCTCATTTGAAAGTATTCATGTGTGAGAGAAAAAACATTTTTGTCATGGAGACATGTACCAAGTATATAAATTGCAGTCACTGATTAGAAGTCTATTGAGTGTATTTACCACACTAATCTTTATGTAAGTCAACAAAAATTCACAAATTATTAATTTTACTTGGATTTATTACAAATTACTAACGGGGATATCCCCCAAAGAAAGTGCATGTGAATTGATTTCTTTATCCATAGAGTTTGGCTCTGAGCACCAAAGAAGGGGAATGTCGAGAATTGAAAGCCAAGCTTCACCAGACAGAACTAAATAATGCGCTGCAGCAAGATCTTCTGCGTCACATGCTCCAAGACAACATTCACATCGAGAGTGATGATCTCATCACGCACAGTGATGTTGATGGTGAGTTGCAATTAGAGACAGGACTTTGCAGTAGTAATTTATCAAATTGTCACAGTCAAAAGAGAACTATATTAGAGTTTTCATAGATTTTTAATAATGTCGTGAGAAAAGCATGGAGCCCAAATTATAATTTTATTTCACTCTTTGCGCTAGACGACTGTAGTCAAAGGGGAACAACCTACTGACAGAATGCACGATCGTAAGAGCTCACATATGCGCTAATGCATGTGTATAAATATTAAATGATTTTATGTTCACCAAATTTCATTTAGCTTAGGACTGATGTGTGTAGACGATAGTATTTGTATATTATGTCATGTATAATAATATATGCATTAGGGTAAATTTATATATTGAGTGAATGCAATTACAGTTGAACCTGGACATGTCGATGGCCTAGGGGTTTGCCAAAAAGTGTCGAGATAACTGATGATCGATATTACAGAAAACCAATATGGCAGCAATATATTACAGTACTATAACATGCGCTTGAAATTTCTTTATGTTTGCTAACAACAAAAGGTTTATGTACATGCGGTTAATATGATTTCTTTACAAAGTCTAAACTGCTTTGTTGCTTTTTGCTTTCTACTTGAAAACAAATGCTTCAATATTACATATAACGTGCTTGAAATTTCTTTATGTACATGATGTTATTTAATAAATGAGAATATATATGCACATGTTTTTGATTTTTTTACACAACAGCATTGCCACAATTTGTTTGATGACGTGATTGGCTTGTTATAAAATGTACATATGTACATTGTTTGCTAACAACAAATGGCCTATGTGCACCAACTAACAGTAGAGATTTACCAGAGCATGTATACAGTAAAAACATACAAACCTTTCATTATCTTCTCCAACATTGCAAACACAAAGATTGCTCACAAAATCAAAAAACCTGCGGGTTGTACGTGTAGTTTGTTAAATTCAAAAGTACTAATTAAAGGAGCAAAATGAACAAAATGCTTTTCTGTTCAAATTTTAGATATTTTAAAAAAAAGTTTGGAATATACCCTTGTTTATTTTGAAATCAATTCTCTTTTCGTGATTTGACTTTATGCAACAATTTTTTAAAACCAATTAATTGCATAATATGTGTGACAATTATATATTAAGTAAGCTTTTCAGTTTCTTATGTTGGTGATACCTTCTCAAATAATACCCATCAATAATTGGTAAGAATTTAATAATCAGATAACTTACTTTACAGCAGATGAGTGTAAAATTATAGAAGAGCTTTATTTTTCCCTTCCTTTTGTTTATTTGACAGACGTAGAAAGCATTACCAGCTCTTCCTCTTCTTCTCCAGCTGACAGGTATGTTTGGGGATTTGAAAGAATATTTCTGTCCAGTTTTATTGATTTGTAAATCTCTTCTTAAACTTGTGGTTGTATGCAGAAATGAGCCTATTTGTGGGGGTGGGTGGGCAGGTAGTAGATTGAAGAATGGATAATGTGTTGTTTGTTCCTTGCCATCATAAAAATATTTGTTCTAATGGAGATTTTTTGTTTGTTTGTTTCAAAACAAGCCTTTAAAATGTTTTTAATCTGACCTTGCTCATGGCATATTGGATTGTTATGCCTGTTTTTTTTTTTTTGCAGTCATTTTTTTAAAAATTTTCTTTCTTTAAGGCCACCCACATTACTACATGCAAAGTACAAAAAAAATTTCTTTTCATGTTACAGCTTTCAAATTTGGTACACTTATTGTCTTTGATTTAGATAAGGCTAATCTGTTGTTAGATTTGGAATATTATGCTTAGTTTTTTTTTAAATTACAATTTTAGACTTTTTTAAATACCCAAAATACGTTCAAACACTTGCAAATGTCTGAATATTTTTTAAATAACATTTTTATTATCCTGATGCAAGATTAAAAAAAAGTGGAGTATGTGTTTAAAGAAATTTTAAATAGGAAAAAATGCATGCAGGATTTAATTGATACCTGATTTTGTTCACATATATATATAAGGAACATATATGCCAAGTGTCACCTATGTGGGTTTACTAGATTTGGAGATCCAGGTCTACAAGCAAGCGGCACAGACTGAAAAACATAGTTTTGAGAAAAACATTTAAAGTATAATAAAGACTGTAAAACATGGAATTTGTGTTCAATATTTACTTTAAAAAAAATAATTATGCCTTATCCACAGCACAATGAGTTCCTAACAATCATTTAGTCCTAATAATCCAGAGTCTAGGTACTGCCTTATCCACTGCACAAGTCTTCAGCTTCTTTGACATTTTTTACCACATTACGATAGGCAAAGAACAAAAAAAATGTTTTCTCTCGTGCTATAGCCTTCAAATTTGGTACACATATTGTCTTTGATTTAGATGAGAATAATCTGTTGGATTTGGAATTTCAGGCATAGTTTTTTTTAAATTAAATTTTTAGACTTTTTTAAATACCCAAAATACATTTTTTTTTAAATTGAAAAGTTCAAACACTTGCGAATGTCTGAAAATTTTTAAAATAACATTTTTATTATCATTGATGCAAGTGGATTATGCGTTTAAAGAAATTTTAAACAGGAAAAAAGTTACAATTTTTTTTTTATTGACATACTCGTCAAAAATCTTAAATTGAATGTAAAATGTCAAAGTAAAAAAAATTGTTAAAAAAAAATAATGCATGCAGGCTTTAATCCATATTTGATTTTGTGCACATGTATAAAGGGAACAAATATACAAAGTTTCATGAATGTGTGTTTACTAGATTTGATGATCCAGGTCTGCAAGCAAGTGGTGCAGAAAAACAAAGTTTTGAGAAAATCTCATTTAAAGTATAATAAAGACTGTAAAACATTAATTTCTTGTTCAATATTTACTTTTAAAAAAAAACTAACTATGCCTTATCCATACAGGAGATTGGGATAAGACATTCTCCTATATATTGGCAACTTCAAAAGACAGTAATAAGCCAACTTTCGATTCATGCGGCCCAGCCCATATTTTGCTCCCTAAACAATCTTTCAAACATCCAACTCTTTTGCATTCAGAGCAAGCAGCTGATGAAAATAATACATTCAAATTATCTAACTCAATGATGCACCTGATATTCTTCTCTGAAGCAGTGTCAGTGGCTACTAATTTCAGCTGAAGTTAATTTCCGCCTGGAAGTAGGTGGATGGAGGGTAGTGAGGGGGGAGCATCACCAGCAGCAGCTATCAGCATGGTTGTGCTACGAACATTATAAATACCCGGTACAGCACTTCTAGAAGTAGACGGTTTGGGGTTGATCACACATAGGCAAATCTGGTAATTCTAAATTGCCAGCAACAATCAAAGTTTGTTTTCTTGTGGAAGTAAGCGGGTGGGAGGTGATTGCTTGGACCGACTGCAAATCTAAACGATGTACATCGTCTGCAACGAATGTAGTAGGTCTAGGAGCAGAATAAACATCTTGCATTGTTCCTCTAGAAGTAGATGGGTGGGAAGTGGCTGAAGAGATATTGTCAAAATCTGGAGTTTGTACACTGTCTGAACTTTATTTGCACAAAACCCACAATTTTTAATAAGAAAACACATATTTTCTGCAAAAGAAGATATCAAAGTATGCAAATGTGTAAAAATCTCAAAACTGAAAAAAAAATTAAATAAGAAAAAATTGATTTCTCGTGCCGTATGTGCTCATCTAAAAACAAAACAACTAATATTAAATAGTATTGTAAATTTGCATTTACCAACCCTTATTTTATTTTGTTTGCACTAAATTTATTTAGTATACTATCACATACTATCACTGTAAGCAAGGTTTTAAGTGAGTTCTAAATAATGATATATGGCATTAAAGTAACTTGTGTAATTTACAGTAGCCAACCATGATTTTAAGAACTGTGAAAGTTACATATTCTTGGTTTACTAATTGTATACAATTTTGCTAAGTGTTGCATACAACTTGAATATGTGTAGTTATGTGCAGTTTAGTCTGGAAGCAATTTTTTAAATATGCATCATTTTAGGCATTTTGCATTTCATTCTCTGCTGGAATATTTTCTTTTTCATTTACATATAATATTAATCTACAAGTCTTGATATCTTTTATATTGTGTAATGATGCAAAAGTCTGGCATTCTGTACATGATCCCATTCATCTCTTTTTCAAAGTACATCGTCATTGTATTATGTGTGTTTGAACAGTGATACCAAAATAATTTTTCATTCTTTATATGGTTGTATTCATCTCTTTTCCAAAGTACATCGTGATTGTACAAATATATGTTCATGTAGTATGCATTTTCAGTATTGCTATTTGCTACTGTAAATAGAAATTATACTGTTCTTTAATGCCAGCTCTAACTTGTTCACTGTATTACATATCTGTCTGCAGTGTGGCAGTTGGTATCTCATAGAACCTTCAGTCAGTCTTCTGATTTGTTCGTTGTTACTTGTCAGACTGCAGTGTGGCAAATCAAGTATTTCACTTTTCTTTAGAGTCAGTCTTGTGACTTGTTCACACTATATCTTGTAAGATTCTGCAGTATGGCAGTTTAGCACACTACTTTTGATTGCAAGTGTATTGGCATATCAGTTGTCATCTGCTTACATCCTGCCTTTGTATGGAGGCATCAGAGACTCTTTATTTTCATTCACATACCCAAAGTGTTCATGTTATTGTTCACTTTTGTGTTTATTCTAGTGTTTATTTTAGTGTTCATGTTTCAGACTATGAAACTTAGTGAACTAGAATCTTTTTTATGGAAGATAATTTTGCACAAATAACCATGAGATGGATTGAAAGCAGAGAATGGTGGAGAAGATGACAAGAAAGGGTGGGATAAAATGAAAATATTGATGTGTTTATAACTTTGCAAATCTGATCAGAATTACTGCTCATTTTTACATGCAAAAGATCGTTAAATTAAAAATTAAAAATTAATTCTTTAATTGGAAATAGTTTCAAAATTGTTCAAGAAAAATAATCAAGTTTGAATGAGAATGCAAATACTGACTTTGTAATCTGCAAACACCTAGAAACATTTGGACCAACAGAACTGTTCACTATGCATGCCCTACAAATTATTATAATTGTATTATTTTATTTAAAATGAAATAATTCAAAACAGCAAACAATCAAATTGTTTTTTGCTTAGGTTATTTGCAGAAATAAGTAAATATATATATATATATATATACAAATATCATATTTATAAATATAATTCATGATTTTGTTTTCTTTTTTTCCCTTTCTGCTGCCATGTAATTGGAAATTAATGATATATGTTTGATTAAATTATTTTTTTTCTTTGTGTATTCTTATGTCACCATGCACTTTGTTTTTATTCACATTATTAATTGAGTGTATTTATTTTCCCCCATTATAGTCTCTTCTCATCTTCTTCTAGTGACTTCTGTTACTTTGCATTAGCTGTTCTAATGTGCTTTGTCTGTTTAGAGTTGTTTGCCAAATGATGCCTGGTGAATGTCAACACTCTTGAGATTTTTTTCTCTTTGCTGTGAACACTATTAATATTGGGTTTTTTTTTATTGCTGTGAAATTTCCAAAATTGTTTTCTAATTGATGTGAATACCCTGAGATTGCTTTCTCAGTTCTGCCTTTTTATGTCTTCCATGTGCCTTATTTTTTTTTAACTCTCTAGTTCCTGTTTTCAAGACAAATCAGTGTTAGGATATTTTTATTTGACCTGAAAATATGTATTTTAATTTTTACAAAAATAGAAATTTCTTTAGGATTTTGTTGATAAAATAGAAGTTTCTTTAGGATTTTGTTGCTTAAATCAGCAGATGTGTTGACTCATGGCTCAGAAATTTTGTAAAAGGAAATTTGAATTCACTAAAGTTAGTAATTTTGTTACAATTTGAGACAGTCAGATTGTTTTTCTGATTGTTTTGTTAAAATGCTATTTATATATTCAGTATTCAATTATTTACCCACCTTGTAAATCAGTTTAACTCCATTCAGTTGTGTGCACAATGTTTTGGGTAACTTACTTGCTCACCTGTCTGTGGATTAATTGTTTTACAGTTTATAGTCTTTTCAATTTTACATTTGCACTTTTTTGTTAAGGACCCTTACACTTCTCTCCTTGTATACATCCTGTGATATTTATTAAGCATTCATTATCCTAGAATTCTAGGATTTAAAATTGTGATGGAGTACTATTGTCTTTATCTTGGAGCACATTGTTTATTTTTTGAATGTTTCATTGTCTTATTTGTTGATTGTTTCACCCTTTATACCTGCCTTGAACTGGGCCTTCTTGTAGTTGATCTATGCAGCAAAACCTGCCACTATGCATATGTGTATAAAGGGGCTTAATCTCAGTGGACAAACTGTCAGAGAATGCCCAAATAGAGTGTTTTCCTTTCTGAGTTATGATTACTTGTAAAATAAACTTAACACAATCTTCTATGTATTTAATGTTTGTACTACAATTACGGGTATTCTGTAAATGATTTTAATATCAACAGGCAATCAAAAGCTTAACTTTGTATACTACTCCAGTATGAATGGAATAATGCCTAGTAATTAATGGTAATTTGATATTTTATGCTTGTATGTGTATCTATACACATACACTTGTGTGTGTGTAACACACACACACACACACACACACACACACACACACACACACACACACACACACACACACACACACACTTTTGTATGTATCTGTGTATGTGTTCTGTCTTTAAATTTTGTCGAATTAGCTACCTCTGAGGTACCAACTTCTGCTGACAACTTAAATCAAGACAATACTCAGATTTATTTTATTTAAGTAAATATGTATTATTTCTATTAATTTAATGTCTTCCTTTTGTTTTGTGGTTTTCAGTTTAGTGTTTGTGTAACAGTTTGGATGGTCAAAGTGGAAATGATAATTAGAAATTTAAAATTTTTAAAATGTTTTTAAAAGTGTTTCTGAATAACAGATACAGATGTCTATTCTATGCAATTTTTCTAGACACTCTTAAGACATCCTTTAATTGTTATATGTTTCTACTGACAGTTATTTTTCTAAACTGAAGTTGTTTGTATGCAGTTTTATATTCGGCTATGCATTTTTTGTTTTTATTTTTGCATGTAATTATTTTTCTTCATTTGAATTAGTGTTACAAGCTTTGAAGAAATTATATGGCAGGTTTTGCTGGAGCAGGTCACAATTTGTGTGAAATAAAAACTGTCTCTCGTAGTAAATTTTTGTAAGCTTTGTATTGCTGGCAGACTGTTTACTAATTTAGTTACGTATAATAAATTTCCATAAGATAAGGTGGAAAATACTGGAGATTTAGTTACTGACTAAAGTAAGATATTTTAGGTTTGATATTTTGAATGTAACAGAACAAAGATTGTTTTTATCATTGAATGATGAGGGTTTAGGTGTTCTTATTTTTTCTAAAGTGAAATATCTTAGGTTCTGTGCATTGATTGTTTTTATTCCCATTGAGTAAATGTAATTATGTGTTGGTTAGCTGTTTACGACACTTGATTCAAACAACTTTGCTCCATTACTTATTGTCCCAGTTAAACTTAAATCAACTTTTTCATTTATAAATCTCCTTACAAATCAACATTCTACTATCTACTTTTTAGTTTTGAATGTAGGTAAGGAATTAATTTAGGATGAAATTAAAACATTGTTATTACTCTGCTCTGTGATATTTAAAATAAAAATCTAGAATAATTTGAAAGAATGAAGCTTTTATAGATAGTTATTATTGTATTAATCTGTAAGTTATCATTTGCCAGATGTATACATTTGTAAAAGATGACTCAATGCAAAATTTGAAGCCTCTGTGTGATGAACTCCAAATTATGAGTCTGGTCATCAGATTTAGAGAGACAGACTAAAGAAAGCCTAAAAATAGGTCAGATGATACATAATCTGATATCTTGAACTATAGAAGTCTCTCTGTGTATTCCAATATTTTGTGATTGACCCACATTTAGTATATTTTTGTATTTTTCTTTATTAATTTAAATATTAGTTTGTAATATTCCGATATACTGACAAATGCTGCATGTGCATGTTATTGTTTTTGAGCTTAAGACTAAAAAAAATGTTAGAAGAGGTATATCTGCTTCAGTAAATTATTAGTTACAGTCAAAACTGTACTTATGTTTTTAGTGGTTGGATTTATTAGCACATTCAAAATCTCTCACTTGTGGATGATTCTTATTTAACGAATGACTATCTCATATTTTAAGTTTATACTTTCTGTTTTTCTTACACATTTTTACCATGTTTAATTTCTTTTAGATTATTTTGTGATTAGCCATGTTTATTTCTTTACCCATAGTTTCAGTGTGTTTTGTTTGGACATAAAACAATTTTTTTAACTTTTGAATGAGTTTTGTTTGAGTTTTGGAGTGAATATATTCAGTTTTACTTTTGAATGAGTTTTATTTGAGTTTTGGAATGAATATATTCATTTTATTTTTGGATTAGTTTTGTTTGAGTTTTGGAGTGAATATATTCAGTTAAATTTTGAATGAGTTTGAGTCTTGGAATTAATGTATTCATTTTACTTGTTAATGAATTCAGGCACTTAATTTTTTTTTCATTTTTGTTCTGTTGGCTTGCTGTGCTTCATTTTTTTTCTCCCCTTATCTTTTGGTTGCTCTCATTTGGTTTGTCAGCATGTTTGAATCCAATGGTAATTCCAAGCCCATTGTTGGCATCGCTCCAACATCTGAAAATGTCAGCACTGCTGTGGCACCTACATCCAAAAGAGAGAAGGTGAGTAACATAAAGAACAGGGAGAAATTGATATAAATTAACACAGTGACATAAATGATGTATAGTTTTGTAGGTTTGTCGCAGAAAAATAAAATCAGAGGATCAGTTTACTGTCTAGGAACTAGTTACTGATAGACACTACAGTTTGCTAATTGCTGCTTACTGATAGACACTGCAGTTTACTAGTTGCTGTAAACTAATAGACACCACAGTTTGCTAGTTGCGTTAAACTGATAGACACTGCAGTTTGCTAATTGCTGTTTACTGATAGACACTGCAGTTTGCTTGTTGCTGTTTACTGATAGGCAATGCAGTTTGTTAATTGTAGTTTACTGATAGACACTGCATTTGTAAATTATTGGTGACATTGAAGTTTGCTAGGTCAGACATTGCAGTTACTAATTTCTAGTAATATAGGCATTGAAGTTTGTTATTGCATTTTGGTGCATTTGCAACCTAAATAATGTTTTGTAATGAATAAAAATGTTAGTTTTGCATGATTTCTTTATTTACTATTTATTTGCCACAACTTTAATTTCAAATATTGGTTACACATTCAACCTCACTGGCAGACTTTATAGTACTAAGGAAAGTAATTTAAATTGATGTTATTTCTCTAATAATTTGTCTTGTGCCATTTAAAATAATTCAAATGGCAATTATATAAATGAGAACCATTACATACTATAAACAGTTATACACAGTATGCTGTAAGTCTAGTCACTCTAGTGTATTGCCTATATCACCACTGCACATTTAAAAATAAAATATTGTTAAATTTAATCACACCCATTTATTGTTAGCTCATTTCATTCTTTAATGTACGTTATTTATTTATTTTAGTGCTTTTGAGTACTCTGTTGTATTGTTTTTGGGTTAATTTGGTTATTCATTTCCATTTGTTATATTTCTTTTAATGATTCTTTATGTTGAGCTTCTTAGATGAAATACTACACAATAAACGAGAGTAATTTACTGAGTATTGGATTCATAAAATTACATATTGTAAATATTTGGATAGATCATTTTGTTCATAAAAATTATAAGTACACAACTATAACTATTATTTGATTAGTAATGTGTGCAAATGTAGAGTAAGAGTGATTATTATTAAAATAAATTATGAATATTTACTGAACACAATAAATGATAAAGTTTAAATTATCTATACACAAACATACACACACACACACACACACACACACACACACACACACACACACACACACACACACACACACACACACACACACACACACATGCACACACACACACACACACACACACACACACACACACACACACACACACGTATGTATGGATAATTGAAACTAGTGCTGATATTATATATATATGACTAGTTCATTAATAAATAAACAGTGTATCTGCATTTCACTATTAATTTGAGAACAATAAAACATTGTACGTGCATTTTACTATTAATTTGAGAACAACAAAACATTGGGCATGCATTTCACTATTAAGTTGAGAGCAACAAAATATCAGGCCTGCATTTCATTAAGTTGAGAGCAACAAAACAGTAGCCAGCATTTCACTATTAAGTTGAGAGCAACAATGTATTGGGTCTGTATCTCACTATTAAGTTGAGAGCAACAAAACATCAGACCTGAATTTCACTCTTAAATTGAGAGAAAACAAAAGTGTTTTAAGGGAACGGTCAATGATTATGAGTAGAATTATTATCCTATATTAGACTCTCAAAGACATGGGATGCAGATTAAATGAGGTGTTTAGTAAAATAAGAACTGTATACATGTATATATGAAATATCGAAAATGAGAAAGTGACTGCTATAACTATCAGTTTAATAATATAGGAGATGATAACATTTTACTTAAACTATCAGTGTAAAAATGTAGGATATAAGAAAGTGTCTGAAGGACTATCAGTGTAAAACTACAGGATACAAGAAAGTTTCTGCTAGAACTATCCTTGTAAAATATTATGTACAAGAAAATGTCTGCTAGAACTATCGATGTTAAAATATAGGATATGAGAAACAAAATGATCAATGTAAACAAGTAGGATACAAGAAAGTGCCTGCTAAGCTACAAGTACTTAAGCATCAGTGTAACAAAGGCCTTGAGTCCAGGGACTATGCAATCAATTTGGGGCATACTTATACTTTAAAAGAGTGTTTTAATTAACTGGGATTTCAGTTGAAAGTCTCATGAATTCACAAAACTATCAAACCAAAGACATGAACTTCCACAAGGGTTGGTAAGTATGCTTAGAAGTATGCACAAACCAAGTTGGAATATTTGTAACTGGCCCAATGTTATTGGGTCATAAATATACTGTACCTCTTAGAAAGAAAATAGACATAGAATAATTAAATTAATGTTTGAATTTAACTTCATGTAAATAAAGTAGATTAACATTTGACTGTAACTTTGTATCACCACTTAGGTTAAAGGTTGAAATAAAATTGACTATTCTTTACAGCTCTTTCAACGATTGACCCTCGTTCTGGTATGTCACAGACATTGAATTTTATCTCCTGTAAAATAATAATTATTTTGTGGTACTTGTCAGTTGCACATACTGTAAGAAGGTATTATAATTAGCCAAGGCAACATTGAGGAAGTAATCTGAAACTCAGTAAGTTGAGTGTTGTTTTAATTAGCCAAGGTAACATTGAGGAAGTAATCTGAAACTCAGTAAGTTGAGTGTTGTTTTAATTAGCCAAGGTAACATTGAGGAAGTAATCTGAAACTCAGTAAGTTGAGTGTTGTTTTAATTAGCCAAGGTAACATTGAGGAAGTAATCTGAAACTCAGTAAGTTGAGTGTTGTTTTAATTAGAAAAGGTAACATTGAGGAAGTAATCTGAAACTCAGTAAGTTGAGTGTTGTTTTAATTAGCCAAGGCAACATTGCAGGAAATAATCTGAAACTCCATAAGTTGAGTGTTATTTTAACTATCCAAGGCAACATTGCAGAAAATAATCATATAGTTGAGTGTTGTTTTAATTAGCCAAGGCAACATTGCAGAAAATAATCAAATGTTGAGTGTTGTTTTCTACATTGAGGAAGAAATCTGAAACTCAATAAGTTGAGTGTTGCTTTAATTAGCCAAGGCAACAATGTAGAAAATCTGAAATTGGATAAGTTGGGTGTTGTATAGTACTAAAAATTAGATAAAAATATTTCTTTAGGTCCCATTTCACTTTATATTGAAATGGTTTGAAAAAATTGACTCAGTTAAACATAAATATTTTTACATATAATTGATTGACACAGGATTGTCTACAGTTAATAGATTTACACAACTGATTTGTGCAAGGTTGTTTACAAGTTTGTAATTGAATTACAAGATAGCTCATACGATTTAAAAAAATTTTTATTGCACAAGTCTTAAACAGTAGCTGACTAAGTCTAGCAATATACTGATTAAAGCCATTGGAATTCATATATGGAGCAGATAAAGTAAGAGTTATGGCTAGATTTTCATTGGGTTGTTGATATTTTTTTTGTTTTTAAGAGCATATGTATTAAACACTGATTTCTGAATGAAAAAATGGATACTTATTAGCATTTATAACAGAAATGAGTTTAGATATGTTGAAGCATTTAACTGCACTGTATTGGAGTATTACTTTTGAAAATATCTTCCAGTGAAGTCAAATACATTTGAACCATTTTCCTTTAGAAAAAATATCAATGATTAAAATAAGACCAGTGTTTACAAACAATTGGATAGTTCAAAAACATTGTTAAAGTGCAATGAGAATAGCTTCAAAATTTATAAAAGTGATTTTTTTAAAGCAGAAATATGTATTTTTTAAAAAAATACCCCCAAAATGTTGCAGTTATATAATTTTTTTTATAGCAATACCTTGTTCACCCACTTTAGACAAGCACAGCCTCAGCAGTGGCAAATAATTGAATTGATTATTTAGGATAGTAATTTGTCTAGCACTTTGGATAGTAATTAGTACTGCATATCTTTGCATAGCTTCACTCCCTTGGCCTTGTGTTCTTTGACTAATTATATTCCATTTGCAGTGTGTGCTTGTTAAGTATCAGTTAAAAATGTAAATTTGTACCTTGTGTTATAATTTGCTTTTGCACTGAATATACATACTTCCTAATATATCTTTTAGATTTATCAGATGTTTAGAGTAGATAAAAATGAAACTTTCAAACTTACTCTCATATCAGACGTATAAAGTTATATTGGGTTATATTGCGTCAGACTTGAAGTTGTTCCTGTGCATGAAATGAATCTATCAAAACTTGGTATCCATCTGATGCACAGAATATCTTCTGTTTTATTTTCTTCTGGTCATTTCTTTAAGAACATTTTGCATATATTAGTAATGCCAGTACAATTATTGTCATTCCTTTTTAAAAAAAATTCTCAACATTTTCAAAGTAATTGAACTCTGTTATTTATTATTTTAACACATTTATTTCACTAGTTTGAAATTTTTATAACTTTATTTATAAATATGTGCAGTTCAGATCATTAAGTTTTGTAAAGTTATTTTCAATAAATCTGACTAACTTTTCCAATGAGTTTGCAGTTTTCTGGTATCTTTGACTGAAAATCATTAACCATTTCACTGCTGGGCTTTTAGAACATGTTTAAGACTAATTCCAGAATAATAATAAAATACACTTCATGCACTAATGACACATTCTTAAAACTAGGCAGAAGTAAATGTATTTAATACCAGAATTAAACGTGTATATTTGTGTGTGTGCACGCACACACGCACACACACACACTCTCACTCACTCTAATGGCATGTTGAAAACTAGAAAAGATGTAACTGAACAAAGGAATATTTAAGTTTTGTTTGACTTGGTTTTTCTTATATTTAACTGCCACTAAATAATTTAATACTATTAATTGTGATGAACAATTTGATGTATTCATAAAATTGTCAGGGTTTACACTTTTATGATCAATATGTATGGCATTATATAAGATGGATTTGATGTTCTAGATTTTAGATTTGATGAATAGATAATAAAAATATGACATAATATAAAGCAGATTTGATGTTCTAGATTTTAGATTTGATGAATAGATAATGAAAATATGACATATATAAAGCAGATTTGATGTTCTAGATTTTAGATTTGATGAATAGATAATGAAAATATGACATAATATAAAGCAGATTTGATGTTCTAGGTTTTAGATTTGATGAATAGATAATGAAAATATGACATAATATAAAGCAGATTTGATGTTCTAGATTTTAGATTTGATGAATAGATAATGAAAATATGACATAATATAAAGCAAATTTGATGATCTAGATTTTAGATGATGAATAGAGGATGAATATTATAACATGAACTTGACCCGTTTGTTAAATAACATTTTATATTTTCTACTTGATGAATGGAGAATGGATATTATGGTCTAAATTTGATCCATTTGTAAAATAACATTTTATATTCTCTACTTGATAGAGAGTGAATCTTATGACCTAACGTGAGCCATATGACATTTTACATTTTTATATTCTAAGTGCAATTTGTGAATTGATTATATGTTTGTAAAGTCAGTGGGAAGATTTGTTGTTGTTGAAGAGCTAAGGGTTGTTATAGCAAAATATTTTCAGGGGAACCCCATAATCCATTTCATCATGAATAATCCCTCAAATACATTACTAATAAATATAAAAATCAAAACTTTCATTTACATATATATATATATATATAAAGTCCATAAATTATAACTGTATGCTTTCCTCTTCTTTATATTTTTTATTAAACATAATTTCGAATTGTGTGTTTTATTAGTGTTTTTGTTGCTAGAGAATGATTTTTTCACGGTACACACACACAGACATAATACACACACATACACAACATGCAAATTAATGCAGACTAATTAATATATGATATCATAAGCAAACATGTATACATTGCTTGTATATGGCACAAGTTTGACATTTGTAATGGCTGCTATAGTTGCCATGGAATGTCAATATAATGCCTTGGGTTATCATCAAAACTGTTTATTCATTTATACTTTGATTTAACTAACAAATTAATTATTGAGCATTTATTAAATATTGTATATTTTTATTTTGAAGTATTTTAACTTCGGTATCTCAAAAATCTGTTGTTATTATTATTATGTTGTTGTTGTTGTAAAAGCCATCAGTATTTGCTGTTATAATATTATACAATTGAGTGTTGTATGTATTATTTATCTGAATTTTGTTTATATTTATTGCTTACAGATATAATAGAACTCTTAGAATTTATTTTGCAGAATTGTTTGATTATTAGTTTAAACTCAGTTTTGAGATTTTTCAAATAGTAATTAGCATTAGTTCATTCATTGAAATTCAGTTGGCACACTGCTCATTTGGAAATATTAGTTGAAGTTAATAGGCTTAAGTTCATTTGGTACATAACACTTTGTAAAGTTTATTCAACATTAGTTGAATAGCTTAAATGCAATTGGTACATATCACTTTGCAAAGATTACTCATCATTATTCAGTGGTTTAATTACATTTGGTACATATCACTTTGTAAAGATTACTCATCATTATTCAGTGGCTTAATTACAATTGGTACATATCACTTTGTAAAGATTACTCATCATTATTCAGTGGCTTAATTACAATTGGTACATATCACTTTGTAAAGATTACTCATCATTATTCAGTGGCTTAATTACAATTGGTACATATCACTTTGTAAAGATTACTCATCATTATTCGGTGGTTTAATTACATTTGGTAAATATCACTTTGTAAAGATTACTCATCATTATTCAATGGTTTAATTACATTTGGTACATATCACTTTGTAAAGATTACTCATCATTATTCGGTGGTTTAATTACATTTGGTAAATATCACTTTGTAAAGATTACTCATCATTATTTGAATAGCTTAAATACATTTGGTACATATCACTTTGCAAAGATTACTCATCATTAGTTCAATAGCTTAAATACATTTGGTACATATCATTTTGCAAAGATTAATAACATTTTATTTTATATCATTGATTGTATAATTTCCTTGTGGATATAAATGGGGTGTGTGCATTATATTTTATATTTATTCATTACTACACAAAATTTCAGCAAAATCTCTATCCATCTATTACATGTACACAGTTGAAAAAGATTGCTTTGTTTGTTGTAGAAACAGAAAAAAATCTTTTTTCTTCTTTTGCTGCTTAACTTAGGCACGAAGAAAAACTGCTACACCAGAGGATCTACTCTATGTTGGAATGCCAGATAAACCCCCACCACTGGAGCCAGTTCCAGAAATGCTGGAGGAAGACAAATCTGACCCCATTGTTGAGACCAGAGTGTCTAATGACTTGGAAGATGTTGCTTCCAAGGGGAACAACTCTGTGAATGTTTGTGCAAATCATCAGGATGACAAGACTCTAATGCCGCCTCCATATTCAGCTATTCCCCGATCACAGACTGGTGGTGCCAGGTACAACTATAGCATTTTAGTAGTCGCATTTTATATTTTCCATTCGCCTCCATTCCAAATTTTCATTTTATGAAGTTTGATTCACTTCTGTGGAGGTTTAATTCCATTGCTCACTAATCTAAGAGCCTTTTGTCTTAATTTGTTTTCAGCAGTCTGTATAATTATAGAGTGGCACCTCGCATTGTGTTATTAATTCAAAGCAGAAAAGATTACATAATTTATGATTAACATTGTGCCATTGTAGAAATTATATTAAGTAAATGTATTCTGAATAATGAAACAAATTTTGTCAATTAAAAAAGAAATATTGATTTAATTATTACCCTTGTCTAATAAAATCTATTTATAAGGGTTTATTAAAATATATATACTCAGTCACAATCAGATTTGTATTTGCACCATTTTCATGTTTGTTGTAATTTCTGCTTTGGCTTGCAGTGAAATTGCATTCCTG
This sequence comes from Sinotaia quadrata, assembly GCA_028829895.1. Classification (NCBI taxonomy): domain Eukaryota; kingdom Metazoa; phylum Mollusca; class Gastropoda; order Architaenioglossa; family Viviparidae; genus Sinotaia; species Sinotaia quadrata. Next base: position 35,582,465 of record CM054184.1, read on the forward strand.
ATTTCACTTATTTACACTTTTTGTAGAAACCATTTTTGGTTTTGAATTGATAAATAATGAGAAAGTTGTGGGATCTTTATTTACACTAGAGAAGTACAGTGTGTTATGTAAACAAGGCCAGATCACTTTATAGCAGCATTTCTGAATGGCTGGGGAGACAAGCTGTGAGCTCCTTTGCAGAGCCTGACAATTCAAGATTGGTACAAACATGGTAACAGTCTGTGCAGATTCTAATGATCTCTGTGGAACATATAACATTGAAATACCCAGGGTTTTGCAAGGATCATCTGTACTTTGTTTTTCTTTCAGTTTTATACCCATGTTTTAAATTGTTTGGATGGTTATTGTTTGACTACTTCTAAGTTGACTATTTTTTCCACTTTAAGTTATTTGTTAAAAGGATGAAAATAGATCAATATTTTTTTTACCTGGCTAGTTTGTTACTCTGTCCTTTACCTGACTAGTCTAGACCAGTTTTGTCACTGTGTCCTGTACCTGACTAGTTTAGACCAGTTTTATCAATTTGTCCTTTAAATGACTAGTTTAGGCCAGTTTTGTTAATGTGTCCTTTACCTAACTAGTTTAGACCAGTTTTGTCACCAGTTTACATTAGTTTTATTAGTGTCCCTTACCTGGCAAGTTTAGACCAGTTTTGTCACTGTATCCTTTACCTGGCAAGTTTAGACCAGTTTTGTCACTGTATCCTTTACCTGGCTAGTTTAGGACAGTTTTGACACTGTCCTTTACCTGGCTAACTTAGGCCAGTTTTGACACTGTCCTTTATCTGGCTAGTTTAGATCAGTTTTGACACTGTCCTTTATCTGGCTAGTTTAGATAAGTTTTGACACTGTCCTTTATCTGGCTAGTTTAGATCAGTTTTGACACTGTCCTTTATCTGGCTAGTTTAGATAAGTTTTGACACTGTCCTTTATCTGGCTAGTTTAGATCAGTTTTGACACTGTCCTTTATCTGGCTAGTTTAGATAAGTTTTGACACTGTCCTTTATCTGGCTAGTTTAGATCAGTTTTGTCACTGTATTTTATCTGGCTAGTTTAGATCAGTTTTGTCACTGTACTTTATCTGGCTAGTTTAGATCAGTTTTGACACTATACTTTATCTGGCTAGTTTAGATCAGTTTTGTCACTATACTTTAGCTATTTTATGCCAGTTTTGAAAGTGTTCTTTACCTAGTTAGTTTAGGCTACTTTGTCTCTGTATCCTTTACCTAGCTAGTTTAGGCTACTTTGTCTCTGTATCCTTTACCTAGCTACTTTAGGCTACTTTGTCTCTGTATCCTTTACCTAGCTAGTTTAGGCTACTTTGTCTCTGTATCGTTTACCTGGCTAGTTTAGATCAGTGTCCCTGTGTGTTCTTTCTTGTCAGTTTAGACCAGTTTATCAGTTCATTCCTTTGGTTGCTTAGACACATATTTGATAGTATTTATTTTTTTTGACAGGCCAGGTCTATCACCGAGTATACGTTGCCGAGAACCCCCAAAAGCTGTCACCAGTCCTGAACACTCACCCAGCATGCATCGCAAAGCCGTTGTGGACCTCTCTGGCAACCTTTCAAGTTCTGTGTATGTTAATGTTCTTAACTACTTCTCATTTGAAAGGTTGTCTTCTCTGATTGCACTTTACATATGTTATCTCCCCTAATTCTTAATTCTAGCCTAAGTAAATACAAGATTGACTTTCAACTAATGCTAATAATATAATGGTCCCTTCTTGAGTTATCTTTCCTAATTCCAACTGTAGTAATTTTTAAGGGATATATTATTAGTTATAAATGAAAGTCAGTTTTGTATTTTTTTTTATTGAGGAATTAAGGAAGATAGCTTGAAAAGGGGTCATTACATTACAAGTTATAGTTAAAAATTTGTAATTTAATGGCCCCTTCTTGAGTTATCTTCCTTAATTCCAGTCTCAATAAATAATAACTGACTTCATTTATAACTAGTAATATAATAGCCCCTTCTTGAGTTATCTTCCCTAATTCCAGTCTCAATAAATACAAAACTGACTTTCATTTATAACTAGTAATATAATAAACCCTTCTTGAGTTATCTTCCCTAATTCCAGTCTCAATATATACAAAACTGACTTTCATTTATAACTAGTAATATAATAAGCCCTTCTTGAGTTATCTTCCCTAATACCAGTCTCAGTAAATACAAAACTGACTTTCATTTATAACTAGTAATATAATAGTATAATATGTATCACTGACTCTTCTTTGTAGTACTTTGTAATTCACACTTTCTGCAGAATGTGATTTCACTCCTGTGAAAGCTTGGTTTCGTTTTGCCCAGATTGATTAGGAGCCTACAACAAACATTTGTTGAACACTAAAGTTAGATAATTACTGTATAAACAACTTGAGGTTAGATAACTGCTATAATAGGCGTCAGGTTGGATAAATACTTTTAATAGGTTAAAACTAGATGTTATACAACTTTGTAGATTGGAAATAATGGGGAAAAGTTTACAGCTTTTTATAATTGCATTTTTAAATAACTGTAACAGGGATACATCATCTGACACTACTCCACCACCATCGCCTCCTCTTGGGAGACGAGGTGGCCGTGCTAATGATGACAATGTATTCTCTCGTCTTGCTGGCAAGACACAGACTCCTGCACAGCAGTCAAATAGGTAAAAGACCTGTAGTATTTACATCTCTCTGTTTGCACTTTTTTTTTTCAGTTTTAATTTCTTTTTCATTTTAATCAAAATTGTTTTACGTTCTTGACTGATTAGTTAAATTTCCATTTTAATCAAAATAATCTTGCTTTCCATTTCAATCAGAGTAGTCAGACTATCTTGACTGATTAGCTTCTGTTAACTTTAACAGCATACAGCTAAACTAGTATATATATATATATATATATATCTTAAACATATATCTGTATGCTGCCTTTATTCTCTTCAATTAGCTGCACTAGACTTGCATGCAACCCTTAGATAACTATAATGGACCTGTGCATTACCCTTAGATGTAATGGACCTGTGATTTATCCTCACTGTCCTTATACTAGATGCTATGAACCTATATACTCTTCTTTACCCATTATTTTAATCAGCACAGCATAGGTTACATATATTTTGTGAATAACAATTTCCCCTCATTTAAACAAACATTTTTTAAAAAAATTCTTTTTGTACTTGTCTTTTTCAGAGGAGTCATATTACCACACAGCAAGGGGAGCCGAACTTCCCTTCTCAGCTGCACTCACATTGCCGAGGGTCATACTAAGGCTGTCCTGACAGTGGCTGCTACAGAAGACATGCTCTTCACAGGCAGTAAAGGTGAGTTATCTGATAAATAATGCACAATGAGGAAAGGTCTTGTCATTGTCAGCTGTTCGATAGTAGTAAGAGCTTATACAACTTGTTAAAGAACTGCACATTCCTGTGAAGTAAAAACAGTTGTTTGTTGATAGTTGCACAACAATATTGTCAGATCAAGTCAGATTTGGTTTTGACAGACACATGTTCTTGAAAGATATGATCAGTTGTTTGTTGGCAAGACAAAATCAGATTTTGGTGAAAAATGTACAAATAAAAAAAAAAAACCTCTTTGATAAAAATCAGCACTTAGTTGACAATAACTGTGCACATAAAAATGAACTGTTGGCATAAATGTTTAAATAAAAATTAGCTTAATGCTGTAAATGTACAGGTAAAAATCAGCAATTTGTTGGGAAAAAATGTGCAGGTCAGATGTAAAAGAATTGCCATCTTCCATAAGTGGAAAAGAGGTATTAAATTTCTGCCAGTGGATTCACTTTACTCTTGTGTTTTGATATAAATCACATAGCAGTACTTATCACATACCTTTACACACTCTAATGTCTGATATTAATCTCCAGCAGTACTTATCACATATCATTATACACTTTAATGCCTTGATATTGTCATCTGTAACCCCCCTCTGGGGCACCCATCACTCATTATGGTTATTGTTTATTAATTAACAACACATAACTAATTACGAGTGATCTTGAGAATCTTAATTTATAGTTATTAATAATTCTCCCACAAGTCCAAACATGTCTCTCACTTGGCAGATTATAATGGTGTTATAAAACTTATCACTTTACATAATAATAAGATAGATGTTTGACTGTCACATAATGTTCTGCCAGTAGAAAATTCTTGCCAAAGGAGAAACAGAATTCACAGGAATTAACTTACAGCAACATGTTTACTGGTAAGTTTGATGAAAACTTTGGATACACACACAACCTGATTAGTTAGAGTACAGTACTCGCTGTAGTCTGAAAAAGGTATGCTTCTCTCTGCAAAAGTCAAATTAAGGGTCAACACTAAATATCAGGCATATTTCTTCTCTAAACTCTTTTCTTACAAACATTCTCAACTTACAAAAGTATTTATTAGCCCAACATACACACAGCATAAGAAATATAGCATCAATCAAAATTTACAAATATAATGTACAACATAATCAAATTGGTTCAATTACATAAGCATTCTCCAAATTCAAATTATAGATTGATAGCAAGTGTGTATGAAATATTTCTATTCTCTCTCTGTCAATCAAGTAACTTACCATAAGCTAACAATCACCTTTATGACCAGACTCTAGTTTTGTCAAAATCAAAGTGTTTAGAATATAGTATTTTCTTCAACAAAATAACTGTTGGTCCATCCGCATTGGATGAAGTTGCTATGAGCAAGCATGAGACAATTAGAAAAACTACTTATCAGGTTTGAACTGGTTTGGATTGCATCAGCAAATCTAGCATATTCTCTATCTGAGTTGTTTATTCCATCTCTAACACTTCAAAATATCAGCATAAGCTGTGCCCAAGGTTGTGTCACTTTGACATTGACAACATTAAGTTTAGAAATAGGAATAGGCAAATTTACTTTCCAAACTATCATATTAATCACACAGCAATACTTATCACATATCATTACACACTCTAATGCCTTGATATTAATCATACGGCAGTATTTATCACAAACCATTTACACATGCTAATGCCTTGATACTAATCACACAACAATATTTATCACATATCATTACATATTAAAATGCCATCATATTAATCACAAAGCAGTACTTATCACAAATCATACATTCTAATGCACTGATTAATCACACAGCAAATACTTTATCTCAAATCACTACACACAAGAATGTCTGACTTTTCTGTGACAGCACTTCTTCCAGAAAACTGTGCTGGTGAATTGAATGAACAGTAACAGAATCATTACTCAGAATGTCAAATTGACTGGAAAGATTTTAAAAATTTCTTTTAGCTATATCTTTTACACTTGTGCGTTTGGCTACGAAAATAATTATTGATCAATGTTAATGATGGATCACAATTTTCTTGTTGTGACTGATAAATGAAATCACTTGTCAAGGCATTTTAGACTCTTCACTTAACCATTTCAATGAATATGATTTCATTTGTTATATAACTTCAGGTTGGATTTTCTTGGGAATATTTTATGTTCTGAACTAAAGAGATTTTGCATGATCTCAAATATCAAGTTTCTGTGCATTGGCACAGAAGGTAATTTTGAACAGAAATATTTCCTAAAAGTAAATTTCCTAAAAGAAAAACTACAGCCATACTATAAACAGTTGCTATTGAATTTTATTTCTTGAAAGATATTTGAAGCATTTCTCATTTGCCAACATTTCAGACTGCACTGCCAAAGTTTGGGACTTGGGCTCTGGTAAAGAGGTTCAATCTTTAAGAGGTCATCCCAATAATGTGCTTCGTGTCAAGTTTTGCCCTGCTACCCGTCTTGTCTTCACTCTCTCTCATTCAGCTGTGAGGGTGTGGGATATCCGTGTCAATCCATCAGTTTGCCTTAAAACATTGAGGTAATTTACTTACTATTTTATTTCAAGTCTGGAAGATATATATGTATGCATTTAATGTTAATTAGATAGAAATTAATGCCATCATTTATTTGTGAGATTGTGTGCTAAAGTTGTTTTTGTGTAATGTGTATGAGAATGTGTGTGTGTGTGTGCGCGCGCGCGCGCATTTTCTTTTTCTTTCTCAATATCCAATTTTGGCAGAACACAATATTTATTCATATGCTGCATTAGCTGAATCTTTTCCTGTATTAGAACTGAATAAAAGATGTTTACATATTTCTATGATTTTAGCTTTGTCACAATATTTTTTTATTTCTTATAGAATTTGATAGTACATTTTACTTAGCCACAGAACTGACTTCTCTTTAATAATCCTTGTAATAGCTTGAAATATCTCAACAAATGTTCATATATAGATAGATATGTTTCCAGCTCTTCGGGTCTCTCCACAACGGGTTCTGCACCATTTGCAACTAATCGACAAGTGGAAATGGCAAATCGTGAACACAACATTCATGACATTGCCCTCAGTATAGAGGGCAATGCGCTGTACTGTGCAGCTGGCAATGTAGTTCAAATATGGGATCTGCGCAGGTAAGAGAAAATGGAGTTCCCATTGCCATTATTTGGATTTTGTGTTTTATTGTGAAATTTGGTTCATAGAGGTGAGAGAAGTTAATATCAAAATGGATAATGGCATATAATATAAAAATTTGAATGCATTTGTATATAATCAAACACTTAAAGATTGGCAGACAGAAATTTCACTGATGCCTGATAAATTTATGCACAGAAAGATTATAAGATAATATAAAACACTAATGATCATCTCAACATTTATTTATGGATTAAACAGAGAAACCCAAACAAAATATTTAAGTTTAAAATTTATTACACAGATTACTAATAAATGACATCATGAAGTCATTAGAAATAATAAAAAATGACACAGGTTATAACAGATATCTGAACAAAATCCACCCCTTCTTTTTCATTTTCTTTTGCATCCTTACCAGGTATGGTCAGATGGGTCGGCTAACAGGACATCAAGCTCAGGTGATGGCATTAGCTATTGATAGTGAAGCCAGCTCTAATGGCAATGACATTGTAATCTCTGGTTCCAAAGACCACTACATTAAGGTAAATTCATGTTTTCATTACCTTTCCCTTTAACTGTTTAATTTTTATAGTTTTGATCTTGACTACAATGTTTATTACCTTACATCCCTTGATTCTTAGCTTACTTAGTAATATCTAGATCTAGTTTTGATACATGTGGATGTAACTTGTTATTTCAACTGTTTTCAAATAATTTCAAAATGACTTGGTGGTTTGTAGCTCCATAGGCTTTATTTAAAGTGAATTATAATTTAAATCTACAGCTTCTCCCTCATCGTTTGTCTGTTCTTCTTCTTCTTCTTCTTCTTCTTTCTATTAATAATATATTTTGCTACAAATTTGTTTTCAGTAGTGCTTTGAAAGTGGAGTGTTTGCATGTATGTTTTGGAGTTTATTTTTAACTTGAAAGGGATCCTGTAATTAACCTTCAATATATTGTGGGCAACTTCAAAAGCCTGAGATAGGGTACTGGGAATTCCCACTTAGAGCATTCAGAACTTTGGTTATAGCTAACATAAAACATCATATTTCATTTCCAAAATACAGCATCTTCTGATGAATTGTAGCCATTTTGAGTTTTGTTGTTTAGTCAGTTCAGAAAGAATTTTTAGGGGTACAGTTTTTCTTTGTTGAAATATCCTTTTTGTTTACTTATGCACAAAAGATAACTGTTGATCAGCCACTATGGAAATTATTTGTAGATTCTAAAATGCACAAGAAGAGTTTTTAGAATTTATAAAAGCAAATGATTAGAGAAATAAATAATGTTGTGAGGAATCAACTATGTATAGTGGTCAGGATAATGGCAGTTTGGGATTTCTTTCAAATTTATCAGAAAATATATGACAGTTTACAATATCTGAAGATTGTATAACAGCAGCTGTGGATTTAAAGTTTTGATCACTGGATCCTTCAGATTTGATTTACCTTAATATAAGGTAATGTGAAATATGTTGATAAATGAAGTTGAAAATGGGAAATCCTATTAGTATGTATTAGGCATATATTAGTGTTTGGGGGTTTGAAATGTGTGTCTTTTTGATATAAAAGCCCTTTGGCAGAATATTAGAGTACTTTTATTGACAGTAATTCTCATCTGATTTTGCTATATATGTTATAGTTCACAGAATTTGATCTTGATTATTGTATTATAAACTAATAGAAAAGATACTTGTCTTTCAAACAATCAGTCATTCTAGTATATCATTTACACTATATGAAAGGAATTATTAATTCAAGTAAAAATTTCATTCTGCACATTTATATACATTACAATAACTGCATATTCATAAAATACAAAATTATATGCATATAATAAGTATATATGGGTAAGTTGTAGGCATTTAAATTCCCCCCAAATATTTTCACATTTCACATTTAAGTTGATATGACCTTTCAAAGTAATTTTCTCAAATTAAAATTTTATATTCTTATTTTTTCATCTACTTAACTAAAAAGAGTGGAAATATCATGAATGTATTTGAATATTTAATTTTTATTTATATTGTATTTATATATATATATATATATATTGTTAATTGCTCATATAGAACTTCAAAAACAGAATTCAGTATGCTATAAATTAATTTAAGAAAAATATCATATTATGTCATACAATGCAAAATATCATACTAAGTCAGAAATGGAAAATATCATATTAAGTCAGTATAAAATATCAAATAAGTCAGACAATGGAAAATATTGTATAAAGTCAGACCATGTAAAATATCGTGTAGGTATTTGAGGTGATGCATGATGCAGCTGGAATCTTGGTGCCCACGTACAACTTGGAGCCACCTCACTATGATGGCATTCAGTCTCTTGCTGTGCAGGGCAATATCTTGTTCAGTGGCTCTCGAGACACCTGCATCAAAAAGTGGGATCTGTCGACACAGCAGCTACAACAGGTGATGAACAGATTTTCACATTATAGATTACTTCTCAATCAGGTGTATACAAATTTTATCAAATTGTATTTCAGTAATGCATGTTGCAGTAACATTGAGAATATGATAATGTCATTTGAGATATTTTGCCTTTTTCTTTTAATATGACTCAATAAACAACATAAGTCAGCCTTAAATAAAAGTTAATTTGTGATGTTTAAAGATAATACTTATTTAGAGAAATTGAAAATTGGCTTATTAAAGAAAAAACTGACAAGGAAATATCACATTGATATCTTTATAGTTTATGTGGAATCTGTCAGCGTATCTGATATTGCATGGTCTGTAGGCAGTGACACAATCTTGTTATAGTCTGTCAGTGTATCTGATACTGCATGGTCTGTAGGCAGACACTATCTTGTTACATTCTGTCAACTCAGTGTTTTATGTTTTCTTGTTATAGAGTCTTATTAACCTTTTGGATATTGGTCATGACAGTTATCATCAACTTGTAAAATTTTGCAAAGATTATCAGTTGTGATTTTAACACAGAACCTAGCCATGTGCTTTGCTGTAAATAGATAGCTAATAAAAGCATTTAGAATAGAGTAATTTTCCTTTCATAGTCTCTCATACTGGTACCAGAAAGCCATTTTCAGGAAGATGTGTTTACATGACTATGAGTTTTATACTGCCCTACAAGTTATTATTCTTATTAAAAAATAGCTGACAGTGTGGATTATACCAATATTCATCTTCATCTTGAACTCAATTACTGTCATTTGGGTTTCACAATTAGTGAGTCTGAAAGCGAAACCCGATATGAATGATCCACTTGATGACTGCATTTCTTTATGTAAAATGAGATTGATTTAAATATCCTGATGATATTCAAAATGGACAAATCGACAGTGACAAAATTAAACCTGCTTGTCAGCATTTGATGTGGATGTGAAGTTAACATTGAAGTGGGAGATAAAAACAGTCCTTTAGACTTTTTCCCACTTTTTGTTACTGATCGTTAGTAGAAATGTTTATGCTGGAAACTAACAGATATGCAAATAAATGTAATAGAGAAGGAAGTGTTAGTGGCAAGTTGGGTTGCTGTTCCAAGGAACGAGTTTTGTGTTGTTGTTCTCACATTTCTGATGATGATGTTATAAAATCAGAAATTGATGTGATTTGGTTCATGTTTGCAGCTTTTATGCAAGCTCTACTCTCCAACTGTTTGAATTTGCAGTACATCAAAATTGAATTGACAGTTGAAAGAACATTAAGAAAGTTAAGATTATGGGTAGATTTTTTGGAAGTGTGTGTAGACTGTAAAATTAAGAAAATTAATGTCATTAAGAAAGCAGTGACCAGAGGGTTAACTTACTGTTTTTCCATTATCTTGTTTTGAAGTCTACCTTGCTGTTTTCCTGTTATTTGTTATAGTCATTCAACTCACCATGTTCATTTTGCTTTGTTGTGAAATTTCTTTGTGCTGTTGTTTTATCATGTTGCATAGTAGTAGTTTGCCAAGTCACTGTTTACTTGGCATCTCATGATAATATTTCATCATTTTCCTCTTGCTTTGTTATGAATTGTAACAACTCATTGTTGTCCTATTGTTGTAAAGTATATTAATGCACCTTTTCCCCATTGTTAATTTCTGTCATTTCACTTTTTTCTTGTCTTCTTATAAAGTCTATCAACTCAGCCCACAAGGATTGGGTGTGTGCATTGGAGTTTATGCAGGGCAGCAACACACTGATTAGTGGGTGTCGAGCAGGCATGCTCAAGTTATGGGCCATAGATACTTTCACTTCACTTGGAGAGATCAAAGCGCATACTTCTCCTATCAATGCCTTAGCTTCTAATTCTTCTCGGATCTTCACAGCATCTAAGTGAGTAATTACTGAATGATTTTGACATCCAGATGGGTAAATGGTTTGACATCCAGATGAGTGCTAGAGTGAATAGTTTGACACTGAGTTGAGTGCTAGAGTGAATGGTTTGACACTTGGATGAGTGACAGCAGAGCGAAGGGTGTCATCCTTGTGAGTGACAATGAGGTTTTGTCAAGCAAGTGAGCTATAAAAGTAAATGATTTGACAACTGAGTGACCAGTGAATGGTTTGTCATACATATGAGTGACAGTTGAGTGATTTGACATCTAGATGAGTGATAGTGTTAATAATGTAATGGTGTGTAATTGTAAAATGACCCTTAATAACCTTGTGTATAATTATTTACGGATTGGTTGTGAAAGAAGGGAGAAAGGAGAAAGTTAAAACAGATTTAGCTTGACCTCCATTCTTTCACTATGTCCATTACATCAATTAGTATCCGTGCTGAACATGGCAGACTTCAGAAGTATGACATACTTAGGGTAGATGAGTCAGGGACTGACTTCAGGGGTATGACATACTTACAGCAGTCCAATTAGGGATGGCCTCAAGAGTATGACATACTTAGGGTAGACCAATTAGGGACTGGCCTCAGAGTATTACATATTTAGAGTAGACTAATCAGGGACTGGCCTGAAGAGTATTACATATTTAGAGTAGACTAATCAGGGACTGCCTCAGAGTATTACATATTTAGAGTAGACTAATCAGGGACTGCCTCAGAGTATTACATATTTAGAGTAGACTAATCAGGGACTGGCCTCAAGAGTATTACATATTTAGAGTAGACTAATCAGGGACTTCCTCAGAGTATTACATATTTAGAGTAGACTAATCAGGGACTGGCCTCAGGAGTATGATATACTTAAAGTAGACCAATCAAGAACCAACCTCAGGAGCATTACATAGACCAATCAGGGACTGATCTCAGGAGAGTCCAAAATGTATTTCGGAAAAGTGAGAACATTTTTTTGTACCTTGGAGGTGAGGTGCACTTAATCTATTTTGCTGATGTCACTAAATAGATGAAATTCAGACAGTTTGTTAGTAAATGGATTTATTTCTCTTCCTTATGCTTTGTCTCAACTTGACCTTACTGATTGAAAGATGATCTGTGATTCTACATTTGAGAAACAAGGAAGTTACAATAGGCAGTGTCCACTTATTTTGCATTTGAAGGCACAATCTTTGCCCTTCTGTTTATTTTCAGCTATTGTTTATAAGTCTTTATATTAATTCTTTAAAAGAAAACTAACAAATAAAAAAGGATTGTTTTATGACTCTAAATAGAATTATGAGTATTACAGAGTGCATGGAATTATGAGTATTAGTGCATGGAATTATGAGTATTAGTGCACAGAATTATGAGTATTACAGAGTGCATGGAGTTAGGAGTATTACAGAGTGCATGGAATTAAGGGTATTATAGAGTGCATGGAATTAGGAGTATTACATAGTGCATGGAATTAGGAGTATTAGTGCATAGAATTATGAGTATTATAGAGTGCATGGAATTAGGAGTATTACAGAGTGCATGGAATTAAGAGTATTGAAAGTAGGAGTAACACAGAGTATACCAAGTATGTAATTGCACAGTTGCATAACATAAAATAAGTTTTTACGTTATAAGTGGGAACACTGAAAGTTGTAGAAGTATGTGTTAACTTTATGGTACACTTGTGCCTCAGTATTATGCACCTTGATATATCGTGGACTCCTGCATACAAAGCGGGCAGACTGTGGACCCCCCCTTTTTTTTTTTTATCGTCCAGCCCCTTCAAATTACGTGTACTGAGTTACAGCAATGTGTATAGATTACATAGAAGTTTTTGTAGACTGCTAGGAAGTATGTATAGACTGCTTAAAAATAAATCTAGATTGCTTGGAAATATGTGTAGACTGCTAGGAAAAACGTGTAGACTGCTTGGGAATATGTGTAGACTGCTAGGAAATACGTATAGACTGCTTGGGAATAAATGTAGACTGCTTGGAAATATGTGTAGACTGCTAGGAAATACGTGTAGACTGCTTGGGAATAAATGTAGACTGCTTGGAAATATGTGTAGATATGTCTGTCTGCAAGACTTGAAATACAATGTTGAAAATATATCTTAGGATATGTGTGTCTGCAAATACTAGAGACACAGTGCTAAGAAATATGTATATTAGACTGCTTGGAAATAAGTAGACTGCATGGAAGTATGTGTAGACAGCTTGGAAATAAGTAGACTGCTTGGAAATTTGTGTCGACTGCTTGGAAGTATATGTAGACTGCTTGGAAGTACAGTCAAACCCGGATATTCTGACGGCCTAGGGGTTTGCCAAAAAGTGTCAAGATAACTGATGATCGAGATTACCAAAAACCAATATGGCAGCAATATATTACAGTACTATAACATGCGCTTGAAATTTCTTTATGTACATGATGTGCGCTAATAAATGAGAATGTACATGCACGTTTTTTTTTTACATAACAGCGTTGCCGCTATTTGTTTGATGACATGATCGTCATGCTATAAAAATGTACATACATGTACATGTTTGCTAACAACAAAAGGTTTATGTACAAGCGGTTAATATGGTTTCTTTACAAAGTCTAAAATGCTCTGTTGCTTTTTGCCTGTAACAGTCTATTTGAAAACAAATGCTTCAATATTACATGTAACTGCTTGGAATTTCTTTATGTACATGATGTGCATTAATAAATGAGAATGTACAAGCAAATGTTTCTGATTTTTTACACAATAGCGTTGCTGCGATTTGTTTGATGACGCGATCGGCAGGCTATAAAAATGTACATACACTGTACATTGTTTGCTAACAACAAAAGGCTTATGTGCACCAACTAACAGCAGAGATTTACCAGTACATGTATACAATAAAATGTACAAACCTTTCATCATATTCTCCAACATATCAAACACAAAGATTGCTCACAAAATCACACTGTAGCTCGTTTTTACATAAAGCTAATCATTGTCAAAATTAAATTCACGAGTCATTTCGCTCTGATACAGCTCTGAAAAGTATCATACGCACGGTTACTTCAAAAGCAGGCTAATTAACATAAAAGAGGTGTGAGTCAGTTGAAGGGCATCGATAACTAACATTTTCAAAAGCCGGCGATGATTAGTCATGGGGATCGAGATAACTGATGTTAAGTGGTGATTTGGGCCCTCTTTTGTGCTCAAGATACATGTACAGTACACAGAAAGAAAGAAAGAAACAAACAGACATTGTATTAGTGTTTGGTGACATAACTGATGAGAAAATGCTACGACAATTGGGAATTTGGCCCACCGTCGATTCTCGATACAAACCTTTCATTATGTACTTATGTACTGTACATGTATTCTCCAACATTGCAAACACAAAGATTGCTCACAAAATAAAAAAAAAACCTGCTGGATGTATGTGTAGTTCGTTTTTACAAAAAGCTAACCAAGTATCAGAATTAAAGTTGAGAGTCATTTTGTGTGTGTGTGTGTTTCGCTCACACTAACTCCTATTTTGCCCGTGGCAAACATCGTGCCCAATGAGGAAAACAATGCCCTTCTAAGTTGTTAACAAACCTTGACCATTTATTGTTAGTGAGATGGCGAAGTGGCATCAGTAACTAACATTTTCAAAAGCCAGCGATAAGTCATCACAGGGTTTGAGATAACCAATTTAAGTTGCGATTGTGGCTCTCTTTTGTGCCCGAGATACTAGGGTTTGGTGACATAAAAGAATCAACATAACCGATGAGAAAATGCTAAGACAAAGAGGGAATTTGCTGGTTCCACTTCAAAAACGTCGACTTACTAGGGTTGGCAAGTTAACCGATGCTGAGATAAGTGGGTTCGACTCTTTGTGTAGACTGTTTGGAAATATGTGTAGACTCCTTGGAAGTATATGTAGATTGCTTGGAAATATGTGTTGACTGATTTGGAAGTATATGTAGATTGCTTGGAAATATGTGTTGACTGATTTGGAAGTATATGTAGATTGCTTGGAAATATGTGTTGACTGATTTGGAAGTATATGTAGATTGCTTGGAAATATGTGTTGACTGATTTGGAAGTATATGTAGATTGCTTGGAAATATGTGTTGACTGATTTGGAAGTTTGTGTAGACTGCTTGGAAATATGTGTTGACTGATTTGGAAGTATATGTAGATTGCTTGGAAATATGTGTTGACTGATTTGGAAGTATATGTAGACTGCTTGGAAATATGTGTTGACTGATTTGGAAGTTTGTGTAGACTGCTGGAAATAAGTGTCTGTCTTGAGATATGTGTCTGCAGCAATATTAGAGACACAATGCTGAAAGTCTCTCATGCACTGTGTGTGTCTGCAGTACTTCAGACACAATGCTGAAAGTCTGTCTTGAGATGTGTGTGTCTGCAGTACTTCAGACACAATGCTGAAAGTCTGTCTTGAGATGTGTGTGTCTGCAGTACTAGAGACACAATGTTGAAAGTCTTTCTTGAAATGTCTGCAGCACTAGAGACAATGCTGAAAGTCCTGTCTTGAGGCATATGCATCTGTAAAACTGGAGATAAGTTTATCTTGGGATGTTTTCAGTGAGAAATAGAAAGTTGAACTTTAAAAATTTATCAGCACAGTTGTACTGATACATATGCTCATTAACAAAAATATTGGTACATGGGCATATTTTGTTGGTAAAAGGCAACAAATGTCAAAGCAGTGGAATCCCTGATATACATGTAAACTGTATGAAAGTGTGTTGACTGCATGCAGCACATGCAAGCTTGAAAGAAGTATGCATAGACTTTGTAAAAATTCATAATAGACTGTAGATATGTAGAGGCATTATAAAAAGTTTACATAACTTTAGGAAAGGAGATATGTAGAGATGTTATAAAAGTTTAGATAACTTCATAGTTGAATGTATGGACTGTGTGAAAATGAATGATACTGTTTGGAAGTATGTTTAGACTTCGTGGAAATATATATTCATTGTATGTAGATTTTTCTTGAATATATGTAATCTGTATGAAAGTATACTTAGAATGTATAGAGATAGTGGATGTACATGCAAGATGTCAAGGAAGTGTGTGAAGGCTTAAGGATATAGACTGTATGCAAGTGTGTTGACTTATGCTGTACATGTAAGTGTCAGGGAAGTGTGTGAAGGCTTAAGGATATAGACTATATGCATGTGTTTGACTTGAGATGTACATGTAGGTGTCACTGTCAGGGAAGTGTGTGAAGGCTTAAGGATATAGATTGTATGCATGTGTTGACTTGGGATGTACATGTAGGTGTCAGGTAAATATAGTGTAGACTATAGTTTTGTTTCTTGTAAGTATTTTATGTGTGAAGTAATTTTCATTTATATGTCTTCAGTAATAATTACCAATATAATGTTGACATATCTTAGGTAAAAGCTACCAACATAATTTTGACATGTCTTCAGTAATAATTATCAACATAATGTTGACATTTCCATTAATAGTTACCAATTCATGTTTGCATGCCTTCGCTAATAATTACCAATATCATGTTTGCATGCCTTCGCTAATATTTACCAATATCATGTTTGCATGCCTTCACCTAATAATTACCAATATCATGTTTGCATGCCTTCGCTAATAATTACCAATATCATGTTTGCATGCCTTCACTAATAATTACCAATATCATGTTTGCATGTCTTCACTAATAATTACCAATATCATGTTTGCATGCCTTCACTAATAATTACCAATATCATGTTTGCATGCCTTCAGTAGTCATTACCAACATAGTTTGCATTCCTTCAATAATATAACCAGCAAGACATTTTAATCATTAAAATGTTGACATTATTTAGTCAATCTAATAGTTTGCGTTCCTTCAATAATATAACCAGCAAGACATTTTAATCATTAAAATGTTGACATTATTTAGTCAATCTAATAAGTAGAAGAGAATGTGCAAAGTTTTGAATATTCATACTTTTAAATTTGTAAAGGTTTTTCTAGTAAATTCTTAAGTTGTTTGAAGAGAGCATGCTTAGTAGTAGAATTTGCTGGCAATGAATGCTATGTGGGGAATTATTTTATTGGTATAACATTTGGGTAATATACCCAGCAAGACATTTGTTGGCAGTGACATTATTTGGGAAAATATACCCAGCAAGACATTTGTTGGCAGTGACATTATTTGGGAAAATATACCCAGCAAGACATTTGTTGGCAGTGACATTATTTGGGAAAATATACCCAGCAAGACATTTGTTGGCAGTGACATTATTTGGGAAAATATACCCAGCAAGACATTTGTTGGCAGTGACATTATTTGGGTAATGTAATATAACCAGCAAGACATTTGTTGGCAGTGACATTATTTGGGTAATATAACCAGCAAGACATTTGTTGGCAGTGACATTATTTGGGTAATATACCCAGTAAGACATTTGTTGGCAGTGACATTATTTGGGTAATATACCCAGTAAGACATTATTTGGGAAAATATACCCAGCAAGACATTTGTTGGCAGTGACATTATTTGGGTAATATAACCAGCAAGACATTTGTTGGCAGTGACATTATTTGGGTAATGTAATATAACCAGCAAGACATTTGTTGGCAGTGACATTATTTGGGTAATATAACCAGCAAGACATTTGTTGGCAGTGACATTATTTGGGGAATATACCCAGCAAGACATTTGTTGGCAGTGACATTATTTGGGGAATATACCCAGCAAGACATTTGTTGGCAGTGACATTATTTGGGGAATATACCCAGCAAGACATTTGTTGGTAATGAATGTTATGCGCAATATGTGAGGAATATACAAGATATTTGTTGCAATATATGCTGTCCTTGTGAATGATATCCTTTACAGTACATTTACGTGTGCATGTAAGCATGCGCTTGTGTGTGTCTTTCAACAGATATTTGTTGATAGAGAATGTAATTTCAGAAGTACACCTTACAAGACAAATGTTGGCAATGTATGCTATTTTAGTGAGAAATATATGCTACAATACATTTGTTAGCAGAGAATGTTTTCCTTAGGAGGAATATTCCTGACAATGATTGTAGAACCCATATGTGTAAAACTTGTTCAATAACAATCAGGTGATTATCCTTCTAATGAAAGAATGTATTCACTAGTGCTTGGGCGTTTGTCTGTTGATAGGAGTACTTCCCACATGTAACTGTGTTCTGATTTTACACTGACAGGGGATTTTGACATCTTAGTACTACTAATATATCTTATCCCTTTGCAGTGAGCCAGAGGTGTATGTCTGGCAGCCACGTAGAGCTAACCGCATGGCCTGGGGCTGGAATTCTTGATCACTCATCCCTCTAACCATTCATTTCCCATTTTCTAATGGCACTAAACATACACTTGTTTGATTGTTGCCTTTTTGACCTCTAGAATAACTTTGTCAGTGTGCAGAGGATGGTAAAGTGAGCTGTGTTGTAGGAAATCCAACAGAATTAACAAGAAATAAAATAATAGGACCTCTCATTCTATGTGAATGTCTGCTTTTTTACAAAATTAAAGAGACTTCAGATAGTAGGACCAGGTATACTGTGTGTATTTTATGTGTATGTATGTTTTGTGTCTAATTGAAGTGTGTGCAAGGCATGTGTACATAACCACAAACATAAATACAAAAGTAAGGTGGATGTGACACGTGTTCTAAATTTTTGTGACTGAATTCAAACAGTAAAATAGAGATGTGAACTAATCCTGGTCATAAGGAAAACTTACAAATCTAATGTATATACAGGTAAATAAATAAACAACTTGCTTTTGAATAAACTGTAATGTTTATAGATTTTGCTAGTTTTTTTTTTTTTTGCTTGAATTTTATTTATGTAGATAGCTTGCTTTTAATCATCAGCTGTATTGCTTAGCAGACATGAAATAGAGTTAAAATCATGTGATGGCTTATCCACATTGTGTAAAATTCTTTGCTTTCTTAAAATATTTTCTCATCTGTGATATTTTTAACACTGAAATAGATTACATTTTTAATTGCATAAATGTTTAAATCTAAAGGAATGAAAGTTTTAATTTTTGTAGATATATACGTGTACAAATTTTGCTGTTATTTTAAGTAACTCAAGCCATGAATGGATGTTTTATTTTGTAAATAGCTACTTCTTTTTTGCCATATGATTTGTGATTTTGTTTTTGTCTAACCTTTCCTCAGTATTCACACTGAAGCAAGATCAGATCCATAGACTTTCATATTTCATGGTGCTGGTGAAATAAATACTAAACCAAATGAATGACTAAATGTTTAATGTCTCATTGTGTACAGTTTGGGGTTTTTTTTTTATTATTATTATGTTTTATGAAGCTGACTTGTTTTAGTTGTTCTGTCTTATTTATGAGTAGTTTTTTAGTCATATTTAAGAGGAAAAGAATAGGTAAAATCAAAGAACTTTGTGGATTTTACAAACTATATTTTATTAACTTATAAATTTTATGTTAATTGCTTTGCCAAAAAGGTTGTTGTACTCACTGTAGGTATTGTTTATTAGTGAAGACTTTACAAGTTCAGAGATTTCCTGCAAGAATGTTTCTTGTACACAATACAATAATTTGTCTTTGATCAAAGTTGAGATATTTCCTACAAGTATGTTTCTTGTGCTCAATACAAATAATTTGTCTTTGATGAGGAATACAAACTTCAGAGATTGTCAGCAAGACCTTTTAAAGCTAGCAAGCAAGACTGGTTTACACTCACTGAAGACTTGTTAACATTTTAAGTAAACATGGAAGACTGGTTATTGTAGTGATTGAGGACACATTAACATTTGAACTAAACAAGAATGATTTATATACTCAGTATATAAATACTCAGGTTGATATAATATGATTCTTTTTCTTTTTAAAAAGTAGTAATCATATTTTCAATAGACTAAATATTAAAACTCCATTATAAAACCTTACTTCAATAACCTGTCCAAGAGTTGCATAACTAATCCGAATCAATGACAGTAGTAACATTAACATTAAGGATGGAAGTGACTGTCACTGTGTCTCAGAATACATTTGTGTGAAGGAAACAGTTTGTAAACTTTTGACCTTAGTTTGACATATGGAGATAAAACAACCCCCACAAAACTAAGCAAGTATGTAGTGATTATCATAAATATATACTCTTTTCATAACAAGTGCTACAATCATACTTCATTTGTGGTCTATAAGATTCAATATATTCTACAAATATAAAGTATGCTTTTAATTTTTTTAAAATGTTTAGTGAAAAAAGTATGTTTTGAAATTTTCTTGTTCAGGGCTGTTGCTTCAAGATCTTGCTTCTTTTCTTTCCCTCAGGATTCCAAATCTCCAAATGTTGAAATATATTTTCTCTCCATGGCAGCTTATTGTGAATATGCTATCTTTCCTTGTATGTGTGTGTAGTCTTATGTGATATTCATTTGCTATTTGAAGCAAGAATCACTTGAATTTGAAGTGTAATTGGTGAATGAAATGTCTGCATGTTGTAATATGTTAGGGCATGTTTTCAAACTGCAATTTTAGGTATATATAGAACATTCTGTTATCACTCAACCTTGTGATTTTTATCTGCACTTTAAAACAAGAATCACTTGAATGAAATGTTTACAAGCTATAAACTGTTAGGGCATGTGTGCAAGTTGCAATTTTAGGTAGAATGATGTTTTGAGAAAAATCTAGAAATGTACAGTATATTGATCTCTCTACCATTACTTAATTCTTGCATGTCAAACTTTAAACTACTGCTTTGCCTGTTATGAAAAACAAAATGCATTTTGACATTTTATTTTTCTGCATGCTTTTTATTTTAATTACCAGGTTTTGCTAGGTTGGAAACTGATTTGGTTATGTTGTGTTTAATTTATATTTATTATTATATCTTATGTGGTGTAATTTGAAGTTTTGCTTTACTTTGGAGTAATCTTTAAAAGTACTTGCCTGGTTTGTATTGTTTTTCCACTTTTCTTTTTTAAAATAAAATTTAAAAAAGGAGAATAATGAATATTATTGCAGAATGTTCAGTTTTAATGATGTTTATTTCTTTCTTTTATGATTCTTTTCAATTTGTTGTTATGTTCTGCCTGCCTTGCATCCAATCTTTGGCTGTGGTGTGTTTCTGCCTTCTTGCATCATGACATGGTGTGTTCCTGCCTGCCTGCTGCCCCTGTCATCACAACTGCTGACTGCTATAGTGACCACACAGTAGCTGTTTGGCGAACCAAGTGTAGCCCGGACCCCTCCTCCGATAGTTCTGACGTGGGAGATGACAGACAGAGCATCAGCTCTCTGTAGCCTTGACAGCATCAAAAATATAGCAGTTCACATGATAAAGTATATGATCCTCCATACTGCAATCATTTGTACTTTCATAAACATTATCAGGGGTATTGAGTTTTAGTAGTAGCACAGATAATAGAGATGACACTTGAAAGCCAAAAATACATGCAAACATTTTGCATTTTGTGTGTGTATGTACATATTTTGGTTTAAAGATGTGAACACTTCCCTCTTGTCATACTTTGCATAAATAGCAGTATAGTAGGCATCTCTCAGGATCTCTTCGACAGTAGATGTCAACTCACCATAATTTGCAAAATAGCTGCTTGTTTTCTTCTGTTTGCAGGCAAACATTCAGTTAATGGATATTATTCAGTAAAAATAGTTGTCATATTGACTACATATACAGACAACAAGACAAAATTAAATTGGTTGTAGGTTATCTGTTTTACAGGAAACCAGATCTTGAATGAAGATTTAAAAAAAAAATCAGACTAACCCCACTTTTGTTGGCAGCCTGGTAAAAGTTGTAAATGTACATGCTAACACTAGTAACCATATATGTCATGCAATAACAGCGCACACAGGAAAGTGTGAGTTTTGTAGGTGTCCTACTAATAATGATTTGACCCGAGCATAGCAATTTCCTACAAATATTTAAATGTTTCCCTGTAATAAAGGGATTCTTTTCATTTGCCACATCCATATTTTCCTGCTTAATACTTTTTGTGTTTGCTGGGGTTTTTTTTTCTTTTTGAAGGATGTTATTTGTCCTCAGATGTGCCGACTTTCATTTTTGTTTTAAATTGAAGTACTTACTTTTTGTCCTTTAAAAAAAAAAAAAGAAATTAGAAATAATCAAAAGCAGAAATATAATTTTCTATGTGATTAGTTATTGAGGCAATAAATTCCTATTGGGTGTAATGATTATATCAAAGCTAACTAAACTTGCACTTTTTACTGAGCACTAAGAACTCTTACTGAAGTGTGCTGACATTTTGAACTGAACCATATGCAATGCCTCATTGAAATAAACTGTTAGTTATGGACTAGACTGTACCCTTGTGTCTCATTGAAATAAACTGTTAGTTATGGACTAGACTGTACCCTTGTGTCTCATTGAAATAAACTGTTAGTTATGGACTAGACTGTACCCTTGTGTCTCATTGAAATAAACTGTTAGTTATGGAGTAGACTGTACCCTTGTGTCTTATTGAAGCGCGATGCTTATTCTAATGCATTCCATTATTCTGTGTCCCTTTGCAAAGTGATATTGTGTATCCTATTGCACTCCATTAGTCTGTGAAAAGTGCTATTGTGTATCCTATTGCACTCCATTATCCTGTGAAAAGTGCTATTATGTATCCTATTGCACTCCATTATCCTGTGTCCTTTTGAAAAGTGCTATTGTGTATCCTATTGCACTCCATTAGTCTGTCTCATTAAAAAATCTGTTTTATATACTTTTTCACTTCATCATTCTATGTCTCATTGAAGAGTGCTGTTATCTACAAAAATCCACAACCCTGAATCATTGAAAAAAAAGTGCAGTATTTCACAGCAATCATAATTCTGTGTCTCACTGATAAGTGCTATTATTCAGCAGTGATTCATAAGCTTGTATCTCACTGAAAAGTGTTCTTTTGTCTCAGTAAAAGGTGTAGTTGAATAATTTTGACAGAAATATAGTTGTTTGCTTTCATACCTAGTGTTGAAAAATGATAGTGGTTATACAGTAATGTTAATACAGCACTTCAAGTGCTAAGTCTGCAAATTGCTGCCGGAAGGTGTAAAACCTGACAAAATAGTTACAGACCTTTATGCTATATTGAATGTTGCTGGAGGTGTAGAAGTGTGTGAGTCTGAAATTGTAGCAGTGAGATTGAAGTTTGCATAGCGTATGAAACATGGAGATGAATGACAAAATAAAGAAGAAAGTTTCCTGGCTACAACAGTTTTGTGATATTGTATACTCTGTTGTAATATGTGTTCTTTTATTTACAGTTTCATTTTTGGTTTGCTGCTCTGGGAAGGATTGTGAAGGGTTAAATTTAAAAAATAGCATTATTTTTTTTTCAAATGTGTAAATAAATAACCAGACATTGATATAATTTATAGTGTTGAATTAGCCACAGAAATAAATAAGCATTCCTTGTTATCTAAGGCTGTGTGAGCAAAGTATGTGTGTGTGTTGTAGTAATCATTCACAACTACAAAGTCATTCCATAGTGTCATAAAAGATTTAGTGCCATAAGCATAATGCTTGAAAATTTATTTTGAAAAGTTAAAAACAGATTAAAATATATCATTTCAAAGTCATTCCATAGTGTCATAAAAGATTTAGTGCCATAAGCATAATGCTTGAAAATTTATTTTGAAAAATTAAAAGCAGATTAAAATATATCACTTCTAGCTTTGTGAGTTTGTTTTCTGTTTTGTACATGAAGTGGAGCCAATAAACCTAGTTCAAGCATTGATCATTTTTGGATGTGAATTGCTTTGCAAACAAATGAGAAGTGAGGAAAAGCAAAGCTTTTTCCTGCTTTTTCACCTCTCAACACAGATGTTTGTGTGAACTAAATTTACTAGCCCATTACTCATACACTATACTTTCATTCATATTATTTTGTTTTTTTTTAAAATATAAGATCAATATAATGAATCCACTGCAATTAAGAGATTTAAAAAATTTCTTTTTTCTCCACTTTGAAATGTAGTGATATTATTTCTGTAAGTACCCTTAAGGTCATTGTTAGGTTTTTATGCACTACCATTTATTTTGAAGGCTTTGTGTGTACAAAAAAAAAAAAACAGTCTTATTTAATATATTGTGTAATTCTGTAATTCATTTTCTTAAGATGATTTATTTATAATTTGTAGTGGACATAGTTTATGATAGTATGAAGGAGTACATTTGAAGTTGGTGATTGTGTGCTCTCATAAATTATAACAAAATCCAGAGATGTATTTTAATTTTATTCATCACACATTCCTTTGGAGGTAATAGCAACCAAAACTAATAAATGAATGCATTTTTTGGGTGTAAATTCACATGATCTTTTCTGCTAATATTTACTGATTATGTTTTGAGTGGCCATGAACACCACAATATGGTTTTCTATACTGAGTACATATGAGCTAAGCAATATTTCATATTTTTCATCCATAACTACATGTAAGTACTGATTATTATGCTGAATTGCATTATTTATCACTAGTAATTTATAAAATATGAACACTATGTAAAATCTGACTTGTTGGTAAAAATACTCATATGAGCAACAACAAAAATACAAATACAAGTCAAATCTTGTTAACACAATAGAAAATTCAGCACATATTTATGGGAATAGGTTTTTATAGAAATGTTTCCTGCCTATTAAAGTTGTAAGCATGGTTTTACCCCTTACCTATTGGATGTTCTCTTTCTTTCATTCATGTAATTCAGAGATCCCTTATGTACTATATCATTCTTGCATAACTTCTAAGCCAATGATAATATAGAAATGAACGTTTTAGATTAGATAATTTCTGGAACAATATTGTTTGAAAATGAAATGGTACAATTATGAAGGCATTACAGCTGTTGTTTTCATTGGACATTTTAGATTAGATCATTTCTGGGACAATATTGTTTGAAAATGAAATGATACAATTATGAAGGCATTATAGCTCTTGTTTTCATTGGACATTTCAGTGATGGAGTGGAACTAAAATTATTTTAATTGTTGTTGGGTGGGTGGGTGTGTAATTCGTGGTCACAGGACTGAACTTCCTTTCTGGCTATTGTGGTCTCAGAAGGCTGACAATTTTGAACTAATTTGTTGCATTATTCTACAATGAATCAACTTTATTTCAGTTTTTTTTTTATGCAATTTATAAATGATCCATTAATCATGTATTGTGCAAATTTATACCAAATGTCAGTTTAACTAATACATTTTTTTAAAAATCAAACTGTTTCATAATTAGTCTCTTAAGTATAAATAAACTGGTCTTTATAGATTTCAGTTAACTGGATTGCCAGTCTTATAGTAGCATGTAAGAAAATTATTGCAGTAAAAGTGCTATTTTTTATTAATTTTTCAGTCATTTTCTTTAAGCATACTTGTCTCAGGCTAATATTGTATTTTCAACCTCATCATTATAGAGGCAACATTATATACATTTTCCTTTCTTTGGTGGGTCGAGAACAGTAGCAGTTATTCGGCTGGTTTACAGTAAGATTAAAATTGAATTAAAAATATTAAATGTTCAACATTCCACATTAATTTATATCTGAACATCATACAAGGATATAATAATCCATAAGGTATAAAACTCTTAATCACATCCTTCTAGAACTGCTACAATATTTTAAGAATATGATTCTGAAGTTAAATCAATTTATATATTAATGCAGATAAGACACTTTTCAGTTATATTTAGATTGGCAAGTTCTTTAAATCTTTATTGGAGATGTTTTGGTAAGCATTGTACCTTTAAAATGTACTTATTAGAACTGTATAATTAGTTTGGATATTATTTCACTTTCTTAAAGTTTTGGTAAGCATTGCACCTTTAAAATTTACATATTTTTAGAACTGTATAATTAGTTTGGATATTATTTCACTTTCTTAATGTTTTGGTAAGCATTGCACCTTTAAAACTGACATATTATTAGAACTGTATAATCATTTTGGATATTATTTCAGTTTCTTAATGTACCATTGTTTATTTTCATGGACAGAATCATTCTGGTACGTGAATTATATTCTAAGTTGTAAGAAGGGCTGTTTTCTTGCTGTTTAGTATTTAACACATATATTGCCCCGTTAACAAGCTATTAGGCAAGTTTATTGCACATCATATTTCCTACCATTGAATAATACTCAGAATTGTTATCAAATTTTAAGATTCTCATGACTATGAGAGGAACAAGAACTGAAACACTTTTATTTGTTAAACTTATGAAAAGTTATGACAGTTTAAATAAATACATGGCATAATTTGCAAATGGAACAACTCATGTTATCTCTAACTTTCCACCTTCAATATTATTAACATGCAGACTACTGCTCTTTGAGTACTTTATTTATAGCTTTTGATTAATGCAAAATTTCAAAGAAATATTGGAGTCGAACTTATATAACAGAGTTAATATGACAATATATTTAAACTTCTTCGAGTACCTTTGTGACCTAATATAAATATTTTAAATTTAAACTGGCACATATTTACATCATAAAAATATTTCTTTTCCTTAATGTGGGGTTTTTGAAACATGAGTTGTTCCCTTCAAGTGAAGTTATATGTTTGATTAAACAATGCATAAAGTCTTTGAAATTGTATTTATATAATTGGTTTGAAATAAATAATCTTTCATAATTATCTAATACTAACCTATTGCTTCAGACGTCTTGCAATTTATTGTACGAGTCATGTTTTACAGGAGTGTGGTAAACTCAATACACTACAGTTAATAGAACAGTTGTTATTTCAGTATTGTATAATTGTTATACATGAAGCAGATGACATCTACTGTTTAATACTAGTATCATACCAAATACATTGGTACTAGTATGGTAATATTCCACGTTTTTGTACATAATTTATAAGTTAAAAAGTTCTTAAATAAATCACTTCAGTCATAGCCAGAAAAAAATATTTAAACTCGAGGAATTTAAAACTTTCTTCTGTATATGGATTTTTTTTTTAAATGGTTATGGTTTTCAGTAAAATTGGAATGTAGATGAAATTTTTTTTAAATCAAGAAAATTGTTTGATTTTGTTTATCATCAAATTATAACATGCAATACTTGCTTTATTTTATTTATTTATTATTTTTTAAAGTGTTCTATGCACAACTGGTAGTGCAGATTACTATGGATAGATAAGCAATACACTTTACTGATATACTTTGCAAATTCCAAACTGAAGTACAACTGTGCTGCCATTTGTGATTGATATTTATTCTTTCCCTTCTAGTCTCACCATTCAGTACCTCAGATGGACAATAAATTATTGGTTTATTTTTGATTATAATCAACCAAACAATAAGTGTGTATAATAGTTTTTCTTTAATACATTCATAATGTAAATATTCCATAAAGCTCTAAAATGAACATGTACTTACGTTGACTTGACTGGTAAACATAAAGTGCAGTGGGCACTATGTATGTCATATTGAAATAAATGTTTGGTACCAAACCTTTTTTTAATTTATGAATTTTAATAAATAATTGTGTGTGTGAGTGAGAAAGAGAATTGTTTAAAGATTAAATGTTGAGAACTGATCTGTATTAAATCAAAGAATGCCTGTCTCTAGCTTTTGTGAACATTTTTGTAAAACACCTTTCACTCATAAAAAACTCATGGACATGGTTTATGCTTGTTACATTTATTATATACCTTGCACACATAAACAAACACACCTACATACACACTGCATAATTTTGAAATTTCACTAAATCTGTGGAAGTTGTCATTAGTACTTTTTGAAATCCCACCATATAAAGAAAATAAGAAAGTGTCTGAAAATGTATCTAGAAAAATCCTCCAAAAGAGAACATCAGCATTAACAAGTTTGACACTATCCATGCCTGTCATGACTAATTGAAACCATCTGCACTGTCTGTCTGGATGACACTTTTGCATAAAACCGCCAGAAAATATGCCCACCTACTTTACAAATAATAATAAAAAAAATATTGCTACAAAATGTAAAAGAAATTTAATATAAGTGGTGAAGAAATAATTTATTTAAAACTTGATATGTATTGGACTATGCGCTTACAAAGAATTACTTTAAAAATGAGAAACAAACATCACAAAATCCTGAGTGATACAAACTTGTGATTTGATCTGTCATTAAAATTAGCCAAAACTTCTATTGTATAGGCCTAAACTGCTTCAGAATGTAAAATGGTTTGCAGCTCAAAATCTCCAACAGATCATCTTCACCCCAAATAAAAAACACCCATAGCAAGTGACTGAAAGACAATGTCTGAAAAATAGCCTAACTAGATTATTGCAGGAAAAATTAAGAAAGAAACAAATTACATGTATACAAAATTTTGAAAAGTGCTCAAGAAGAGAGAAAATAAAGCAATCACTGGGTGCCAAAATAGCATCTAAACTTCTAGTATGACACTGTTGATCTAATTATGATATATTAAAAATTCAAATCAATATAATTCTGGATTTCTTTTTTTAATAATTTGACATGTACAAGTGATGTGTATAAGTCTATAATAAAAGTCTTGTCCAGCAATCACCTCTCTGCTATATTATGAGCAGTTTGTTGTATCTGCATGTTCTATGGACCAGTCGTTCATGCTCTTGAGATTTTGCATAAATAAATTCAGCCATATAAATACTCTGAATAAAGAAATGTAGTGTTTAAAAACAAAGGTAAAAATTTGCTGCAAAAACATGCAATAAGAGCTAATTCTATATTTAAAAATTCAATGAAATAAAATAGATAATTTATTTCTGAGTGTACAAAAAGTGCTCAAGACAGTATCACATATTCTTAAATGTTGCTATTCGATCATTACTGTTAAAAACCAATAAAACATTAACACTTTTGTTTTTTGAGTGGCAAAATGAAGTGGGGGGAGGGGAGAGGGGCATTTTCTTACAAAGAAAATAGATTATTTATTAAAGATATGTACTACATAGATTACTGACAGGTGATAATAATCACAATAAACCCCAAACCCAACAAATCTAGTCTGAAAAGTACTCAAAGATCCATTTGGTTTTACGTTTTCCATGAATCAATTTGAAGAGTAAAAAAAGAAAATTGCGAAGATCAGAGGAGGCTTAAGGGAGTGGTTTAATTCAAATTGTAAGCATTTTAAGTACCACATCTTTCACAGTTATTGTTTCATTATAATTATTTTTGTTAATGTGCATATTACAAAGTTGTAATGTTGAAATTATATCTTGATTGTAAAAAAATTCCTCAGCCACTAGTTAGAGGATTTTCTGAAGAACAAATATATTTCCTAAAGGAGGTGTATATTTCTTTTTTTAAAAAATCCCCTCCTATTTAAATAGCACGCAATTTTGCAACATATTATGTCATATTAAACAATCAATGAAGTGAAAATTAAAAACCCTCCAGCCAAGTGATGAACTATTATATGTCCAATTTATGAAGATCATCAAGAGTTCGTTTTGGAAGACTAATTACTATTAGTTACATGGTTGATTAATATTATTTCCTAACCAAACTCTCAGTCTAGGTATCTGTATAAAACTACTGGTACACAAGCCATTACATTCTTTTGAATCTCTATTGAAGGCTTTGTCACAACTGTCAGAAATGTAACATCCTTTGCTATATATGATCTTTAGCAAAATGACTATTGCTGCACACTGCTTCAGTAGTAATAAATGCCATTTTATGAAATCCTAAAGTTTCACAGATGTACTAGAGGTGATGATGTGGAAGGAATGTATAAGAGTTCAAGTACAGTTAGAGATTACAATCATGATGGAGCCAGATATTACTGAAATAAGTATGGTTCAGTAATATGTTCTGCTCAAGTATGTGGAGAACTCGTACAATTAATTTTACCAAGACTATTTTTTGTTCTGCAACTAAAAACTGTGATCTATTTAGGTACAATTCTCACCACTTGTGTATCAATAATTTTGGGAAGGTACAGCAACCCAAATTATGCCATAGAGCCAAACATAAATGTTTATACAATTAAATTTTTTTTCAATTGTGTATAATCATACTGTAATTACACACCTTCAATAAGATTGTTTAAAATGCCATATTTTCGTCATACAACCAGATGAGAATGCTACATGAGAACATGTATGCTTATAACATAGAAAATTACATTTTTCAATAATCTTTAGCTGTGCCTCCATTCATCTGAAATGTTTTACATTGTTGCCAGTATGCATGCTAAAGGGTCAGTTAAAATTATGATAAATTTGTATCAGCTTATTGAACAGCTAATTTTCAGCTAATCACTAATTTTCCTGCAATAGCTCTAAGCATGATTATTC
Source organism: Sinotaia quadrata (assembly GCA_028829895.1). Lineage (NCBI taxonomy): Eukaryota > Metazoa > Mollusca > Gastropoda > Architaenioglossa > Viviparidae > Sinotaia > Sinotaia quadrata. Next base: position 35,612,493 of record CM054184.1, read on the forward strand.
CAATGGTGAGCTCAGTGTGTAGATGAATTTAATGTTAAGTGGTGGGGTTGTGGTTATTTTCCAGAGCATATTCAAAACACTCGCTCTAGGTAACTGTAATTATAAGCAGGAAGTACTGTTGATATTTTACACTGTCCTGTTACAGAGTATCTAAAGGGAATCTGAAGGTGGAAGACAATGAAAATTGGAACAGTAAGAAGCATTTCAGAAATGCACCACAAAAAAGGAAGTGTCCACATTTGTTGGGTAACAATCAATTAAGTTGTTAAAAGATCAGACACATTTACAACAATATAATCTCTAATTACATACACATATGTAAATTATTGTTATATATGGAGAAATTTCAATACTTATTTGTAATTGTGAGATAAGTTGCCCTGCATAAATTCTATATATATGGCACTAGTGAGTCATTTACAAATTTGCTGTATCTTAATTCACAAAACTGGCTTGTCTAAGTTCAGTCCAACTTGTGTCGATGTGGTTGTAATAATTTCAAGATATTTTTCAATATAATAAAATTTATCACAAAAAAAGGTAGCAATTTGCTATTAAAAAAACAGAAAAAGAAAAGAAGCTATCCACAAATTGTGCAGAAATATTTTCAATCTTTTCCATATAAATTTGCATGTGGATATGTATAAGACACATTTTAAATACAGAAAATCAATTCACTGCCATGCCACATACTTTTTTGCTTCAGTTGCTGGAGTTTATGTTCATTAAGAGTCAATTGTACTACAAATGTATAATGCAATGCTATGAGTGTGCATCATGGAATACTATGCGTGCCATGCAATACTATGAGTGTGTCACACAATACTATGAGTGTCACACAATACTGAATATGTCACGCAATACTAAGAGTATGTCACACAACACTATGAGAAGTGTGTCACAAAAGAATACTGCTATAATATAGCAAAAACAGAAACAGAACTGCGTGTCTAATTTGTACAACTTGCTAAATGGGAGAAATGTACACATTTTAGAAACAAAACAAACACAAATCCCCAACATTTTATAAGGATAGTTTTGATAGTTCAGAGAGTTCTTATCAGATATAAATCAACAAAATATTTATCAAGTATTCATATTTCTTCAAAAGTATACTGGTGCAATAATTTACCAAATATAAATAATGTAAAGATGCTGGACATACAAAATATATTCAAATTCAAAGGCACTTTTGTCACAGTCATTTGCATTCAACTCATGAAGTAGAAATTTTTTGTTTCTTAACTGTCAGAATGTGCAAATATAAAGTGTTATGCATAGATTTAATTTTGTTATTTTTTTTAAAAGGTTTAATAACTGTATTTTTATCTTGAAATAATTTTCATCTACATATATATGAGGCAAAATACCATGTGCTGGAAAAACTGCACATGAGTATGTCATGGTTAAGACAAATAAATTATATAACCGTTTTCAAATAACTATTTGTGTTGATCTGAAAAGCATTTCTGCTATTTACAAATTATGCTATTGAAAAAGAGAAAAAAGACTCTAAACTTGATACTTTATCTTCATGAGCTTAAATACGCTTAGTACTCAAGGGTGATTTTGTCTTGGGGGCCTATTTTTCTCCAAAGGAATTAACTGCATTTCTTATATCAGTTTATCTGTAAAGATATCTTTGTTAATATATCTCTTTTGTTTATTGAGAAACACTTATATGTTCTCATAGTCTGTTAAAATACAAATTACATTTAGAGTGGATTTAATGTAAAATTAAGTTTTAAAGCATGATGGCATTTACAATCCATAAATAATCTTTAAGAGAAGTCATGAACATATGATGACACAAGACAGATCTAGCTGCTGACATAATGAGATGATACTCTTTGAAGAAGCTGTCTTTTAAACACTTCAAAATAATGTTTTATGATCAACTTTTTTGATGGCTAAAAACCATAGAACCATGTTGAGCAGAAGACAAATGTACATGAAAATCTTTCTGATCCATGTCACTGTGACAATTCCTAGATTTGTGAAATACACATTTTCCTGAACAGTCATGAGGTCTGTCAAAGAAGTGGATGTTTTCCTTATTTTGTAAGCACGACCTACATGGACCAGAAGCAAAAGGTGGAAGCAAATTCATATCGGAGTACAGCTGGTGTCGTGACTGTTGCTGATTAATGTTTTCCCCAGCAGAATACTGCTCCAGATGGGACTTTGGATGGTTAATATTTCCCCCAGCAGAATACTGCTCCAGATGAGACTTTGGATGGTTTGGTGATCTATCAAAGACTGAAAACTGCTTCTGAGAGGCATCTGTCTGTGAAAGCTGTGAAAACACAAATGTATGGTGGTTATTGTTGTAGTTGAGCCTGTTTTCTGACCTTAAAATGTGGCCAGGAGTATGCTGAACTGCTTGCTGATGTCTGTGATGGGAAATGTACTGACCTGGAAGGCACAGACCATCAAGGCTGCTTACTTGGTGTTCTAAAGATGTGACCTGCCTACCTGCATGCTCCTGTACATGCTGTCTTTCAAGAAAAGGGTAAAGTTTTGAATCAACACTCTGCTGAGAAAAGGGATCTGGATTCGATTTGGCACCAAACAGGCTGGGGTTCAAATCTTGTTGATGGTTCTGAGCAAGTAAAGGGTTGAGAAAATAATTAATATTTGAGTCTGCCTCAGACTGCTGACTTGAGTTACCATGCTGGTCAAGAGGGGGACTTGGGTTAAATGAGAAATGCTGCATGCTGAAGTTAAAAGAAGGAGGCTCTTCAATGTCATCCATCAGTCGTGAGTCAATGTCACCCAGAAAATTGCTGAGGCTCTGTCCAGTAGTGGTTTCACTTGTGCTACTGGATGCAGTCCTGGGTTCACACCACTGGCCCAGTGATGAGTCTTGCTTACCAGCTTGTAGCTGACCAGCAGATGTGCCAGGTGGAGTTTTTAATTCAGGCATACTGTTTCCACCTGTGGAGGTCTGACTGAAGTGATACGGTCTCCTATATGGAGAAGAATGGCTGGGAAAATATCCCTCTTTTGATGGCTGTGGCGATACAAATATGTCATTCAGGTTGTCCAAAAAACTGTTATCGAGGGGACTTAACTGCTGGGGGGTCATACCACCAATTGGTGAAGGCAAGTGCTCTAATGGGATTCGTTGTTTTCGTACAGGAGTAGAGGTGTTAGGTTCCACATAAACCCCTGCATGCAAAGACTTTTTAGGCTGTGAATCTTGTACACTGTCCCTACTTCCTAACTTAACAGACTCTAATTCATTTTCGTCTGATTCTTTCTGGTCTATACTGGGAAATGGAGGGAGGGTGAGAAAGCCCAAGTTAGGGGAGACCAAGAGAGGGGAAGATTTTCTACTTTCACTACTGTTAACCATGTCTGCTGAAAATGTCTTTTCACTAACACAAGACATATGCTTGCATGTGGCATTACTGGACATAACCATTTCTTCATCAGAACTGTCATCCATAAGATCTTTTTCATAGTGCTGCTTAGGGTAAACCTGTTTACGTCGAGAATGGCCTTTGGAAAGTAGCTGCTCATTACTTATAACTTGTACTGGGACTGGCTTTTGGTCTAATTGTGTACTAAAAATTTTAGGTCGGGGCAGGCCCGAGGCTAATGGTTTGGATCTCTTAGCAAGTATTGGTGGTAGAACTGATGAATGAGAAGCAGTACCACAAGTCAACCTATCACTGACTGTGTCATAGCTTGCTTCTTCTGATTTTAAAGTGGGAGATAAAACAGATGAAAAGGAGGAGAAAGCTGTCCGCTTGATTTTGAAAGAGCCATCACTTGTTCCCTTGTTAGCTTCTAACCAGGCTTGCTGTACTAGGTTCAAGCCTTTTGTCAAAGGTTGCTCCTTGTTGCCCACCACCTTTGTCACAGATTTTAAATGGTTTTTGTTATTTGACACTTGAAGTGTCCGCTTCTTCTTTAGATATCTCTTGGAAATACTTGACTTTGCCATTTCTATTTTGTCAATTTCCATGGCTAGACTAGTGACAGAGGATGTGCCTTGAGAGCAAGGTGGTACTGCCAGTTTTGATGTGATGTTTGACATTAACATAGCTGTGTTATGCCCAACAGGAGAAGTAGTAGTAGTGGAGCTGACAGTGGTTGGAATGTGTACAATGATGGGACCTTGTCCAGGCATGTGCAGGGCTGAGGGCGGCATACTGTTCAGAGGAACAAGAGCAAATGTCTGACAGGTTGAAGGCCGTGGCAAAATAGGTGTGAGACCTGCAAATTTACCAAGAGAACTGTCAAAATGTGACACTTTCAAGCCACAAATAAAACAAGGTACATTTCTGTTGTTGTCGGTAGCTTTACAAAAAATACATATTTCCAAAAGTGACATGACAAAAACAATAAGATCTTTTCTTCCCAGCTAAAGAAAAATATGTTAATGTGTCAGAAGACTGTGTACAAGCAAATACTGTTGTTGCACCAAAACAAACTTGAAAAAACAATGACATTTAGTTTGCAAAGCTAGAAACCAGAAAACTTGAAAGCATTAACCTAAGGTGACTTGGAACAATAGTGTGAATGAATACAGCATTTACACAAACAGAGATATAAATGTGCAATACTTACCCCACCTCAAAATTAAAAAAATGATGTTTATTATAAAAACCTCTTGAACATACCATGTTGCCGATGTCTTGAAAATGTCTGCTGGGCAGAAATGGTAGGTGGAGAAGAATATGCAGAGTGCTGCATAAACCCAGTGCCAGAAAAGCCCACAATGGTTGAATCTGTGCAAATTAATGGGGTTTAGATTATTTTTTTAAACTGTCAGTTGACATTAGTAATAAATGAAACTCTATATAGTATACATCTTCCGTAATTTGCTGGATGCATGTAGCACACTTCTTTATACATTTACTAACCAGTCGCATTATGCCCACCAAAAATCTAGTGTCTGATATTGAAGTAGTAGACAAATATGATAATGTAAGAGTGGGTGTTTGAAAATGAAACAGTAGGTATAGTTGATAAAGAAATAGTGGATATATTTGTAATATACAGTGAGTTTGTTTAATAAATCAATATTGGACAGTTTTGATAATGAAATAGTGCGCAAATTTTACAACGAAATATTGGGCAAGTTTGATGAGGAAACGGTGGGAAAATTTTGTATGGAAACAAAAGCAAGTTATTTGTAAGAGTCTCATAGGGAAACAGTGGGCAAGTTTTTGTAACAGTGGCTAATCTTGTAAGTAAACAGTGGGCAAGTCTCATAAAGAAACAGTGGTCATGAAATTGGCCTAGGCCAGAAGTGCTTCCCCAAATTCTGTCAGAAACAGTGGCAAATTTTTTAAGGAAAGAGTGGGTAAATCTGATAACAAAACAGTGGGCAAGTTCGATGAAGAAACAGTGAGCAAGTTCGATGAAGAAACAGTGGGTCTGTTTTATAACAGTGTCAAATTTTGTAAGGAAAGAGTGGACAAATGTGACAAGGAAATGGTGAGCACAAAAGAACTTTGTTCTTCATCTCAGTATACCTGTCACAATATTCGCACTAAGCCCATCACAATATTTTTCAGAGTTAAAAACTTGTATTTTTGTTGTTGTTGTGAATAATAGGTTTTGTTTGAACTTAATGGTCATGTTGGTTTGGCTTCTTAATTCTTCAAATGAACTCTGTATTTAAAATCTTCTTACACTCATAGTGCAAACTGGTGGTGTATCTTTATGGGCAGATACTGCAGTAAACATTGACAATGTTTCACAAGCGTTCAAGTATGCATTTCTGTTTTAGTTTGACAGAAACAATAAAGAATTAGAAAACATATAAAAATCTAGGGAACACATTTTGTTAATTATTCACAATACTTGTTCTGATTTTTATTATTCAGTTTTAGTTGTATTTTCTAAAATATTCAAAGCAGATAAAGTACTAAATTTACTATTCATGCATTTCTGATACATTCTTTATGCAATATCAGAGAGATATTTTGATTACCCCCTTGCAAAACAAATAAAACAAATGCATGTACAAATGCATACACACACAAACACCACAGTGAAAACCAGATATGAAATATTTTGATCATGACAGGTGTAGAGTTGCATTAAAATGGTGTTTGAAAATCTACCACTTCAAACTTGTCAATTTATGTGTTGTAAAAAGTAAACAAACCAAAATGGTTGGAAGGCAATTTTATTATTTCATTATTTTCAACAATAATTTTACTAATTTTATTAAAATGAAATCAGCATGCAGATTATCATCGAATTGAAAACAGCATTTTCTAGTAAGTGCTGCTTTTAGCCTTAGCTGGGTAGGGCCAAGTTCATAAATGTACCTGGTAATCAAGGAACATCATATTCAAAGAAGAAAATCTGAAATGACAGGCCCAAAGAGAGCAGTTAAAGTGCTTTAAACCATTAATATTGGATGGAGATATTGCACTATGCTCCTGCCAAGTTCATGCGAACATTAAAAAAAAAATGTGGCAATCATGAACCAAACATGCATTTGGGGAAATTTCTGACTTGAGAAATACATTTTTAAAACACAGGAAGACTTGAAAAAAACGTTATTTGCACAAAAAAACCATAATTTTTAATAATAATATATGTACTTTGTGAAAGAAATATCAAAGCCTGCAAAAAATATACAACCTTCAAAACTGAAAAAAAAAGAAGAAAGAAAAAGAAGAAATAAATGAAATTCTTGTGGCAAATCCTGCCTGAACATATACATCATGAAAAAATATAATTCAGTTTAAAAAAAATATTTTGAAATAAAAAAATTACAGATTTTTTTAATAAAACAAATGTAATGTCAGTATAGACATGATGCATGAGTCAGTCAATCTGCCACACAACCATGTGCTAAATAACATTGAACAATATGGTAGAGAATTTTAAAATTATGCAGGGAAATAGATTAGTATATGACCAACTAAGCATTATTACAAATATACATTAACTTCATGAAACATATAACAATAATATATTTGTTTTGCAGCAACAGTGCCTTTAACCTTTGGCTGACTGAATTTTTTTCTTTTCAGGACTCGAAACAGCAATACATACCAATTTTTACACTGATATATTATAAAAAATTCAACAATATTTGGATGACTGGAAGGATTTGTATATGAGTCAAATCCTAAATAATGAAATGATAATATTTAATCAGTTGAAAACTGCAATGATTGCACAAAATTTGGATGACAAACTTACCTGTCCTATTAAAATTGTAATGTACTTTTGAATCTGATGTTCGGCATTGGTCCACATTTAATGTCCAATATCCACCATTCTTTTTGCTTTTTTCATCTCTCATGAAGCACGGGTATAGAGACAAATTATGTCGAATGGAATTCTAAACACAAAGTGCAAATCACAATTGCAATAATATCCAATATGGCTGTTATTAATTACTTTTATAAAAGTAGTGTACATAGAGAAAACTTAAAAATATTCTGTATGGTAACTCTCTTAATTTAGACTTCTCTAAATACAATTTTCTTCCATTTCAAGATCAAATGACTTTCTAATCTCATATTATACTACTTTGGACTTGTATAATAACACTTCATAAAATTTTTTTTAAAATAACAAGATGTCAAGCCAGGCCTAAGTAAAACTAAGATTCTCGAGCTATTTAAAACAGTGAGAATAAATAATTTTGGCTATCAGTTATGACAAATTTCTGGGGAATGAACACCCATCAACCAAATACTAAGCCTAAATTTTATAACTCACTAGTTTTATTGATTAGAGTATGTTTGAAAGAAAAATGTAAACGGTCAGATGACTCTTTACTCTTAGCAGTGTCATCAATCATTAAAGTGTGGAAGTGGAAAAGAAAAATGTAAAAAGATCCTGATGATTATTTATTATTAGTGTTGTGGGAGAAACCAATGCATGTTAGACCCTATCTACCACCACCTTTAAAAGTGAATAATAGTGTCAAGAATTAGATTATTTTTTGAAAGTAGGAAAAAAATATGTTATTAATTAGTGTGTGTGGAATTTAAAATGAGGATAGTGACATTTAATAATAAAGAAAATAATTTACTATTTTTTATTTTACACTGCAGTGTAATTATTTCAGTAATTATTTTATGTGTAAATATTAGTAAAAAACAAAAAAGAGCAAACAACTAAAACTGACCTTCCAGCCTGGTCTGGCAGCATACTTGTAGTAAGGAAAATGTTGTTCTATCCACTGGCATATTTCTTTAAGCTTCATGCGCTGTGATGGTTGGCTGGAAAGAGCCATTTGGATTAAGCTCATGTAAGAGAAAGGTGGCCGGCGTGATAAACCATATTCTAGATTCACCTAGAGGATTAGGAGAAAAAGGAAATTATTTTTCTAAGCATGACTACAAAATATTATAAATTAATAAAGTCCAATTTTCTGAATTTATTATATTAGTATATAGTTCATTCTCTGGGTAAGTGTACCATTATGTTACATGAATTGCCAAAAATAAAGTGGATTAAATCTAATTATTTTACAAGTGTACAACAGGGCCTATTGCTCACATAAAAATATAAGAAAAGAAATTTAAAGATAAAAATATTGATGTTGTAGGAGTTTTAAATTCGTGAAAAACGTATGTTTCTTATGAAGTATGAAGTAAGATTTACCAGAAAAAAGATTTTTAAATAAGTAATATAATTATCTCGTTACCACCAATATATTTTCTTTATTAACCTAAATTATTAACTTAATCTGTATACATTTTATTTAAAATAGGGTACAAAACTACAACTTTGCAACATGGAAACCATATTAACAAAATTATCAGCCATCATACCACCTATTAAACATAAAAAAGGCGAAGTTATTATGCTGCAAAGATATTACATAACACACAAAGTATATATGTAAATATAATTTTTAAAAATATAATAATAAGTCTTATCGCGATATTTCTATTCTTAAATGTAATTCACAGGTTTTTCTACCATTACTCACTCACAGCTATGTGAAACTTTAAATGCAAAAAGAAACCACATGATTATATAGATAAATATGTATGCTATTTATGATGTTAATTAATTTAACCAAAATATATCGAGATTATCATAAATCTTAGCTGTTTGGAAATGTCGATGATTCTGAAAATTTTCCTGCCTCTCCTTTCCAACCATGTGATCTAAATGGAAAACGAAAGTTATTTTTCTTATTTGGTACTTAAACCAACCACACCAAGACAAAATGACAAAAGAGTTATCTTTCTAGAATATGGCGCCTTTGTGAAAAATGTAAAAAGTAGTCCTCTATATTTTCATCATTATTTTATATTCACAAATTTATTAGTTCAATTGTAATGTGATTAAAAAAAGGAAATAAAATCAAATTAGTTCCTAAAGCTGAATATTTCTTAATAAATTTGAAAAAAATTAGCAAATGAATATTCTGGTAAAAAAAAAAAAATTAAATCCACATGGCATGTTTGTCTGACATATCCCGGTTTGGTAAAAGAATAAAAATTTTGGATCTGATTTATGTGGAAACTAAGCATTGCAAAGAATCTGCCTTTTAAAAAATATTATTTCTTCACAAAATTGACTGTTTGCAGATAAAAGGAATATTGAACATTGCTTTAATGTATTATCACTTCTATTCTAAGAAAACCTTGATACGTTAAGTTTGCTGGATTATTTATAACAAAGAAAAAATGGCTCTATGTATCCATGTAGCAAAAAGAGGTGCCATTATTCATTATTATTTTTTATAATACAATACTTACAAAATAAATAAACACATATTTACAGAACTATCTTATGTATCTCTCACATCAATTCTGAATATACAGAATATAAACACATGATATTTCAATACTTTATTTTTAAGAAAACCTAATTCAAAAGGCCCCTCTCTTCATGGTACACTTCCCCAGAGAATAAGCCATATAAACTTGATATTGGAACATTCTTATGTCTTTGCATTAAGATTTCAGAAAATCTAATTACATACTGTTGCTATGCTGATATCTGTTGGTTTTTACTGGGAAAAAAGTGCCAATGTATTGATAAAAAATGAGCATGTTCATACCATTGCATTGATAAATTTTAAACTAAGTTCATTCGGGGGGGTAAGCTCTGACTCAGCCTACATTTTGATCTGTAGATGGCAATACTTTAAAGTGGGTATAGAAGCAATAGAAGGGAAATAACACATTTCCCACGGTTACCAAAATCATAATCAACCCACCCTCTGCTGTTTGTTTAAACTGTCCCTCAGTAAGTGGAATAAGTAACTATTTAATAGAGGCTTGTAAAAACAATGAATACATTGTGGGACTTATGAAAAACTAAAAAATGCATCACCTTTGCTGAAATGCCTATGTTATATGCACTTTTCTTCTGATGGTGGTTTACAAAATTGCAGACTGTTAGCCACTGTATAGTACAGTACAATTAGTATAGAATAAAAGCTAGTGTCAAATAAAGTTAGTGCCTGTCTTTCAAAGAAAGGATGAAGCAATCATTCTGACCCTACAAGATGATAAAATGTTATTAAGATGGTGTCAACATTATTTATATTTTGCAGCCTCATTCATGATTATCACTCTCATCCTAGTTTTGCATTGCCCCACAAGAAACAGTGATTTATATAAAAAAAAATCAATAACAAACTGTCCATTATAATAAAAAAAAAATCCTGTTTATCCAACAAGACAGAAACACTGACTTTAGTTTCACATAAATCAGTTGTGATTTAATTTTATCAACTTATTCCCAGATCAAGGTATACATTCAATTAATTGAATAAATCACTATATTTATTTTAAAGTGACACAAACAAATCACGGAATACATTTTCCTGTTGTGAAAGACTAGTTTGGTCTTGTTAATTCTGATCAGTGTATAATTAATTTTGAATGATGAAGCATTGTTCAGGCAGATATATTATTCAGTGACTATTACAAGCAATGATTTAGAAAAAGTGGAAAAAATATGCCTGCCATTAAAGTTTCAGAATTAGCAATCTGTTTTCACACAGGCGTATTCTGTCTTCATTTGCTTGTACTGAGTTCTGTTTTCGTCAAGTCATTGGTTGTGATTTTAAAAATAAATGCTGTATAATATGGTTATTTAGGTTTGCATTACATCAATTATCAGATCAAGGCACTGATTTAAAACTGAAAAAAATATCTGCAGTATGTGTTCCTTAAAATAATGTGATTTGCATATCAGGTTTCTTGTGCCTGATTGAAATCAGTGTGCTGGTCATTGAATACAAGATATATACTAGGATAAACGTTGACCTCTTGAAATTATGGTATGATTGAAACTGCATAGGCCTATAGTTTCAAATAATCGTTTTCCTGGAATCTGTTGTAATTATTTTAATATAATATGTAAGATTACAAACTTTATTCTTAAAACAAGCACCCTCCATGAGTTTTAAAACAAAAAGTCATCGGCGATAAAGAAATGATCTCTAGTCAAATTTGTTCTGATTGTAATTTACAGAATTGTGAACTTTTACTCCAATTTTTAATTTTAATCAATTCACTAAAAATTTTATAAATGTATAAGAGAGGCAATATATATATTTGTAATTTAGTAATTGATATTTTATGTTTACAAAGTGCACACATTATAATTGTTAAAAAAAAAAAAAAGAAGAAAAAAAAGTATTCACGTGGTATAATAGAATTTTAAAAAGTGTAATATCAAATACAATTATATGAAGACAAAGAAATGCATAAAACATTAAAAAATAATAATCATATCCAATTCTTAATTAACAATGCATGCTTATTGAAGAATATCTTATTAATAACATTTTAAATTTACAGTAAGACTTTCACTATTTTTTTCTCTGGTCTAATGGACATGACTAAAATATACATTTTATATAAAATAATATATTTAAATAATTTATAAAATAAAATCTATACCAGATATTCTAAAATTAACAACTGATATTGCTTTCTCATAACAAAGACAACATATATTCCAAATTTTATTAATGTAGATTGATAAATATATTTTTTAAAATTTTCCTTGCAGTATTCTGGTTGTATACAAAATAAAAAAGATGGTACAGTGAAGATGTAAAGAGCATAATATTTAATTCTATGTTGCTAAGAGAGCTAAATGACTAACAGCTTTCCAGTGTGGTATGGATAGGGTATATATATTAAAAAAATAAACAACTTTGAACACAGTTTTCAAGTTCTGTAGTCTTTAGTTTACTTTAAATGCGTTTTTCTCAAAACAACTTTTTTCCTCAGTTGAACAACATGCCAAGGACCCTTTTGAATAGTTGTAATTATTCCATGTCCCTGAAATTTGGTATATTAGTTCCTCATACATACAGTTAAAAAGTTATGCATGGATGAAAGCCTATGTGCTTTAGTTTTTTTTTATAAATTTTTAAAATTCTACATGTACCCACTAAAAAATATTTTTGATGGGTACAATTAAATTTTTTTCTTAAAATTTTTTAACAGGCATGCCTAACTTTTTGGAGCTTGTCCAGTAGATAATAAAAAAAAATATATATATATATTTTTTAATTCATGTTTGAAATATTTTATTAATTTTTTACAAATGCTGAAATAGTACACGTTTTCAAATATTAAAAATTAATAAAATAAAAACTAAACAAGATATTCTAAATCTGGCAACTGTTTTTGCTTTCTTATACAAAAGACAACTTATATTCCAAATTTGAAGGCTGTAGGTTGATAAATAGTTTTTTTCTTCTTGGTGTGTGATGTTTATAATTTTAGCATCTAGAGTTATCTTTTCTTGTTGAAATTAACGATGATTTAAAACTATTTTTTTCTAAATAATAAAATTATCATCCATAGCTAAAATTAAATAGCAAATAAAACAATATTTATAAATATGATCTGCATCTTTAAAACTAAATATTTCAAGAAAACATTTTCAAATCTTTGCAAAAGAGTATCTCCAAGACCGGCTTATATTTGAAAGTGTTAATTTGGAAACTGTCAATAATTCTACATGAAAAATAATAATATGCTTTCAAAAAAATTCAAGAAAATGAAAATAAACATTAATAAACACTCGCAAATAGATCTTACTGATAAATGGTTTCAACTGATCGTATAGGGCAGAATAATCAGCATTAGCATCGGTACACCACCGTGTCTCAGAAATGTAAGCCATGACTGTGAGTGAACTGAGAAAGATACTATGGAGTTTTCAATTTAGCAAGAACTGCATGGATTAATAATCCCGTATTGTGTAATGCTTTTGAAAAGAAATTGAAATGCTGAATAAAATGATATTTTTTCCATGATTTTGTGAAAAATATTTGACCCCCCAAATTTGTCTCAAACTTTTAACTAAATTTTTTTTGGGTGTCATTTAACATACAATTATGAAAAAAATATGAGTGTACAGAGTTATTTCTCTTCTTTTTAATGGACCAATCAGAATTTAGCTTACTTATCCATACAGGTATTGCAAAATTCTTAAAAAAATGGTACTCAAAAAGCAAATTTTACTTTTTTGGCTGAAGCTCCCGATGAGAAATTTTCAACATAACCCTAAGGTACTTTCGTCAAAGTTTAATGATACAATAATAAAATTTAGATGAAAAGCAAGAATATACTTGAAAAGATGAAGCATATCTTTATATTTATATAAAAATGGTTAGTTCAGATTTAGTGTGAAGAAAACTGCTGTTAGATAAAGTTCAGTAAATTTGCATGCGAAAGTGCATTTGTCCCCTGTAAAACAGCGATGTTGGGACTATCTAATAGTATACATATAAAATATCTATAGCAAAACTTCTCTTACAAACCTGCTGGATCTCATATGGATTGTAGAGCTTTAGCTTGGAGCGATGTTCATGCCGAGAACAGTAATAAGTATTGGTTTTCTGAAAGTGGGAAATAAAAGGCATGACAGAGGTGGGCTGGACTGAGACTGGTTGGAGCAGATGGTGGGAAAATGACTGTGTATTGAGGGCATAGCCCCCAAGCCACTGCATACTGGAAAGTGAGGTGTCCAAAAGCCCTTCATCTGTACAAATAAAATAAAATAGATAGTAAGTAAACATGAGCAATTAGTCAGGATCTGAATGAGTTAGAGACATACTGAATGAACTGCAAGAAAAGACCTTGAATAGCGATGTAGAATATCTTGTCTGAAAAGTGAAATGATGAGTGCACATTTCATTTAGATAGCTTCATTCATCCATTAAATGACTGCTCCAGAATTTTATTACATCTGAATGTCAAACAATTTAGAACCAAAATTTATTGTAGCACTTTGTACCTTTTTATCCCAAACTTTACATGTTCTGGTAATATTTGTATTTTTGTTTTTATTACACACCATGTGCTCTTGTGGTGATTATTGGACAATGAGATGATAATCAAATCATACTGCTTACCTTCTTCTAAGACTCTTTAGTACTACTAATTTTTAAAAAGTAATGATATATTTAAAGCAAATTTGATATTCTCTGGGCACTAAGCTGTATTTGCTTCAAGACAGTCTATAGTTGAAGACACTAGGTTCTATAGCACTTAATATTATAAAATGAAGTTATATTTGAACAATAATCTAATGTAATAATTTTGACATTATACAACAATTCATGCATCATCATTTACAATTTAATGATACATTAGTTTAACAATGAGCAAAATATAGCATGATACTTTATACTGAATGAAGTAATATTGTGACAACATACTGCAATACCACAATCTCTGTATCACTATCAGGTGGTTTAATTTCTCCTATCATCTAAATAACAACAGAAATATAGAGATGATATGATAGAGAAGAAAACAGAAAATAGCCTGTGAAATATATTTAAGTGGGTCATTAATAAAGAGTGATAATTAGCAAACAGATAATAAAAATAGATTATTTTTAAAATTTAAAACAAGGAGAACAAAGGTAGGCAACAGTTAATTACTTCACAGCTGATGTTAAGGCTGTACTGTTATATTCTGTTCTATGCTATATATGTTATTAGTGGATTTGCAGTGCAAAAGTTAATAGAATTGCATAAGAGTATAATTGTTTTCAGAACTACATATCATTTATAAATAGGCAGTCCCACTAATTTTTTACTTGATATTGAACAAATGTTTTATGCTCAAATGTGTGAACTGATGAAATAAGGTTGTACAGAAAAAAATATGATTTAGTGTTATAATCTGTGATCAACATTTTTTAGACGTAACGAATGTGCAGTTTATCAAGTTCAGTACAAGTAAAATATAAACCACATTGATCAACAGTCCAGCATTTTAAAATTAACACAATCACGGACAACAAGAGAAAACAGACATAATGCAGAATTGAAATTTAAGTTTATTATAAATTGTGAAGAAAAACATGCGTTTGTTTCATAAAATTGCTTACAAAACGCAACAAACTGGAATATTCATAGCATCATACATTCAAAGCATAATCAACTGATGAACAAAGTATATCCAGAATGCATATTAATTATTATTAAATCATTTGCTATGTAGTTAATGCCTATTTTTTTTTCAAAGGCATAGCAACAAGAGTGAAGAAATTATTTGATATTGAAAATGGCAATTTTAACCAAATTTAACCAAAAACCAACAAATTTAACCAAAAAAAAGAGCAGTAACCAAGTGCTATAGAGAAAATGAAAAAAGCAAATTATCATATTTCTAAAACTATACAACATACAGAGCTGGTTCACACACCAAAATGATCAGTAAATTGTGCTCTAACTAAATATATAAAGTTAAGTTACATTTAATTTAATTTATTTAATTTACATTTTTTTTTTAATTTTATTATAAAATTTCTATTTACAAAGAAAATGAAAACAGATAAATTGTCACATCTCTGAAACTATACATATCACAGTTATAGTTCGCCTATTAAAATGACCAGCAGGATGTTATACATGTAACTAAACAAAAGATTTGTTCAGCATTTTATTTGTTTTAATATTTTATAATACAAAATTTAATATTTAAAATCTTAAAACCGTATTAAAACTACTTTATAGGTATAAAAGCACTCTATATACATAAATACATCAAAGATACATAAAGATGTTGAACCCATGCCATTGTTAATTATATCACTACACACACACACACTAAAAAACCCAAAACATATAATTTTATTCTGAAGATTTGACCATGTATTAAATCACTAAAAGTGTGCATGATATAAAGAAATATTAACAATAACATATTTATATAATTATAGTGTAGGCTCTGAATAAAAGATCATTTTTGTTTTATTTATTTCTAATAATGAAAATGCACAATAACACACACAGTAGCACACATACAATAAGATTTATGGGGTACACAATATTATATATGTTTAAATTAATATTAAGTCTTGAACAGAGGTAATGTACTTAATCCCAGTAACTTCATATTGATAGAGAAAAATAAGTAATTTACCAATAATATAATACAAGTAATATCCAATACATAATATTATAAATAGTAAATTCTTCTTGCAACACTCTAAATTCAACAGATGGCCAGGTTCTTCCATTGGTTATCTCCATTGTTACCCCATTTAAAAACAAACTTGGCATTCACATCATCAGTCTATGCTATCACACCACTTCAAAATATTCTTATTTCTATACTGCTCCATCAATATTATTTTGCACTGTGAACTTCAAATGCCTCACTAATGACAAATCCATTATCATAACAAACAGCACACCTTAGCTTGTAAATCCACCATCTTCTTTCAGTCTCTTTGGTGGTTGGCTACTTGGAAAGTTATCTACATTAGTTGTTCTTGCTACTTCAGTTTCATCTAGGCTACTACCTGCATTTACAACAGCTCATCATGTGCACTATCAGATACTGGAGTGCCTTCTAGCAAATATTTGCATAAATTACAAACAAGGGTGTTGATGTCTTTACCTTAAATTCGGACTTTTAGCACCCATAATCAACCTATGATTACTATGGAGTACTACTATGCTAGCTTTATTTAAAGTCTGAAGCTCTTTGCAAAAACTTTATAAGATTAAGACAAAAACGAAATAATAAACTAAATATTAAGTTTGTGTTACAGTAAACAGAACGCTTGAAAGAACTGAAACATTTCAGAACGAGGTTTTTCAAAAGATGTTTACAATTTCAGCATCTTGTTGAAATTAACGATGATTTAAACTATTTTTTCTAAATAATAAAATTATCATCCATAGCTAAAATTAAATGAGCAAATAAAACAATATTTATAAATATGATCTGCATCTTTAAAACTAAATATTTCAAGAAAATAGTATATTTTCAAATCTTTGCAAAAGAGTCACTGGAAGATCAGCCTATATTTGAAAGTGTTAATTCGGAAACTGTCAATAACTGTAAAAAAATAATAATATGCTTACAAAAAAATTCAAGAAAATGAAAATAAACATTAATAAACACTCACAAATAGATCTGACCAATAAATGGTTTCAACTGATCGTATAGGGCAGAATAATCAGCGTTAGCGTCAGTACACAGTGTATCAGAAATGTAAGCCATGACTGTGAGTGAACTGAGAAAGATGCTACGGGTTTTTGAATTTAGCAAGAAATGGATGGACTAATAATCCCGTATTGTGTCATGTTTTTGGAAAGATGTTGAAATGCTGAATAAAATGATATTTTCCCATGATTTTGTGAAAAATATTTGACCCCCCAAATTTGTCTCAAACTTTTTCACTTAATTTTTTGTGTGTGTTATTCTTAACATACAATTATGAAAAAAATATGAGTGTAGAGAGTTATCTCTCTTATTAATGGACCAATCAGAATTTAGCTTACTTATCCATTCAGATAGTGCAAAATTCTTAAAACATGGTAACCCATAACACAAATTTTACTTTTTCGGCTGTGAGGAGGCCGATGAGAAATTTTTGATGCAACCCTAAGGTACTTTCGTCAAAGTTTATGGATACAATAATAAAGTTCAGATGAAAAGTAAGAACACACTTTAAAAGATGAAACATAGCTCTTTATTTTTTTATTTTTAAAAATGGTTAGTCCAAGTTTAGTGTGAAGAAAACTACTATGAGATAAAGTTAAGTAAATTTGCGTGCAAAAGTGCGTTTGTCCCCTGTAAAACAGCGACGTTGGGACTACCTATTATAAATGCTCATTTTGTGGTGACATTATATGATCCTAAAAAAAAAAACAACAAAAAAAAAAAAACAACAAAAAAAAAATACAGCTAAACTTAATAACTGAAAATGTTTGTAAAAAAAACACAAAACTAGTCTTTTTCTCTATTTGACTTTATAAAAAGTCTTAATGCCAACCCTCTCACATCATTCATTGGCTGAGTGTACCATTTCTGACATTAACTCAACCCCCCCCAAAAAATAAAAGTTATAAAAAATGTTGATTTTCACAGAAGTTTTGAAATACATACAAAAGCATCATGTTTCTGCTGTAATGGTGAAACTAAACTTGACTTTTACTAACAAATATTTTAAAGCTAAGCAATCTAATTACCTCATTATAACAAATAATTTTCTTTATTAACCTAAATTAACTTAATCTGGACATACATTTATTTAAAATGGATCACCAGAACTATAAGTTCATAATGTGGAAACCAAATCTGTTTGCAACTATATGCAAGTGACAAAAAATATTAACCATCATATAAAAGAAGCTCTTGTTTTCTCAATGAAACATAAACAGACTTTTTAGTTATAAAGATGTGAACACGATCACTGACAAAGTGTCTATTTAAATATAATTTTTGTAATACATAATAAATATAATTGGGATGTTTAAATTCTTAAATTTAATTCACAGGTTTCTTGCCATTATTTGCTAAGGTTTATTACAAATATGTGAGCTATTTGACTTGAAAAACAAAAGAAAACATATGGACATATACATAAATATGTAAGCTATTTATGATAATGATGTTACTGTTAATCAATTTATTTGAAATTGTAGGAAATTATTAGAAAACTTAGCTATTTAAAAAAAATTCATCATCATCACTTTCTGTGGTGGAGTAAATTTACTTGTCTCTATTTCTAAACTTAATTATTATATAATTTACTAGATGTCAATGTGATATGACCTTCAGTTTGGGTACTGTGCATGATGATATTTTTGTAAGCACCAGAGTTAAAATAACTCAGATAAAAAATATGCTAGAACTTGCTGATGTCATCCAAACCAGTTCCAAGTGAATGAGCAGATTTTCTGACTAATAGTCTCATAACTTGTCCATAACTAATTCATCCAAAGGGGATAGATCAAAATCTACCTGTTGGAGAAATTTGATCTATATTCTAATCGCTGTGATTTTGACGTAACTCAAGTCCAGTCATAAAGGCGATCATTAGCTTATAGCAAGTTAACTGACTGATAAAGAAAGAATGGACTTAGAAATATTTCATACATATTTGCTATTGATTTATGATTTGAAGTAGAAAATGCTATATGTAATTGAACCATTGTTGTATATTATACTTGTGAATTTTGATTGATGCTATATGAATTTTGGTTGATGCTCTATTTCTTAAGCTGTGTGCCTATCGGACTAATGAACATTTGTGCAGGATTTGTAAGCTGAAAATGTGTTTAAGAGAGAAAGGAGTTTAGAGATGAAATATGCCTGAAACTTAGTGCTGCCCTTTTGACTTTTGCAGAGGGGAGCATGCCTTTTTAATGTTTTGTAACCTTGCATCCGCTTCAGACTGCAGTGATTACTGTACTCTACCATAAAATGTGTTGCTGTTAAGTTGATTCTTGTGAATTCCGTTTGAGAGCCAAAGTCAATATGATGGAAACTGAGGCTTGAGTTTGCTCTCAAACTCGTGATATGTTTGGGTAGCGCACACAAAAATTCAGGAGCATTTGGTGTGCTTTGATAGTGCATATGAAGTTCGGAACGATTCTCCATGGTGTACTTTGTGAGTGCATCAAAGATAAAATGTAATGAGAATTGTCTTTCTACAATTTGGCACCTTTGAAAAATGTAAGTAATCTGTGATATGATTATCATTATTTAATATTTTATATTTACGAATTTATGATCAACTTTTGTCATGTGTTAAAGTGAAAACAAAGGCAAATTAGTTTTCTTGAAACTGAATATTTTTGAATATATGGAATAAATTTGAAAACATTAATGCATGAATATTACAATTGCAATGACTGTTTAAATAGCACATGGTATTTATGTAACATAGAGATACTTGATAACAATAAAAGTTCTGAATCTGTTTTTTTTACAAAGTCAATTCCTTTTTAAAATATTATTTTTTCCAAAAATAGACTGTTTCAAGATAAAAAGGATCTAGAATGTTGCTTTAAATGAATTATCACTTTGAAGAAAGCCTTAATATGTTAAGTTAAATTAAATTAAATTATGTTAAGTTAAATGAAAATGAAAGAAAATAGCAATATGTATGCATATCACAAAAAGAGGCGTCATTTTCAGATCAAAACAAAATTGTATTATAAATAATTACAAAATAAATAAATACAAATATCTTATTTATCTCTCACATTAATTCTGAATATATAGAATATAAACTCACATTTCAAAGCTTTGTTTTTAAGACAACACATTTTTAATGTCCCCAACACTATATGGTACACCCATCCAGAGAATAACCTATATATAAAATAATTTTGGAAACAGTTAATATTTTTAAAAAAATAACAATTCACATGCTCTCATCCTTTGACTTATTAATAGAGTTTTCTATTATAAATTGCTTAAAAATACGCACATGATTTACTAATATATTTTATAACTGCAGTCACTTGCTGGCACAACTTACAGGCCTATCACATAGTATGCAAATTACCTTTCAGCAGCTTCTCACCATTTGGATCATCTTTTGGTGCATCACAATTGTCATTTTGCAGTGCTGGACTCTTCAAGTCTGACGTTAAATGATTGGAATCTTCTGATACAGTCCAGCTACTGCAGGTTGCCTCTGCATCAGAATTAAATTGCTTATCTCTTGGACTTGGAACCGTTACATCTGGTGAAGAAATGGAAAGAGATATACCTGAGTCTTTTAAAAGCTCTTTACCCGACAAAGAAAACGGTTTACTGGAACAACTTTGTGACAGAGGGGTTGACGTAGCTAGTGGTGATGTATCAGATGTAATTGAATAGACACCACTAGAAACTACTGTTTTAGTTTGTTTAGGTAAGGAAGTAACTTTGTGTTTGGGTGGTAAAGACTTGTGAATGAAACCTGGTAATTGTGAATGGCTTTCTGGAGTCTGTGGGCTAACAATAAAGTTTTGCAAGGTCACAAACTTGTCCCCAACATGCAGGGATACAAGAGAAGGTGAAGGGCAAAGGTCATTATTAACATCTGTATTACTTTTGTGTAGCAGGTTAATGGCAGATGAAAGACTTGCATCACTTTCAACAACTCTTGAGGCAGTAATCTGGGAGTGTTTAGTCATAGGAGCAGGGCTTTTAAAAGTTGAATGTTTTTGAGTTAGACAGCCAAATTTCCCATCCTGGGTTGTTTGGACCTGGGATGGTGTCAAGCTTGGCACTTCATCAATTTCTTCTTTTAATATTATAGAGGCTGAGGAGCCACCATCAGTGTTAATATATGTTATGTTTTGCTTTAATGTTTCCTGTGGTTTAATATTTAAATTTTCAAATTTTGCAAACTGACCATCAAATGGAGCTTCTTCATCTTGTTTAATAATCAACACATATGTCTTTTTGCTGTCAGAATGCTCTGCAGATGATCGAACTCCTTCTCTCTGTGGTGGGTGAGAATTAGTGCATGAAGGAAAGCCTGTGGTTGAGTTTCTGGAATGGGTTGACTTGAGCAGTTTAGTGGATGTATCAGACTGACAAGAGGCAGACATACTCTAGCCAAACCTAGTGATCGTCACACGTTTTGCACACACAAGCACCTGAAAAATAAATGTTTAAGTTTTAATTCATCAAACACTAAAAAAATAATATTTTAAAGATATTTTTAAGCAATGGCTTAATATTTTTTAAACATACTATGTTACATTGTAATAGGGACAATCAAATCACTTCCAAATACTGGAAATTTTTCAATATAAAATTGCAATACAGTAATCAATCAAATAAAACAAGGCTGATTTTAATTCTGAAATAGCCACTAGAAAATAGAATACTCATTGAACTTGATCAAGGATGCTAATCTTGAACAAATATACTTCATTTTCTTCCTCTAGAAATCAAATAATTAAGTTCTGTCATATTTGTCACAAATCATTTCTAGAAGTAGAAAATACTTTTTCTTAAGGTAACATTAAATCATCCATGTACAAAAGAAAATGGTCCTAAACTAAAATTTATATCTTAAATTCATTATAGGTATTTATATTAATACTTAGAGAAACCAATTTCTTTAAAATGTATAAAAAAGTTCAGTCAGTTTCATGTTTTATTTTTTCTCTTACCTAAATAATTTAAACAACCAGGGGTCTTTAATTATTAGGACTTATGTCTAATAAAATAATGTTTTTAATGCAAAACAAATATGCCAGATGTACAAAGTTAACAGTAATAGCACATGTTTAATTGCTTGCTAGAACCAGAATTCAATAAATCTATTATAATAACTTGATTATTATTCAGGAATGTTGCATTAGAGTCTTGGTTATCTGAAATTAATAGAACCAAGACTACCTAGATAGTACACAGTGAAAATATATATGAAGAACTCATGAGCTAGAACACTTATTGATCACTGATTTCTTTAACAAAGGACTTTACCCATTGAATTTTTTCTTTTTGTTGTACTATTTATAAAAATATAAATATGAAGTTTGTAAAGGGTACATTTCCTTACTGCTGCTATCATATCATACTCTTGATTATGTAGAATGTTCTAATCAACATCAACATGAAAAAATCTTTTAAAACTTTAATTAGAAATAAGTTAATATTCCTAAATACAAACAACTACTGAATATATCTGACAGATGCAAGAAATATAAAATAAATTATTCTTGGGTAATAAAGTTGGATCAATAGTTTATAATGTAATTTCTGACCAAGAAGAAAGGAACACTATCTTGAATAAACTTGAAATTGGATAACTATGACTTAGATAACCAAGTAGCTATTATTTATTTACTGCTTACCAATCTCTCTCTCCACCCCCACCCCCCCAAGCAATTCTGAAAATAATTATAAATAACAGAGAAATGTTTATGTTCTAACTTAACTTCGACTGGTGTCAGAATAAATTCTACAAAATATGTGATTAATTATCCTCAAAGAAATCAAACAAATTATATCAACCCATCAATAATGTATTTATTATATGATAAATAATGCATTTTTCCTAAACTATAATTTACCTTTTTTACTAATTACTGAGGAAATCTGCAGAACATATGAATTTTATGATATTACTGGACCCCACTTTTCTCAAAAAATTTTTTAGGGATATCTTTGAAGGCAAATCAAATGACATATTTATTATTTTTCAGTAGAGTATTTAATGAAAATATTTTTGAACTGCTTATTGATTAAAATTGTTAAAATAAAAAAAAATATATGCTAATGGGAATCTCCAATTCACTTAAACTTAAGAGCAAGTGAGGAGGAAAATAAGCCAACCATGCAAATGAATTCAGTCAGTATATAAAATTTTAAAGTCCCAATAGATATTGCAATATACATGATCAAAACAATATGTTTCTGCGAGATTGTTTTATATTACCATGTATACAAATGAACTTATTGATAACACAGAGGACTAAAAAGTCACTCTTTTATATAGAACTTTTAGAAGATACAACACTTGACAAAAAGGAAACTAACTGAGTAACTCTGCATGAATATCTTGTGCTATTTAACTGCCAATGGAACAAAGCCCAGAGTATTTTAGTCAC
Organism: Sinotaia quadrata; assembly: GCA_028829895.1. Taxonomy (NCBI): domain Eukaryota; kingdom Metazoa; phylum Mollusca; class Gastropoda; order Architaenioglossa; family Viviparidae; genus Sinotaia; species Sinotaia quadrata. The sequence goes on from CM054184.1 coordinate 35,636,290, forward strand.
TTTATGTCGTCATATGGTGATCTTGTGAATGACTGAAAACTTTAGTTTCTATTCCAATTTCAACACTAAAATAATAACATTTATAAAAGCTGCTGGCTACTTAAACTTTGCCAGGACATTTACAAATGTTGACATTACTGATATTTCTGGTATTTATAAATATTTAATTGAAGTGGATTCCTATTTTCTTTGTCTTTAAGAAATTTTTTTCTGATTTCAAATTTTCATGTGTAAACATGAAGTATGACAACTGTCATTACTGAATCCTAACTGAATATTGGGCTATAATGTTTGGTCAGATTCAAAATACAGTAATTATCTGAGCTTGGAATGAAAGCATAAACAACAACAACAAAAAAAAGAATACTTTGCACCTAGCCTGCATAAACTGGCTATTGTTATAAACAACTTTAAACTAGTTTAAAGACTTTTTTAAAACTATTGATTTTTATTTTTAAAGACACCATCCTATGCCTTCCAACACTATCTAGGATAAGATCAGCTATACAACTTACAAGAAATAAAGAAATAATATTCTGAAGATTATCATTTTAATTTCTTGAAAATAATAGACCTAATGTCTAGAAAGTAGAATAAGGTAAGCTATATAAGAATATATAAATAATAATTATGAAGATTATCATTTTAATTTCTTTAAAATAAAAATTAAGAACTTATTATAAGACACTCATTAATTTAAACGCATCATGGTATTATTACACTAACACAATACAATAAATAAATATATTTAATAAAGGTAGATGTAGTACTTTTAGTAGTAATAATAGAAAATTTACATGTATAAAATTAAAAACGACACACGAACGCATGCTATCATCTGAAGAAAAGCATTATTTAATATAGAACATTCTGAACGATTTCAAGTTCCAAATATATAGGAGCTCTGGCAGCATTTTTAATGTTGATTATGTTTTCCATTTACAAGCAAATGAGGAGGCTATTTAGAGTTAAGAGTAAGAACGGGGGTGGGAGAGACCCGCCGGAAGCAAGTAAACAAAGAATGGCATGAAAGCTAAAAGATTTGGGTCAGCGAAAAAGCATATGTTCACCCTAGTGGCCGATTAAATAAAAAGGCAATCCAATAAGTGCAAAGTTACAGTTTTGTTATATAACAATACACTTTAACTTGTAGTCGAAATCGTAGTTCGTACTTAGGCAATCACGATCGTTGGGTTTAGTAGGGCCTATAGTTTCGTACGATATTGAGTTGCCAATGACTTAGAAGATTAGGCATATTTTATGGAAAGTACTTTTTTGCAAACATTTTGGATAAAAAAAATAAGACATACCTCCTTGCAGTAAATAATACACTTTTACTAAGACTGATTTACGAATATTTTATGCTGGTGTTTTGGATTCTAAGCACGTTACACAACGTAGCAACCATGTTTAAATTTCGAGTCATGAACATAACCGACCAATAGTGACGGGATGTTGAGAGTCTCGCGAGAAAGTAAGTTCTTCTATTACACAATTTCTGATTGGACATTTATTTATAATTAACTAATTTATTGTTTACATACTGAAATGCGGAAGTTGCCGTCAGCAGTGTACTCATTTGCAATCAGCTGTGTGTGTATGTGTGTGTGTGTGTGTGTGTGTGTGTGTGTGATTAATCTATGAATGTATACAGTTAGTATTCATTTAAATAAACAGTTTACTAACTTAAGGATACTAAGGCATGCATAATAAAACATCAAATTTATAAATAAATCTTCCGGTGAGTCTTAAAAAGGTGTAGAGAACAAGGTTTTTACAGAATATCTGATAATCACAATTCTTTCAAAGGAGGGGGGTAGGCGCTTCCGGCTTTCACTGATTTTGCATTACATGTCTGGCTCTGGTTTGTAAATACCTTGTCTATTTGACCAGCTTTTTGAGTGATCAATACAAAGATTTGTTTGATAACATGAAAATCAAAATTCCATATAACACAATCCCTAAGAAACAGTGGCTTTTATAATAATAATTTATTTTTCAAAGACCAAATATTCTAAGGATGTCCATCATTCAAAGTGTGTGGGTGTTGGAATTGGGTGAAAAAATTTATTAGGACTAGAGAGGAGACTATAATTATATCGTCACCACCACTCCGCTCTCTGACGAAAGGAGGCGTGGCTAGTCAGCACCACTAGGACCTGTTTAGATGTTGTCACAGAGTCCACCCGCAAAAACACTATGGATGTTTGTCTAGGTCTTTTTATTCTGCATGCAGGGTTATGTTTGCTGGCATGCAAGATTGCATACAGAATGATAAATGTGGGGGCAGTACAAAACAATAGAACATAAAAACACAAGACAAGCTGCACTCGCCCTTTCAAAACAATAATAGACAATAATAGTTTTGAAAATTATAATTTTTGTTTATTAATCTATGGGCTCTCTTTCATGAGATGGTTAATAGGTCACAGTGAATCATTCACAAACATACACTCTGGGATGGGGATAATGATGAATGATGAAAAAAAAAAAGTAAATAAAATACATAGATTGGTAATTCCTGCTGACAGTAGCTATCCTAGTAGCATAAAGTTACGTTTTTGAATTGTTCAGTAAAACATTCTGGAACTATCAGTTCTGTGATAAATAATAGTTTTTCAATGTTTTAAACTAAGAATCCTTAATTACACAAATAGATAAATAGATTTATTTTTTATGTTCCATAGAATTTATGAAGCCAAGACAAATGAATAAATAGTTTCAAATTCTTAATAATACCTAATTTGAGTTAAATTGAGTGCACTGACGTTTTTCTAAGTATTTTAAGTTCTGGTTTTACTTTTGGTCATGCTGAAAACAACTGTCTCTTGACACAAATATTAGTGTCAGAGAATCAACCTCTTGTCTGTAAGTTGAGTCTATTAGTCTCCACTATCGCTATTATGTGAAAAGTTGCTGTTGTGCTCTGGATCCACAAAATTGAACTGCCTGTCTGTAGGTTAGGGTTAGAAATGGCTCCACTACTGTTAATTTGCGACAAGTATGTTGTCAAGCTTTACTGTATAGTGGTGTGTCCTCATGGCATGGTTTATGCCCTCCATCAGTTTGCTCAGATGCAATCACCACTCATGGGATAGGTTTGGCTCAAGGTTTTCACCCGTCCCCTGGTAAGGTGTCCTAGTCAACTGCTTTACCTCACACTATGATTGGTCTATGTATCTTGCAAAAATAGTGAGGATTTATTGAGTCCAGTGAACTTCCATTGTGTCAAAAAATATCCAATTGTTTTGCCATCACAACTGGGTATTCCAACATGGTGGTGAGAGATGCAAAAGAAAAAAATCTTTACATGCACAGTTAACAGAACACATAAGTGGAATAACAAAACATAGTCTAAGTTTTAAGTCTTACTGCTATGAAATGTAGGTGAATTTACAATTTTACTTTAGCCAAGCATTTAAAAAAAACACTCTGACTATAGTTATGCAGTGATCAAGCGAGGTTGACCAAATGAACAAAGTAATAATTTAAAAAAAATTCTGGCAAGTCTACCTCCCACCCCCATGACACATATAAGGATCCATTTTTGGATATTTTCCATATTTTCCCCCTTCTGATCAACCAATCAGCAAAGATATTTTAGTGTAGTTTAATTGTAACACAATGCCACCCTAGTTAATGGTTATGATTATTATTAATAATAATCATCCATAACTAATTACAAGTGATGAGATTCTTAATTTATGTTAATAATTCTCTAGTAGACAACAGTCATGTCTCACTTGGCGGATATGTGGGTGCTGTAAACGTTTTTTCTCTTTCACAACATTAAGGACAAACATTCACTGTCACACAATATTTTCATAGGTGGAAAACTTCTTACCAGAGGAGAAGATAAATCCATTTCTAATCTATATTTAGTGAGCCCCCATCCACACACTATCTCTCCAACATATGGTTATCAATAAGTCTGACAAGGTCAATAAACTTAACAATGAATTTATTAAATCAACAATCAAATCTACTTATAACAAATGAAAAGGTTATTTGACATAAATATTTCCATGAAACATTGTTCGAATAATTTCAACACATATACAGTCTTATATCCTAACACACAATTCAGCAGATTAGTGTCAATATAAATCACAGTGTAATTTGTTATCAGAGAGCAGAATGGAGTTATAGAGATAATAGTTTGTACATAACATTGTCAAGGCAATGAAAGTCTTTTGTGTGCTTTCATAATGAAGTCACAATTTTATTGTTCACAATAGAATTGTCAGTTCTTCACATGTTTCTCTTGCACACTGTAGAACACTGATTGGCCACTAATCTCTTGAGACTACTCTGGGTGCTCCTTTGCCATATTAGTTCCCTCAAGCAGAACAACAATGTAGCAATTTCCAGTAATTTCCCTGTAATTTACCAGAAATTCCACAATGTAGTCAAGCACACTTTGCCACCATACATCAACAGAGTGCAGTGTATCTTTACACTTACACACTGGGGGTAGAAACCTCTTCAGTCTACCATGGTCATAGTGGTTTATAAATCAGTAAACTGGGAGATTCTGGTAAAGCAAAAAGATTGCTTCTTCCCTGTAAAATATAACCAGGGAACAAATACTAAGTTTTCCATTTTATTCATCTCTAACTTCATTCTTTTTTACATTCAAGTCTCAACCTACAGTTGCCTGCAACAGTATTTATTAGCCCGATACACACATACTGCTTAATAAATACAACTTATTAGTTTATGAACATGTTCACTAGAATCAATGTCAAGTGTTTAGCATACTACATAAAAGCATCATAGTTCACAATTTGTAGAAATAATATTCTACTCACATAATACATATCTATGTAAAATGCAAATATAACAAATCAAGAGCAAAATGTACAAAATATTTCTAAGTTCATTCTCTTTCAATCAATTAATTAACTCACCATTCAGCCACTCCAAATTCAAAGTGATTAGAAAATACAATGCCTTTCAACAGGCAAACCTTTGACCTCAGCCCATTGGCTGGTCTCGTTCTTGTAAATCATAACCATTAGATAATAATAATTTTAAAAAAACTACTCATCCACCTAAAAGTAGTTTAGATTTAGATCTAGGTTTAGATTAGATCAGCAAGTCTAGCACATTTTCCAACTCTTGGTACTTATAAAAATATCATCATAAGCAGTGCCCAAGACCAGGTCCCTTTGACATTTAACAATGTATATAACAATGAAGTTTTGAAATAGGAATAGGCAAATTTACTCCACCACTTATTCGTTATGGGAAGTATTTTCAGTCTGGGCCGATTTCATGATGGGGATTAGGGGTAGGTGGGGTGCTTTTGGGGGAGGGGATAGGGTGGTTGGGCCTGATGGCTAAGTTAGTTTATGTTGCTATGGAGATAACTTTTTGAAGCTTAGAAGGCATATATGCTGAACACGTCTTTACTGTGTGTGTATTTGTTCTCTCATCAAAGGGATATTGTTGTTGTGTTGGATGCTCACTTCCATATATGCTGACATACACAAAAATAATGGTTATGACATATAGGTCCCATCCCAGGAAAAACAATGGTTCATAACCTGATATTAACCCCCAACTCATACCTGGTGAATGGTGAGTGATGGCAGATTGCCGGCACCAGTTTAGTGGGGATGGGGACATAGGAATAAATTATAAATCAAGGGCTTGAATTAGGTTTCACACTGGAACCAAGGCACCCCTTCAGGCTTCATTGCGAACTGTGTCGAGGTATCCAACACAAAAACATCGAAGGGATAATAAGGTCAAGATTATAATGCATCTCAAAACTATGCCTAATAAAGTAATAGGCATTTATTGTCTGAGAACCCTCGTAATACTTCCTGAGGTTTTGTATGAGAAAGAACGGTTATGTTTTTATTGGGGTGTGGCGTTGTGTGTGAGCTGGGAGAGGAAGGGAAGACCTGCCCTTCATATTTGCCACATTGGGTGGTGGTATGATGGGGCCACATTGGGTGGTGGTATGATGGAACGCACCAGATTCGACATCTTTGGAAATTGTGGGGAGCTGGTTTCCTTCCACACCAGCCAGTCCCTCTCCCGGCCTGTGTTTTGGGTGTGTACCTCATGTCAGGTTGGTCAGAGTATAATATTGCCCAGTGTCACAAGTCTGATAAAAATGCCGACCTGATGACCCACTTGCCTTGTTTACTTCAAATTCGAATATTTGAAACCCTTGGCCCTTTGTTCCAAGCTTCCTTTTTCTAGGTGCTTCTAGAACAGGTCAAGATGTTGTGTAACTTTAGGACCATTGTCCAGTTCTCGAACCAACCACATGCTTTGCGAACAGTCACGTGATACGCAATATACCTTTCTATATATGTACCCACACGCTTCCGCTCCCTCACTTCGAGCACATTTTAGCTAATTCCATCAGCTTACTCGGGTCGTGAGAGGCAGCCGGCGCCATAGAGAATCAAGGTACCCTTCGACTTCTCTCAAAGGTATCATTTTATTTAATAGTATTTGCCTATGTATTGTTAAGTATGTATTTGTGCTATGTATTATATGATTTCCATATACACTTGAGCATGGTTCAGAGAAATAGCTGAAAACCTATATGTTACGGAATATAAATTTATTGTAACCATTTTTCCATTTCTGTACTTTAATTTATATTGTTTTAATTCACTAAGAGCCAGAATGCTGCGCTCGATATGAATTCTTCATGTAATTCAATTATTGCGTGTAATTTAAATTGTAAATTGTGAAGCGCTCTGTCGGCTTGAATTACCTCTTGTATGAACATTAATTTAACGTTGTATCTATTTTATTGCTTCATACGTCATGACTGTTAAATGGAACACATGTGAGACGATTATATCTAATTGTAAGCGACGCGAGGTCGAAACTCTTTGTTCAGCGCATTTAATTGAGCCATGCCCAAGTAGGACGTGTTAGGTTGAGAATTATATCCAAACACGTTGCATCCACAGGTCGGCTCATGGTTCATGTTCACCCATGCCTCACCTGCATTAGCTTATTGGTATAAGCGTGTCGAAATCCACTCTGAGGGCCATGCTGCAAAAATTCCAGTTCCTAGCCACTAACAAAGGGACATCATTCCTTATGCACCACGTGTGTCGTTAAAGGGGGACTGAGGGAACGAATCAGCATGACTGAGTGTTGAGACCAAGGATACAAGAATAGAGCTAAGTGCAAAATCAAGTGTACAGATCTCAAAGGAACACTTTTCTGGCAATTTAGATTGACAAAAATCAGGCATAGGCGCGTAAAGACAGAGTGAAGACTATTCGCGTTGCATTCGATTTATTGTTAATTTGTTAAACTTTATTAAATCTTATTTTCTTTGTTAATACCTCTTAGTAGTTGATTTCTATGCACAATAGACCAATTAGATTAATTCTTAGATTTGAATGGGGGCGGATGAGCAGAAAGATTGATGACGAGTGCATATTAATTTAGAGGGACTTAACTGTTTTCAAATCTAGCTAAAAGTTCGCAGTTTATTAGTCTGTAAATTTGTCGTCTGAACTACAAGACGCACTTTTAATTAGTCAGATAATAAATTGAGCAACCAGTCTGCGTAGAATACGAGAGGAAGAATTAATTATATTTAAAGTCTTTTAATTATTCTAAGCAGGGTCTTTAAATAAATACTGGAAACGTAACAAGTGTGGGTCGTCGCGGGATTGATATGTATTAAATTGTAAATTGTAACATTTTTATACATAGGGCGCATCATAACCTAGAAACGAACGAACGAACAGAATTGCCAATTGTTCTTTTGATTTTTGTATCACTGATTTTCTTTGCTTTTGTTGTGACATGTGCATGTATTCTTTTGCAGAGTAGCGTGCATGTTAGTTAATGTTGATATATTTAAGCGTAGTTAAATATGTCATGTTAGCTATTGAATGATTTATTTAGTATTGTGTTACTGAGTACTTCATTGTGAGGAGTCGAAGGTTATACCGCCAGCTAGGAGAGTTATCGGTAGTAACAGACTTCGGACTATTATATTTAGGGTGCTAGATATAATGTGTAATGTTGTATGGTAGGAGCCGTGACATTACGAAAGTCTTGGAACAGCGGACACTGTGACAAGCAGGTGAAACGTGTAAGAGTTAACGCGCAATTTATTTCGGAAGGTGTTCTGAGTAAATTAAATAATTTTTGTAAGGTTGTAGCCTAAAAGTTATTTTCGGGATAAGCGGAGTTATCGCCGACGGTTAAAACACACAATTCACGAGATACATTCTTATTGTAGCCAGCGCGCTAAGACAGTAAAATGGATCGCAAACAGGTTATCGAAGACCTGAAAGAAACCGGTATCATGATAGGATATCAGGGTGACGAACTGACTAGCTACATCAAAACTGAGCTAGAGAAAGCGGAAAAAGCGGAAAAAGAGAGACAAGAGATAGAAAGGGAAGAACGGTTAGCTGCCCGCGAAGCTAAGAAGTTAGAGGCTGATAGACTAGCCGAAGCTAAAAAGCTAGAAGCCGAAACCGAGGCTAAACGCATAGCAGCCAATGCGGACACAGAAGCAAAACGCATCGCAGCGGATACAGAAGCCAAACGCATCGCCGCAGACGCGGAAATAAAACGGTTAGAATGGGAAGTAAAGAAACTAGAAGTTACCAACCCAGACCGTGATCGCAGAAGCAGTGGTGATTCGCGTTCTAGCGATGGAAATAATCACAGTAGAATTGAAAATATCATTCCAAAGATAAATATGGTCCCATTTGATGAGAACAAAGATCAAATAGACGCGTATTTAAAAACGTTTGAAAAGTTAGCCAGAGCAACGAACATTCCAGCGGAACATTGGGCGATAAATTTATCGGGATTATTGCAGGGCAGTGCGAAAAACGAGTTCAATAAGCTTAGCGATTCTGAGTCAGATAATTACGACACAGTCAAGGCCGCATTATTGAAACGTTACAAACTCACAGCAGATACATACCGACGTAAGTTTAAACAGGCCACTAAAGCCAGTTCAGAGACGCACGCACAGTACATACGGCGCGTAGCTGACTTGTTCCAAAGATGGATAGATCTAGCCGAAACTCCACAGACGTACGCAGGTCTTAGGGATGAAATGGTAAAAGACCACATTCTCGGGTCATACAAATCAGATCTACTGATTCACTTAGCAATAAGGGAAAAATCTACGCTAGAGGAGATAGGCAACGCCGCCGATCGCTTTGATGACGCACATTCTCAATTCTCGAACGCACACGCGAACAACAAGTCTCGACCGAACGAACCGCAGACTCGAAAGGATAAGAAAAATGACGGGAAGGCACCTAATGAGCGTGATGATAAAACATCTAAACCCGACACTAAAAACAAGTCCGACAAACAGAAAGATAAAAAGAATCTTGCATGTTACACTTGTGGTGATAGTGGCCATTTTTCACGAACATGTCCTGAAAAGAAAACAGCTAAAGTTTACGCAGTAGAAAGTCATACACCTAAAACAGAAAAGTCGAATCGAACACCAGTACAGGCAAACGGTCACGATACAATCGCTTTGCTTGATACAGGGTGTGAGCTAGACGCTATAGTAAATGCATCATTAGTTAACCGTACCGACTACACAGGGGAGACAATCTCTGTCACCTTTGCAAACGGCGAACAAGACATTTTACCAGTAGCTGAAGTCTCGATTGTTTCAGACTTTGTAGAAGGAACAGTCAAAGCGGCAGTTATGGAAAACTCACCGCATGACGTGATCCTTGGTTGCAAGTATGTTTTGCCGTGCAAAAAACAAACTTCAACTGAACCACCACTGGTTAACGCTGTAACCAGAGCAGCGAGTAGTAAAGACAAATCTGTAACTGCACCGATGTCTGCCGCACCAGCCGTAGATAAAGCAACAGTTAGCGAGATTAAAATATTACAAGCTGAGGACGAAACACTAGACAAGTTACGCAGACAAGCTGTACTTGTTAGTGACGTCAACACTGACGATTCGAATAAGAAAGCGTGCATTATTCTGAAAAAGGGTTTATTGTACCGCTATTCGAAAGTGGGAGACGAATTTCGGAAACAATTAGTCGTTCCACAAACCAAACGAAATGACGTATTACGATTAGGTCATGAGAGTCTTTTTGGTGCACACATGGGTGTACAAAAAACAACTAGTCGTATTACAAGTGAGTTTTATTGGCCGGACATCACTGCCGATATCCGTAGATTCGTGTTAAGTTGCGACACATGCCAGAGAACACAGTCTAAAAATTCAATCAGACCCGCACCGTTAGGAGAGCCTGAACTGATCAGTGAACCCTACAAGCGCGTAGCATTGGATTTGATTGGGCCTATAATACCCACATCAACGAGAGGTAATCGATACGTGCTGACCACTATTGATTACGCAACAAGATTCGCCGACGCAGTACCATTGAAAAATATTGATACTGAAACTGTCGCCGAAGCCCTTTTCGGTCTTTGGAGTCGTGTTGGAATTCCTACTGAAATTTTGACGGATCAGGGGAGTCAATTCATAGGCAACGTAATGAAGGAAGTAAATCGTTTACTTTCCATCAAACATCTTACTTGCACACCATACCACCCCCAGGCAAATGGTCTGATTGAAAAATACAATGGGACATTAAAAACAGCACTTAAAAAGCTCGCCACAGATAAACCGAAAGACTGGGACAGATACATCCCTGCCCTACTATTTGCATATAGGGAGGTGCCACAATCTTCCACCGGGTTTTCACCATTTGAGCTACTTTACGGACGTACTGTACGCGGACCGATGATGATTTTGAAGGCACTTTGGACTGATGAAAAGACAGATGACGAAGTTAAGACAACTTATACATACGTCACTGACTTAAGAAACCGTCTTGAAACTATAGGCAAGATAGCACGGGAAAACTTGACGATAGCTCAGTCTAGACAGGCAGAATATTACAATAAGCACACCAAACCTAGAGAATTTGAAGTTAATGACAAAGTGTTACTGTTGCTTCCTGAAGCACATAACAAACTTCAGATGAAATGGAAGGGGCCCTTTGTAGTTACCGCCAAGCTAGGGGGACTGAACTATAAGGTGCAGACAGGAAAGAGAGAGAAAATCTTTCATGTTAACCTACTCAAAAAGTACATAAGCCGTGAGGATCAAACCACTCAAGCTGATTTTGTCGTAGCGACGATAGTTACAGAAGACGAGGGGGATACTGATTGCGTCACTGGTACTTTACCAAACTGTCCTCTACAGACGGACGAAACTGTCAAAGACGTTAGGGTAAATGAAGCCTTGACAGAAAGACAGAAAAAAGAAGTGAATGAATTGCTTAATGAGTTCTCATCTACTCTGACAGACAAACCAGGGTTGACAGACTTAATAGAATTTTCACTGAAGCTGACTGACAACAAACCGATACGTTTGAAGCCGTATCCGTTGCCACACGCTAAGATAGATGACGTTAGACGTGAGATTAAGACTATGCTAGATCTAGGGGTCATAGAGAAGACTGACAGTGCCTACGGATCACCCATCGTGTTGATTAAAAAACGTGATAACTCGTTCCGTTTTTGCGTAGACTACCGCAAACTCAATCAAGTGACAGAGTTTTGTGCCGAACCTCTTCCCGATCCAGATCTCATCTTCACTAAGCTAGCTAACGCTCATTACTATACCAAAATAGATTTGTCACGCGGTTTTTGGCAAATCAAGGTCAAGGACACTGATCGACACATACTAGCTTTCACTACACCAGTAGGAAACTACACATGGAAAGTTATGCCTTTCGGAGTTTCAAACGCTCCAAGCATTTTTTCTAAAATGATGCGGTCATTGTTAGAACCACTGTACGGACGCGGAGTTGAGAACTTCATGGATGATTTAATTCTAGGCACCCAGACATGGGAGGAGCACTTAACACTCTTACGAGATGTGCTAGCCAGATTAAAGCAAGCCAACCTCACTGCCCGCCCTACGAAGTGTGAAATAGCACAATTCTCCTTAGACTTCTTGGGACACAAGTTGAGTCATGGAACTATGTCGCCAAGTGAAGCTAAGATAGCACAACTTAAGGACACTTCACAACCGCTAACAAAAACACAAGTTAGAAGTTTTCTTGGTCTTGCTAATTACTACAGAAAATTCGTACCAGATTTTAGTGCCATTGCATGTCCTCTGACTGACTTGACACGTAAGAATATGCCTACAAAAGTAGTGTGGACTGATGCATGCCAAAACGCTTTTGACACACTGAAATCTAGACTGACTTCAGATTTAGTTGTTAAACTGCCAGATCTGACAAAACCATTCTTGTTAAGGACTGATGCTAGCAACACAGGATTAGGAGCAGTGTTATTACAAGAACACAATGACACCAAACACCCAGTTGCATATGCAAGCCGTAAACTCACAACTACTGAACAGAAATATTCCACCAGTGAAAAGGAATGTCTTGCAATAGTTTGGGCTATAAAAAAGTTCGAAAACTATTTGTACGGAAAAACCTTTGTCATTGAGTGCGACCACCAGCCGTTGGCCTTTCTCGGGCAGGCGCAATTTACGAACAGCCGTTTAATGCGTTGGTCTTTGTTTCTGACGCAGTATGACGCAAATATTCATTACATCAAAGGGTCTTTGAATGTTGGCGCAGATTACATGAGTCGTGCTTGATGCCATCAAGTGCCGGTACTGATAGAATGTTGTTTAATCAATTAACTGAACCCTACGGATTCCTTCCTGTAAATATGAAATATAGTTGCACACTTTATTTCTAGAGATGTTGAAATTTTTTTTGTGTAAATTTTTCTTCATTGTGGACTTCTACATTTTATCATACATAATTTGTAGGAGGCATTTTATCTTTGGCAAGATAAACGCCTCAAAAGCAAGGGGGTGTCACAAGTCTGATAAAAATGCCGACCTGATGACCCACTTGCCTTGTTTACTTCAAATTCGAATATTTGAAACCCTTGGCCCTTTGTTCCAAGCTTCCTTTTTCTAGGTGCTTCTAGAACAGGTCAAGATGTTATGTAACTTTAGGACCATTGTCCAGTTCTCGAACCAACCACATGCTTTGCGAACAGTCACGTGATACGCAATATACCTTTCTATATATGTACCCACACGCTTCCGCTCCCTCACTTCGAGCACATTTTAGCTAATTCCATCAGCTTACTCGGGTCGTGAGAGGCAGCCGGCGCCATAGAGAATCAAGGTACCCTTCGACTTCTCTCAAAGGTATCATTTTATTTAATAGTATTTGCCTATGTATTGTTAAGTATGTATTTGTGCTATGTATTATATGATTTCCATATACACTTGAGCATGGTTCAGAGAAATAGCTGAAAACCTATATGTTACGGAATATAAATTTATTGTAACCATTTTTCCATTTCTGTACTTTAATTTATATTGTTTTAATTCACTAAGAGCCAGAATGCTGCGCTCGATATGAATTCTTCATGTAATTCAATTATTGCGTGTAATTTAAATTGTAAATTGTGAAGCGCTCTGTCGGCTTGAATTACCTCTTGTATGAACATTAATTTAACGTTGTATCTATTTTATTGCTTCATACGTCATGACTGTTAAATGGAACACATGTGAGACGATTATATCTAATTGTAAGCGACGCGAGGTCGAAACTCTTTGTTCAGCGCATTTAATTGAGCCATGCCCAAGTAGGACGTGTTAGGTTGAGAATTATATCCAAACACGTTGCATCCACAGGTCGGCTCATGGTTCATGTTCACCCATGCCTCACCTGCATTAGCTTATTGGTATAAGCGTGTCGAAATCCACTCTGAGGGCCATGCTGCAAAAATTCCAGTTCCTAGCCACTAACAAAGGGACATCATTCCTTATGCACCACGTGTGTCGTTAAAGGGGGACTGAGGGAACGAATCAGCATGACTGAGTGTTGAGACCAAGGATACAAGAATAGAGCTAAGTGCAAAATCAAGTGTACAGATCTCAAAGGAACACTTTTCTGGCAATTTAGATTGACAAAAATCAGGCATAGGCGCGTAAAGACAGAGTGAAGACTATTCGCGTTGCATTCGATTTATTGTTAATTTGTTAAACTTTATTAAATCTTATTTTCTTTGTTAATACCTCTTAGTAGTTGATTTCTATGCACAATAGACCAATTAGATTAATTCTTAGATTTGAATGGGGGCGGATGAGCAGAAAGATTGATGACGAGTGCATATTAATTTAGAGGGACTTAACTGTTTTCAAATCTAGCTAAAAGTTCGCAGTTTATTAGTCTGTAAATTTGTCGTCTGAACTACAAGACGCACTTTTAATTAGTCAGATAATAAATTGAGCAACCAGTCTGCGTAGAATACGAGAGGAAGAATTAATTATATTTAAAGTCTTTTAATTATTCTAAGCAGGGTCTTTAAATAAATACTGGAAACGTAACACCCAGACAGAGAGCTTCCTACCATTAGCCATCTATTGCATTTTGGAGCACATCGTGATGGAGAATTAACATAGTGCACATGCAAAATGTCACACAAACAGGTACACACAATAATACACTTGAACACACACACACACACACACACACACACACACACACACACACACACACACACACACACACACACACACACACACACATATATACACACACAAGAAGACATATACAACACACACATGTATATATAGGAAAACTCACGAACGAAAGCTAATACATTATAATAATTAAATAGTAATCGCTATTGTGAATTGTGAACTTCAATAATCACGAACAAAGCAGCAACACAAAGTACATTTTCAGAGAAAATATGCCCAAGAAATATGCCAGGAGCAGAGGGACAGGCAGTCTATCTAAGGAGCAAATGGTCATACAATCTTCACAGTTTGACACAAGGCGAAGTTTTTGTTAACAGATTAGAATGATTATAAACTTAAATCTAACTTAAAGTCATAAACATACACAACTTTCATTCTAGACAGAGGGGCTAAATTTGTAAAGTTTGAATGGCAAGGTCTGTAGCTTAGGATGAACGTTTTACAATATTATTAAAGTTTCCGGATTCAGTTTAAAGGTTGTTGTCTTCATAAGGTATTAAAATCCTGGTGAATGTGGTACCACTTTTAAGAAGTATTAGTTTTGGTGAATGAAACCTCACTTGCAAGTAGTGAGAAAGGCATGAATGTGATCCCACTTTTAAGCAGAATTAGAAGCCCCACATTTTTTAAGAAGCGTGAAACTCGTGGTGAATGTGGTCCCAATTATAAACGGTAATAGTCGTTGTGAACGAGCCCTCAGTTTTAAAGAAGCATTAGTGATGGCAAATGGATCCTCTCTTTTACGAGGCTTATATTAAAGCAGTGTTGAACGAGACCACACTTTAAAGAGATATTTGTTGTGGTTAATGAATCCTCTCTTTTACGAGGCTTATATTAAAGCAGTGTTGAACGAGACCACACTTTAAAGAGATATTTGTTGTGGTTAATGTAGCCTCTCTTTGAGGAGGCTAATATTAAAGTTATGATGAATGTGGTTCCACTTTTAAGAGGCATTTGTCGTGTTGAGTGAGGCCTCACTTTTAAGAGGTTGTGATGAATGAGGCCCAAGTTTTAAGAGTTAGTAGTTGTGATAATTTCTACTTTAGTCCGTACCTATCAAATAATGACGTGTGATAGAACGATTGTAGACTACATCAAATCATATGCTAGTTACATATTTTCTAAAGTGATTTGTTTTTCTAGGCAAAGTCGCTTGTTAGATATATTGATCGGGCTACTGACTCGAAATGGGGAGGGGGTAATAACTGGACTCGGATAGAGAATAGCTTTTGATATCGCTAATGCTAGTTAACTGGACAGTCGAAACTAGCCTTGAACCACTGCTAGCTTGTCATGTATACTTGTATAGGATAAAATAGTTAAAGCTGTAAAACTATTGCAGGGTTTCTGGTTTGCTTTTAAGAACTTACTGAATTTGAGGGGCTCACCTGGCACAGGGACAAGAGAGACCACTTGGCAAATGAAGAAATTTAGATATGACACAGTTAAGTACCCTCTGTCAAAGTTCAACTCTTGAGATAAATTTTGTAATATTGGTAGAATTTATTGGTAATATATTTAAATAAATAATATTGGTGGGATTTGTGGGGTATAAAAGTGGAACCACATTCACACTGACTTATGTGTTGTGACCACTGACCCCAATAGGACTCATACCTTGGAGTTCATCAAAGTCAGGAGTGCTTAGTGTCTGGAGAGTTACTATCAGATTCAGAACATTTACAATTCTTGCAGTGATAGTGTTAGGTTAGCTATTCATTTGTGATCACATTGAGTTGCATCCATAAAATTAATTTCACTTTTCTTTTATTTAATTTTTGTTATTGTTTCATACAGTTCTTTATTAATTTTTGACTCATCTCGTTATATTCTCACTCCACATTGTTTGTACTGTCCACATTCTGTTAATTGTTGGTGGAGACACCTGGGGAGCATATAGCCATTCATTACTCTGCATGACACCAATGTTGTCTGTATGTCCATCACCTATTCATATTTTATCATCGGGGAGCTTTCTTAAACTGGGATAGGAAGCAACAGGCACCAGGGCATGACATGTTCAGAACTCTCTTACAGGCAGGACTAAAAACTAGTTTTCAGAACTTTCTTATTTAGACGAAATTAAGAACAATAATGGACAATATTTAGAACCATTGCAGAAGAGCAGGACTCAGAATAATTATTCATTGACATGATTCAGTCTCATACATGGACACAATTCAATCTCATACATGGACACAATTCAAACTCATACACGGACACAATTCAGATTAATCATGAATAGATCAGATTAAGAATTATCATTGAAGAGAAAAAGCTATCTTAGTTGTGGCCTTTGCTCTATAGTCTGACCTGGCGTTAACTACGTTTACATAGCATAAGTGTCACCATTTACCGTCAACATTACCGCGAGGAACGAAATAAGATATTGACATTACTCTGAGGCATGGAAAGATTTGACATTACAATGGTATGAAATAAGATATTGACATTACTCTGAGGCGTGGAAAGATTTGACATTACAATGGTATGAAATAAGATATTGACATTACTCTGAGGCATGGAAAGATTTGTTGACATTACAATGGTATGAAATA
Organism: Sinotaia quadrata; assembly: GCA_028829895.1. Classification (NCBI taxonomy): domain Eukaryota; kingdom Metazoa; phylum Mollusca; class Gastropoda; order Architaenioglossa; family Viviparidae; genus Sinotaia; species Sinotaia quadrata. Next base: position 35,653,384 of record CM054184.1, read on the forward strand.
AGATATTGACATTACTCTGAGGCATGGAAAGATTTGTTGACATTACAATGGTATGAAATAAGATATTGACATTACTCTGAGGCATGGAAAGATTTGTTGACATTACAATGGTATGAAATAAGATATTGACATTACTCTGAGGCATGGAAAGATTTGTTGACATTACAATGGTATGAAATAAGATATTGACATTACTCTGAGGCATGGAAAGATTTGTTGACATTAAAATGGTATGAAATAAGATATTGACATTACTCTGAGGCGTGGAAAGATTTGACATTACAATGGTATGAAATAAGATATTGACATTACTCTGAGGCATGGAAAGATTTGTTGACATTACAATAGTATGAAATAAGATACTGACATTACTCTGAGGCATGGAAAGATTTGTTGACATTACAATGGTATGAAATAAGATATTGACATTACTCTGAGGCATGGAAAGATTTGTTGACATTACAATGGTACGAAATAAGATATTGACATTACTCTGAGGCATGGAAAGATTTGTTGACATTACAATGGTATGAAATAAGATGTTGACATTACCATGAGGTATGGAAAGAAATGTTGTCACTACTATTAGATACGGAATGAGATGTTGATCACTAGAGCGTGGTATGGAATGAAATGTTGACATTATCACGAGGCATGGAAAGAGATATTGACAATACCATTATATATATATATATTACAATATATTATGTACATTATGATACAAGTATAAAGAAAGAATGAGGTGAGATTGACCTACGTCTGTCTTAGAGTCTGTTAATTCTTGTAACTTGTAACGCTGCATGGTCATCTGTCAAAAAAAAAAAAAAAATTAGCTGGTGCAGTTAACAGCTTTAGGAAACTGACAAGCCAATAAATGTTACTCTCGTCGTTGTCACTTCTATTGTTGCTTTTTCTGTTAGAGAATCTTTAGCCTCTTCTGTTTCCCTTCCCCTCACGTCTAATTTAAATTTTCACAAGGATACAACATGACACACGCAAATTTAAGTCAGTAAATAAGTTTTGAAGTTTTGAATGAAGGAAGAAAGGAAGTTTGGAAGGAATGAAAGAAGGAAGTTTGGAAGGAATGAAGGAAAGAAGTTTGGATGGAATGAATTGAAGGAAGTTTAGAAATTTGGAAGGAAGGAAGTTTTGAAGTTTCGAAAGAAGTTTGGAAGGAAGGAAGGAAGTTTGGCAGTAAGTTTTGAAGAAAGAGAAGAAGGAAAGGAGGAAGGAAAGAAGGAAGGAATGAAGGAAATAATGAAGGAAGGAAGGATGGAAGGAAGTCTTGAAGGAAGGAAGAAAGTATTGGAGGATGGGAGGAAGAAAGGAAGAAAGTATTTGAGGAAGCAACGTAAACTCTGAATCGGTAAACATTGTGAGCCATTATTACATCTGAATCGGTAAACATTGTGAGCCATTATTACATCTGAATCGGTAAACATTGTGAGCCATTATTACATCTGAATCGGTAAACATTGTGAGCCATTGTTACATCAGTGGACATCGTGTGACTGTATGAACGAGCAAGTATGAGTCGTGATTATATCAGTGAACACTGATATAACTAAATGTATCAGTGAGCAATATATTAGCCCTTGATTATATCAGTGAACACTGATATCACTGTTTCAGTGAGCAGTGTGAGCCGTGACTGGTACTGACTGAGAATTATTTTATAACAAATTGGTATAATGACTGAAGACTTCATTTTGTCTTTTATTAGAACGTACTTATATATATATGTACACACAAAAGACTTCAGTTTATTACGAAGATGCTTTTCTTACGCAGTCCTTTGAGTTTCGATTGCTTTTGAAAACCGCTCGTAAAGCTCTTTGCGCTAACCGAGTCAACGTAAAACGCGCCCTTTAAAATCGCGTGACGTCACTGTGTGGGTTCATGCGAAGACGTCTTTTAGGAGCGAGAATGTTTTTCTTTTGCGCAGTTCTTGGTCTATTCTGGCTTATTCTCTCTCTCTCTCTTTTAAAAGGTTTTTATTTCCGTCTACTTTCCTTCAAGAATCATCGAAAGGGAGCTGTCAGGTAATGCTTGTGAAGGCCGGGTATTGGGGGTGGCATTCCGTGAGTATATCGGTCGTCGTGGTAGGCAGGCATTGGATCGTGCCGTGGATATTGTGCTCCGTTGGGTGCGATCTCCATGAAGTTGCCGCCATATTGGGAACCCAGAGCCAGCGGCGAGCCTGTCAGACGAGAACGTCAGAATTAGGAATGTTAATTCCCATTTGGTTTTACAAATAATTTGTTTCTATGATTTTAGAGTTGTTTCACCTGCTTGGGGCGCTTTTACCACGAGACCATTTTTTCTTGCATTAAAAAAATTAATAATAAAATTAAAACTGAACTGTAACAGTAAAAAAGTAAAATAATGGCAATTGTTTCTAACGTTCTAAAGACAACAAAAACAACAGCATTTATTATGCACTTTTCCTTCCTGTCCGACCTTTGCAAAAATATGGAACGCATAAATAGAGGAAAATTACCGCATCTGATTTCTAAACTGTAAGTATTGCTCAGCTTCAGTAAAAGAAATATGGTGAGGTAGCTAAACAAGAATAGAATATTACAGAATTAAATGAAAGACGGAATTCAAATGGTGGGATGGGTGGCGGGCGTCAGTATGGGTGAGTTGTCATTAATTCAATTAAAGGCGAACTTAGACTAAATCATCAGCTGAGCGATTAGATTTGATTATACGTACATTGTTAAAAGTGCTCGAAAAACCCATCTATCAATCTATCTATCTATTTGTCCGTCCGTCTGTCTGTCCATTTATCTATCTAATGTCTGTCTGTCTGTCTATCTATCTATCTCTGCATGTGTGTCTGTGTCATGCATAAGGCTACATATGTAAGTCTGAGGACGTACATACGTATTAGAATGTGTCTTATTGTTTTTAGTTCCCGCTTGTGTAAGTCTTTGTGTTTAAGAGAGTGTGCATGTTAGTGTTTGTCATATTGCAGATGGCTGACTAAAAATTAATGTTTTTACGCGTGTTTTGATTCTTATGTGTGCAGCGTTCATATCTCTCTCTCTTTCTATCTATATGTCTATCTATCAAATCTATCTATCTATCTATCTTGTTCTGCTATGTGGAAACTTTTGTGTAATGTAATGAGTACATGAAGTACTGACGTAATTTGCTGTAAAGTATATTGCGAGGGAGTTAACCCCTGTCCTAAGGCCATATCCCTCATCTTTCCCTTCTTCTCACTGTAGGTAATTAACTATAATTAAGTATGCTCCCAGCGTGAATCGCCCTTACAGAAATGCAACACACCTTGAAAGCTCTCTGCTGCCCTCCCATGGAAGTAGCCACGCGCAGAGTTGATACCCAGTGCATCTTGTCCGTAAACAGTACTCCGAATAAATGCAGCACTCCCGTACGCTGACGTCACTCCATGGTGGCCATATTGCGGATAAGTGTCACCTAGCACAGCATGGGCTCTGCTGTCTGTCCAGTACCCGCCGGAAATGCCAGACATGCTGGCAGAAAACGTCACTGGTGGGAAAGCACTCTGAGGGTGGCTAGGGTGTTCCGAATAGTTCTGGACCCTGGATGTTGCCGTCGTGTAGTCGGAAAAGGTGTTGAGGTTGAACTGCGGCAGGTAGGACGGTCGTTCAGCATAGGTCACGCCGTTCAAAGAGCCAATAGGCTTGACAGGGGATGCCGGAAGAGCTGGATAAGCATGCGCCGTGACCTTGTCAGCGTCAATAGGAGAACACTGATTGGGATCACGTGGTATGGAAACTTGAAGTCGTGTAAATGCGGTGCCAGCATGTGGGTGGATGGCGGTGGGGGAAGCACCGAGAATACGTTTCTCGTCGCTAAAATGCATTTCTCCTCCGATTCTCATCTCTCTGGTACTTGAACTGTGATCAACTTCATCTGAATCAAAGTTTAAAATGTAATATAGATTTTAAAAAATTCCTTCCTTCTTTCTAAATTTCTAAATTTCTTTCTTTATTTCAAATTTTTTAAAACTCTGAATTATGATTTTCTTTCTTTCTACAGGCAAGTAACACACAGATGCAAACTCACACACCGACAGTCAGAAACCACAGTTTAAAATGTACATAGTCCAAAACCACTGCAAACAATATAACAAACTCCAAAACACTCAGAAGACAGAGTTAACCTAGCGATAGCTGCCATACCTGCGCTATCCACGAGATCTTCTTGCTTCCGCTTCCGGGTTTTGGGTGAAGATGACGTAATTTTACTGACACTTGTTCGCACTTTTGCTTGGGTCTTGATGACCTCTGAAATAAAGACAATGGAACATACTGACCAGCAAGAAAAATCAAAACAGGTAAAGAAAATCATTGACTAAAGATCAACTAACAATTACAGTAATAATAAATTTATTTGATAATTTATAAATAATACTAAAGCACTTATTAACTGTAGTTTAAATACGTCTAGGAAATATTAGTTTTTAATGAACATTCTAATGGTTTGCTTCACTGAAATGACAACAAATAATTGTAGGCATTATTTTGTATAAATTGTTTCTGTAAGACACCTGTTTTGCAGAAATATAATTCGATTAAATAAGAATACAAAGTAGCGTTTTCAATACGCACCGTACTATCTGAACAGTATAGTAAAGAACTGGCCTGTCCGAACTTTAAAGTAGTGTTTTCAATAAGCACTGGCCTGTCCGAACTTTAAAGTAGTGTTTTCAGTAAGCACTGGGTCTGTCCGAACTTTAAAGAAATATGTTCAATATGCATCTCTCTGAACATTTAAACTAGTATTTCCAATAAGAACCGGTCTCTCTTGTTCAGTGCTTTACACCCAGTTCCTGACGTCACATAATTAAAGAGACACCCACACCACCTATTATTCACTGCACTGGCAACAAGACCTAATTTACACACTGTACATTAGTACATAGGTGTATAAATGTTTGAGTTATGTTTCCTTTGACATCATCAAGTTAGTCGAATGGTTTGGAGAAGATAGATTGGGCTGTCATGCAACCATGGAAAGAACACAGCGTATTTAATTTTGTCCAAAACTGGAAAAGCGTTTAGAGAGAGGGGGCATTGGAAAAGGCGAATATTACACAACAGGTACTGCTCAGTCGGACATATGTAGTTGGGGAAAAACCTGCCATAGAATCATAAGCAATTTTGCACTGATGGATTACCACTAGACCGTGACAAATAGCTGACTTCACAGCGCCAAACTGGAGTAAAAGCCCACAGTAGGGGAAAAAGGGACTAAATGACAACTATATGCAAAAAAAGGAATAAATAGATACCAACAGGTTAAAATCTCCACTCACAGTTCAGCCATTTCTGTTAACCATGCAACAGTTTAACAAAATAGATGGTCAAAACACTTGACTAAGAAAAGAACGATAGGCGGAATGAGCTGATTTCTTCCACAATGTGTAAAGAACCACCGAACCACCCTTTAAGGAGTAGAGTGAGTTTTAACTTTGAACTAATGATTTTTTTCTTACAGGAGAAGTTAGCTGAAAATCGTGAACATGGGAATAGCCCACTTCACGATTTAATTATCATGTATAAGATAAAATATTTAAAGATGCGTACAAATTATTACAGGAGTTTCTGTTTTAATTCCCAGTTATATTTCCTGGGTTGCTTATCCCTTTGGGGATGGATTGAAATGGATTGAAAGACACTCACCTGGCAAAGAGGTGAAGATGCAAAGGGAGACACTCGGAAAATGAAGAGTCTTTGAGTCTTTGACAGGACAGAATTAAGTCTTTTGGCCAAAGATTAGACTCTGAAAGAAAATATTCTTAGAGAGAATTTGTCTTAGAACAGGATATCTTCTGAGACATTTATCGTAGGGAAGATTTCCTTAGAGATCTACAATCAGATACTGAATATATGAACCTGCATTCTTGAGGTGGAGGTCTATTTTGGGCTGCAACCAAAATTTAACATCACTTTTATTTAAAATCTGTTATTGGTTTATAACATTTTTATTTTTCCTTGCTCATCTCGTTTTTGAATTCTTATCACCTTATCTTTATGTCTATCATTCCATAATGTTTGTATTGTCTTATGTTTAATGTGGCGATTTACACACCTGGGGGCCAGATGATCGAGCCATTTATTACCTGGTGTGCGAAGCCAAGTTTGTCTGCCTGTGTGTCAGTCATCTAGCTATCAATTACATCATCGGGCGCTTACTTAAACTGAGTATAAGAAGTGATGGGCATATGGGGTTCAATGTAGTCAATTAATTGAAAAAATCGAGTGGACACGATTGAACTGTCTTCATGGTCATTTCGACTGGAGTCCAATGGATTGAACACATTACGAACCGTGCATTATATTTGCACAACCAATGGATTGTATACAACACCGGAATAGTTTTCTTTAAAATTTTGAAAAACCATCGATGTTGTCTAATGCATCGTGCAAAGTGCAACAGACTAGCATTAAAACTGTGGCCACAAGCATGTTTGTGGTATACATCCTTCTTTCTATCCGCGACTTATTTTGAACATCGCTAGTTTCTCCTTTCTACCTGCATTTTTCATGTGCCTTTGGACGAGTCGTTGCAGTTGTAGGTCACGTGACTGTTCTCTCTGCGTCTCCAGCACGAGGAAGACGTACTCATCCAGCATGACATGGAACAAGTGAAAGGAACCTGTTGATGACGAAAAACGTGTGTAAGTCACGATACAAGATTTTACGACATACATGCGGTATTTTTACGGGACCTCTTGTGCAGGATTCATTCAACAAGTTTGTATTTTATTTGAATGGGAATCAATGTGTGAGATTTTAAAGGATACACGTTGAATGTTTTGAGACTGTTAATGTATTGTTATTTTATTATTTTTTCTACAAGAGGTTTTACGGGATTCATTACATGAATATAGGATTAACTAGACTTCCTGATTTTCTTTTACGGGATTCATTCCACGAGTTTTTTTTTCCAGAATCCGGTGTAAAAATTAAAGAATATATATATTGTGAGGTTTTTAGGAGATTTTATTACAACGAAACTCTACGAGGAACGACATAAGAAATTTGATGGGGTTCGTTAAAAGTAAAATAAGATTTTAAAAGTTCACATGAATTTCTATTGAGATCTTTCATGATTAAAAATACCCTACACAACTGAAATTCAGATTTCAGATCTACGAAATTATCAAAATGCGGCACTTATGCGATTTCTTTGTCGTTATCGGTAAATGGGTATAGACAAGAGAACTGCCTGCCCGCATACAGCTTAACAATTGTATTTGGAATGAACCAAGATGTCGTAGATGTCAAGAAATTATTATGAATTATTCTGATCTGCGAAGACGATGGAAAGAATAATATATGTGTTATCTTCCCCCTCCTCCCCCCATAAAAATTGTGAAAGAAGTCCCTTACCAAAACTAGATGCATTATGAAGAGTCAGCTCTTTCATCAGTAAGGAACCGAACATGGCCCATTGCAACAGGAAACTCGCGGCGCTATCGCGGAATCCACAGCCCTTATCTTTACATGGCTAAATAAACAAATAGCAGCATGAAAATATCCTTTACAAAAGAAAGCAGAACACAATTGTAAAAGATGAAAAGGGGTGAGGGGAGAAAAAAACGACAGGATAAAACATTTAAAAAAAAAAAATGGTTACATTGTACGTAGGGAAATGTGATCACTTAATGAAATGGAACCTGTTAAAATTTCCTTTTTTTCTCTAAATCATTCAGTCCATTTACTTTCATTTACTTTCTTTTTTTCAATCTACTAAAAAACTGATAACTCAGTTTTACTAATCCTCCTATGCTCATTGTATTATGCAGAATTTGTTACAAAAATGTCAGTGTCGCATAGAATCCTAGTAAATAAATGCTTAGATAAATTAAATGCAATAATATCGGTGAAAGCAGCCCAGTAGTGATGAAGATCTATCCATGATGTATCTATCGATGCTAATAACATTTTGGATGTTAGGTTTTCTCAAAGTAAATCATTACGGGTCCATTAGTGACGCCCCCCCCTTCCTCTTCAAGATTTACATACAACAATCTAGAAGCAAATAGAGCAAGTTCATTATACTTGATTGTGTACTGATATGTATGTAATTTGTAATAGAAGCATGTAGACGGTGTGGGGTGGGGGTGGGGTTACATGAATAACTGAGAAGTTGGGGCCTAAGAGGGAGTCTTTGAACATGGATGTCTACCATGAATATATTTATGGGTTAAATGCCAGGTTAGTGCTAATCTGAGTATTTATCCATAATACAAAGATAAGCACTGGTTAGAGTGTGCATTTAGTGCATTTGACTACTCTCCCAATCTCAATGCCATACATGATAAATGCATTATATAATATAGATAGAAAAGGCACTTCTCCCTGTTCAAAATACCTGTCAAGGAGTTAAGATTATTTTTTCAAAGATATACATAAGTAAGATTCTATTTTGACACCGATTTTTATACACAATGTTAAATTCCCAAAAATATAGAGTAAATCTGAGGAATGGTAGAACGAGTTGATAAAATACGCCTAGCATTTACTATCCAAGTCATCAGATATCGGTTCTAATAAGGTATTTTTAAGGAAAAACTGATCTATGACAGTGAAAAATCTGTCACCACAAATCTATACCTGCAAAATAAAAAATTGTCAACACAAATCAATACCTGCAAAACAAAAATGTCAACAATCCCATCGATCCATTCTGTATATGATTCCACGGGTGCCTGTTTTTTCAGCAGACTCTTGAATTCCAGGAAAACTGCAATTAGCGTGCAAATATATTTTTTTAAAAGAAAGGGCATGTTAATCTCACATACATAAACACATGCATAAAAGATACACACACCCAATAATATATACTTATTACAATATACATAGGATAGCTAATATGCAATAGGTCACAAGAAATCAAATTAATTCCAATGCAACAGTTCAAGAACCCCTTAGATTTGGACATTTTTATGCCTACCATAGTTATGGAAACTGAGTGTTTTACTACGTGACAGTAAAATGGATAGATTTATCTTCTCCTTTGGTAAGAAGTTTTCCACATATGGAAATGTTGTGTGACAGTAAATGTGTGTCTTTAATGTTGTGAAAGAGAGAAAATGTTTACAGGTCCCACATATTCGCTGAGTGAGAGAGAGAGATGAGTGGTAATTCTGAAGAATTATTAATAACAATAAGTTTCTCATCACTTTAGTTATGGGTGATTAATTAATAGTATTAATCAAAACCACTAACTAGGGTGGCGTTGCATCACAAAGCCAACGAAAGATTACAAGAGAAATCCAAACCTTAAACCTTCACAAATAAAATAAGATAGATTGGAGGGAAATGAAGATTACTGCTGAATATCCCAACCCAGTCTTCACAGATAATATACTGAATGATGTAGGAAGGTATTAGAATGTGAATTTGATGCTCATATACAGAACCCCACCCCACCCTTCTCTCTACACTCGCTGCTTTGTTCTCTTTAGAGATTTTTTCAAGTTGAGCCATGAATTCGAGATCTGCATTATAATCCTGGCCAGTTGAAGACTTAAGACAGTGCCACCAGATTTAGCAAAATGAGTTTTAATAATCAGACTTGGTGAAAAGAGTTTTAATAATCAAACTTGGTTAAATTAGTTTTAGTAATCAGACTTAGTGAAATGAGTTTTAATCATCAGATTTAGTGACATAAGTTTTAATAATCAATTTAATAAGCAGACTAAGTGAAATGAGTTTTAACAATCAGACTTAGTAAAATGAGTTTTAATAATCAATCTAAGTGAAATGAATTTTAAGGATCAGATTTAGTGAAATAAGTTTTCAAATAATCAGATTTAGTTAAATAAATTTTAATAATTAAACTTAGTGAAATAAGTTTTAGTAATGAGATTTAATGAAATATTTTTTTATAATCAGATTTAGTTAAATAAATTTTAATAATTAAACTTAGTGACGTAAGTTTTAATACACACATTCCATTATGGTTTCGCGGTGAGCAGGTACAGACTGCGTGTAAACGGCCTGACAGAAAATTTGCCGGAAGTCGACCTCGTTCAGGTCATCCACCATCTGCGCAATGCTCTCTTGGCTGGACAGAACTGACCGTGCCGTCTGGTGGCAAGAAAGAGCAAATGCGGGTTAACGGACTGATTAAGTTTAAATTTTCGTTAATCAGTTATATAATAATTCTTAGAAAATAAAGAAAAGGAATTTGTTTTCTAATGTAGTCCCTGAATTCTAGACGAAAGGGTTTAGTATTGAAATGCTTAACGAAGCGTACTTTGCCTTTAAATTTGAAACATCATAATTCATTCCGGCATTACCTGAGCAAGGTGAACAAACGAGAGTTGTCTCCTCACGCTTTGAACAAACCATCGGGTCGCTGGAGAAGATACAACGTTGCAGTTAGATGAATACTTTAACAGTTAAAAAAAGATAATACCCTGAACTCTTTAAACTCTACAGAGTGGGTACTATTTAACAAGGGGAGGCATAAAAGTTCCGACGGACCTATTATAAAGATGCTATTATATCCTCTATATAAACATACCCCAAAACTTTTATTTAACAGAGCTATTCTTCAAGTTGAAATCCGAAACTTTAGGTTAACATAGCGATGCTTTTGCAAGTTATAAAACCAAAATCTTTAGTTTACTCTTAGCCAACAGTTAACAAATCCTCGGTAAAGCAAAACAAATTTTTACTTAAACAAAGCGATATTTAACAAGTTAAAAAAATCTTTTACTTATCCTTCATCAAGTTAAATAAAAACTCTTTCACCTAACAAAGCGATCCATCAACAAGTTACAAAATCAAAACTTTTATTTAACAAAACGATCTTTTAACAATTTAAAAAAAAATTACTTAACAATGCGATTCTCTATCAAGATTTAAAAAATCCCTCTTAATTAACAAAGCGATCCTTTAACAAGTTAAAAACGTAGAAACTTGGAGTCTAGATACTCAAACATACTCAAAGATGCCAAACAATATCTAAAATTAAACGCATAGTGCAAGGTTGAAGGTTGGACAGATAATGGAGGATAAACCAGACATAAACCATACCATTAGTCCCTTTATCTGTTGACCCTAGGTAGTACAAGAGTCAGAGAGGCACTTCTAGAAGCAGAGAATCAGAAAAGGAAAAGGAATTGAACCCTACCTTCCATCTTTCGTTCTCTGAGGTTGTCGGGTATAGAGTCGAATGCATTGTCTACCCAGGCGGGAAGTTTTCGTGAAAATACTTTGATTTCTGTTCCCAGACTGAAAAAAAACAAATTAAATGTAAAGATCCCAATATTAAACCATTATTGACTAAGTGAAACTGAATACATTTTTATGTATGCTGTTAAGTCCTCCGCACAGGTGTCATTGGTTAGATTTGTGAGCATATGTATGAGTGGGCATAGTAGTAAGTGGTAGTAATAATTGTGTGTGTAAATGTGTGCGCGTGTGAGTGTGTGTGAGTGTGTGTGTGTGTGTAGATGTGTGCTTGTGTGTGAGTGTGTGTGTGAGTGTGTGTGTAGATGTGTGTGTGTGTGGATGTGTGCGCGTGTGAGTGTGTGTGTGTGAGAGTGTGTGTGTGTGTGTGTGTGTGTGTAGATGTGTGCTTGTGTGTGTGTGTGTAGATGTGTGCTTTTGTGTGTGTGTGTGTGTGTGTGTGTGTGTGTGTGTGTGTGTGTGTGTGAAGAAACACGTGTCATCAATAAGGAAACGCACGGTTTAAGGAAAATTTTTTTTTATCAGTATGAATCGTTTAACACGCCCCGCTCTCAAGTATTGTGTGTCAAGGTGAACTGTGTCATTTTAAAAATACGCATGATGGTTTGTTGAAATGAGATAAGGCTTTTAATGAGCTTGGAGACTGGTTTTGCGTGTAATAAGGCTGAAGACAGTGAAGGATGAGAACTGTGGCACTTGCATGCAGTACAAAGACTTTGAAGCGACGCGCCGCCACTGTAGCTGACGTACTGAAAGCGTAGATTTTCGAGTGAACATTACCGACACAAGTGAAACCAGAGGATCTATCGACATACCAAAAATCTTTAATCCATTTCAAGTTTTCCCTTTTAACGCTTTGTCAAGTACGCTAGTTCGTTTGATCCACTCAGTATACAGGCAAGCACACTCGCACTCATATAGAGGTAATATTGTAAACACTTCTACACAATTAGATCCTTGGTCCGTCCGCATTTAGCGCTAGCATTCGAGCTAGTACCCAGAGCAACGCCAGCAGTTAATGCCAGAAGGTGCTGTTTTTATTTTTCTTCCACAATTTTCTCGTCATTTGACAACTATTTCTTTGAAGTGCCCATCATTGCTGACATTGTCCTAGAGTGCATTATTATCTGTGGCTTAAAAGGAGTTTATAGCGCCTGATTAGGACATGTTTACGTTTCCAGGGTTTCGTGGAGAGGGGTACATCTACGACTAGCTTTCTACTTGTTTACAGATAGATCGGGTGGCGTCAAGGAGGATTATTCAGCGAATGATTTGCCATGTCATTTATTTTATCATCTACTAAGGAGGATGCCGAAAATGATACGAACTTTTTTTTTTTATTAAAGCACGAAAGACACCTGTCTGACTGGATTGCATGTACAGCTGTTTGCGTGTATAAATGTATATGTGTATAAATGTATGTGTATAAATGTATATATGTATAAATGTATATGTGTATAAATGTATGTGTATAAATGTATGTGTGTATAAATGTATATGTGTATAAATGTATATGTGTACGTAAATGAAAGCATGTTTATATACATGTATGTTAATTAAGCGTCCGTCAGAGTGTGACGTGTGCATTTGTGTTTGTTTGCACGAGCTAACTATAATCAGTATTTATGCAAGCTCATCACAGTAAGTAGGAATGTGAATGCAATGCGTGTGCATACCCACACCCACGTCATGTGTTGTTAACTGGCTTGATTCCAGTCTGCAATATCCCGCTTGACTTCTCAAAGTGCTCCCTGGTAAATGTTTTCAATCTTCTTCTGATTTTATATTCTAAATCGTTGTAGTCGTTTTTTTTCTTTGTCAAAGATAAGCCGGCACCAGAAGCCCCAGTGCACACTAACCTCAAGCAATGTTACTTGAGTACGGTCACAAAAAAGCACATTAATCACACGTTCACTGTGATCTAATATCGTTGTATTGAGCGCGATCACTGAGACACTTAACTAAACGCTCATTTCAGTCATCTAACATTGGTGTATGAATTGATACTATCCAGAGACACTTAACTATACTGTCATTTCAGTCATCTAACATTGGTGTATGAATTGAGTACTATCTCAGAGACACTTAACTATACGGTCATTTCAGTCATCTAACATTGGTGTATGAATTGAGTACTATCTCAGAGACACTTAACTAAACGGTCATTTCAGTCATCTAATACTGGTGTATTAAGCGAGTGCGGACACTGAAATATCTTAATTACATGCATGCGTCCATTCTAATCTATCTCCTGTTAGTATATTAAGTGAGCATGGTCAGAAATACGTGATCACTTCCGCATCATACAACTCTTCACCACCACCCCAACATATTTAACCTTTTCAAAGCATAGTGACAGATGCTTATAATAAAATTCAAATGCGTACTAGCAACACAAGTATTATGGTAATTCCTACTGTCATCCACCCCTTCTCAATAATCATTGCAACTTAAAATCACTAAATTCGGTAATCATTAATGCTCATAACAAATGACCTAAAGCTTGTTTGTACTTCTATTTCCCACTAATCAGCTTACTAAATGGAAATTAAAGTTATTTTCGCTTCATTGATAAAGAAAGAAAGAAATTCTTCTTGTGAAAGTTCAGTTAACATGAACAGGGGATTAATCTGCTTAAGTTTTCTAGTGGTAAGCACGTGAGCGTTCAACTAACACTAACCGCGGATTAATATGCTTGAGTTTTCTAGTGGTAAGAAGGGGAGCGTTAAGCTAAGATGAACAGGGGAATAATTTGCTCTTGTTTTTTAGTGGTAAGCATGTGAACTTAAAACTAACATCAACAGGGGACTAAAACCTAACATGAATAGGAGAGTATTCTGCTTGAGTTTTCTAGTGTTCAACAAGTGAACTAAAAGCTAACATCAACAGGAGAATAATCTGCTAGTGGTAAGCACGCGTAACAATTCAAACAAATGAAAATAAATATGTTGAGGTTTTCAGCATTTGCTACTAGAAAACTGAGAGAGAGAGAGAGAGAGAGAGAGAGAGAGAGAGAGAGAGAGAGAGAGAGAGAGAGAGAGAGAGAGAGAGAGAGAGCAAGTACCTTAAGCACAAATAAATCATACAAAAACAGGGGAAATAATCTTACTGAAAAATTCAATGTTTAACACCCTTGTAGGTCTGTCAGCTTTGTGTAATTGGTTCTCTTTCCCTGTAGTTATTGAGATTACATGTACTTTGGTAAATAAAGTACGCTCTCGTGAATTAATTTAAAATTACAATATCTCTTCCAGATTTCTATCCTTCACCGCTTTTGTAATCGGTTTCATAAACAGTAGCGAAGTGACAAATTGTCAATATAAAGCTGAACCAACATAAAATCATAAAGAGTAAACAAATCCTTCTCACAATCCATCACGCCGAAATACCTTTAATATTGACAAACAGACATTTACCGTTTAGTTCATTATTTCTACCTTCGACTTTTGCTACTCTGTCTTTTCTCAAGCATTTTAATAGACACTAAAACGAAAATAAACTTTAATCACCACCACCACCACCACCACCCATCTCCTGAACATATTCGTACTAGGCAATTATTCAGTCTCGTTAAACTCACGTCTACACGTAATGCATGGATACAGTGATGGTAAGAAAACAAAAACGTTCTCCGTTCATTTATTCTTGTGCCATGTGTGTGTGTGTGTGTGTGTGTGTGTGTGTGTGTGTGTGTGTGTGTGTGTCTGTCTGTTATGTGGAGGAGTGGGTGGTGAAATGCATCCTTCAGTTATTCATTTCATTGTAACGAGAACTTCACACCCTGTGTGTACCGAATGTCGTAATCTCCAGGCAAGAGTGATCGGCCTTGGCAGGCATATTTCTGCTGCCACAGAGCTCGTCCGGTCCACTGCTTGGAGAGTGTGGGGCTCACGCGGACGTTGTTTGCGTGCCTGTCACCTTGTGCACTTACCCGCAGAGCGGTGCCTTTGAAGTTCAACTCTTGGCACACCTGGATAGCACTTTGAACCGTGAACGTGAGCTCAGGCGGTGTGTGATATTGAATCCTACTAGCTTAACGATAAGCTGCGTGATTTTTAATTTTAATGAACTACCGGATAAAATATAAGGTTTAATATGACTATTATCAAATTTAAAAAGGAAATTAAATTCATTTAAAAACGCAGAGAGAGAGAGAGAGAGAGAGAGTTTAAAGCAAGGAAAAAAAGAAATAAACATTTGAGATATATATTATAGTTATTTTATTAGATTTAATATGAATGAATTAACCCGGCTCTTAAACTATTCTAAAACCTTTATAATTATCACGCCTACCGCCACAGATGTGAATGATGACGAAATAAGCTAATTTACATATGTAATTCAGGGTTTTGTTAAAGAATTAAGAATCAGAAATGAAACATACAAATTAAAGGAAGGGTTGAGAGGTCAGCTCATGCGCGTGAAACCATGTCGCGTTCAAAACTCTTGGCAATATTCCACACAAGTTATTGCCGTAGTGGACAGGGCTCATTCACACGTGTAGTCAGGTATTACTGTAGTTGGTCGAGTTAATTCACACAGACAGAAAAGTCATAGCAGGGTTTTGACAAGAAACAAAACTAAGAAAAGTTTGAGTTTTTGAAAAAACTGGGTTGGGTGGCACAGCAGAACCGCACCTTACCTGTCAGGTAGATCTTGAATGGAAGATGGCAGCAAGACATCCGCTAGCACCTGCAACAAAACGACAAGACACGTGACAACACATTTCAATGTAGAGGACATTGTTGAACTTCAAGAACGAGCAGCTTGTGTGTGTGTGTGTGTGTGTGTGTGTGTGTGTGTGTGTGTGTGTGTGTGTGTGAAATGGAATTAAAGCTTCAAGAACACTTTCCAAGACAACAGTTGACAACTCGTGTGGGCGTGCCCTTCCGAGACACTTTCCGAAGGAATCTGAATAACTAATGAAAATATTCTACACCGATAACCTTCACATTGTATGTCAATAGAGCGCTAAAGACAAGACGCTAATTGTTGTTGGAATTATTAATACAACTAATTTCATAGACTAATGAATTAATTATTACTTAGTTTCACTTATCGTAATTTGGTTTAGTTTGATGAAAATTGTTATGCAAGATGTCAAGAGCAAGGAAAAAATAGTAGTGGATTTACTATTATCAAAATCATCATTAATTAGTCCCTCTTTCGTATCATCTGTGTTATCTGAAGCTAATGAAGTATGAAATGAGTACATGACACTGGTATTGGTAAGGTCAGTAATATTTGAAAACCAGCATGATCAAGATCTGTCGGGGTGGGGTATTTTATTAGAATGTTGGGTGGACTTTAAGAAAGGGATAGGTTTTTGAAATTTCTTATTTCATAAACGAATTATATATGCAATCCATATTGCAGCACTAATTATTTCTGAAGCTATACACATGTACAGCTTATGTGTTCATGTAAACACATATATAGTTTATGTGTGCATGTAAACACATATAGTTTATGTGTGCATGTAAACACATGTATAGCTTATCTGTGCATGTAAACACATGAACACTCCAGAACCGCCAACACACATACACATACAGCTTTTGATTTATTCACATATTTTATCGACTTAGGATGTAATCTTTTACAAGAAAGGTGAACACAGTGATTATAAATAGTAAGAATGATTCGTACAAAAAATTATAACAACAAATAAGTAACCATTATACAGTGAACAGTTCTTAAAAATTGAAAATAGTAACAAAAGACATATAGAGCATGATATATAAAAATATTAACTAAATGGAAACACAAAAAATTGAAAAGATAGAGAGTGAAGGAAAGACAGATTGAGAGAGGTGGTTCGGTGAGGAAGTAAATAAGTACACATATAGAAAGAGAGAAAGACAAATACTGAGACAGACAGACACTAAGAGAAGAAGAGGAAACAGATAATAGATAGATAGATAGATAGATAGATAGATAGATAGATAGACAGACAGACAGACATTTAGAGATAGCCAGACGAGAAGAGTTGCAAGTATTTGACATCAAATGGGAAGATTGAAAAGGTCAAAACTGATGGAGAAAATTTGCTGCCCAATTGTCCAGATACACAGGCGGACATATGTCTAAATCGTACTGGTATATTGGTATATAGTAGTTAGGTCGCAAATTTCTGTGAATTAATCTTGACACTAATTTCTGTACTGTGAGTGGACCATTACGGATAGTGGTCCCTTCTGCTACCAATCAACGAAATGGACCAAACAACGATTGCTGCACTCTTCCCTCAAATGACGTCAGAATGTACCTTTTTCATTTTAAAGACTGACCCTCTAATCTAAAGCTCGAATTGTTATACTATAAGTTTGCTTTTAATGTCTTTACTTATTAGTAATATTTCATATATATATAAAGAAAAATACAATAATTTTTTTAAATCTTGCACCTGAGCTCTCCTGAGTTACTGATATTGTACTATTATTTAGTGGTAAAATACTGATAATGTGTAACATTCACTATTAGTTACGAAAGGAATTTTTATTATCTTTCTGTGGCGGAGTAAATTTGCCTATCCCTATTTCTAAACTTAATAATTATATATTTGTTGCCAATGTTAATGTGACCCGACCTTGGGCGCTTCTTGAGATGATATTTTTGAGTTGAGTAAACAACTCAGGTGGAGAATATGCTAGAAACTGCTGATGCAATCCAAACCAATTCCAAATGGATGAGTAGTTTTTCCTAATAGTCTCACATTTGTTCATATCAATTTCATCCAACGAGGATGGACTGAAAGTTTCTTTGTTGAAAAAGGTTTATTCTATCACTTTGATTTGAACACAGCTCTTTTGAACACAGCTCTAGTCCGGTCATAAAGGCTACCATTAGCTTATGGTTAGTTAACTGATAAAGAAAGAATTAACTAGGAAATATTTCGTACATGTTTGATATTCAATCTATGTTTTGAATGAGAGAATGCTTATGTAATTAAACCATTATTTCTATATTCACTAATCTGTTTACGTTGTACATTATACTTGTGAATTTTGATCGATACTATATTTCTTATGCTGTGTATGGTAACGAAATAGTTGCAAGATTTGTAATTTGAGAATGTTTGTAAGAGGGAAAGGGGTTTAGAGGTGAAATATGCTTGCAATTTGTTGTTGCTTTAATTTGACTTTTCCAGAGAAGAGCACAACTTTTTTTTTTGTTGATGCTTTGATCCACTTCAGACTGCAGTGATTACTGTACTTTGCTGGATCACGTGAGTGTGTGCATCCAGCGTTATTGTGGAACTTTTCAGTAAATGTGTGGCTGTAAGTAGATTCCCGTGAATTCTGTTTGAGAGCCAATCAGGCGAAAATTGAGGCTCTTTAGTTTTATCTCAAGAATTCACCAGGATTATTTTGAACATTCCTCGTTGTGTGCTTGAGTAGCGCACATGAAGAGTCTAGAAGATTCACGCGGTGTGAAGTTCTGGAAATTCTCCAGGGTGTGTTATGTGATATGCCTAGAACGGTACATTGGATCATCATCTAAATAAAAAATACAGCGACTTGTTGCAAACTGCGTGATTGTGAACCCGTACTTGTGACTGTGGCTATCATTGAAAAGATAATGAACAGCGACTTTAATTATTTCTCTAAAACTCCACTCTCATTTCTGTGATGAATGATATCCATGAACTTGATTACACACACACACACACACACACACACACACACACACACACACACACACACACACACACACACACACACACACATTCTGATGTCTATGCTAGGATAAAGTGAATGATTGTCTAGCTTTAATCGAACTTTGTTGTGAAGTTATGTAAATGTCAATGCACTTTTGATTTAATTTATGTGTTATGTATTTGATTGTTGATTTAATAAATTTATTGACATTCTTGCACATATTGATAACCATAATTATATTGGAGTGATAGTGGGTGGATGGGGGTAATCTAAATGTAGATGAAAGGATTGATTTAGCTTCTTCTTCGGTGAAAAGTTCTCCACCTACAAAAATATTGTGTAACGGTAAATGTTTGTCTTTAATGTTGTGGAAGAGAGAAAATGTTTACAGCGCCCGCATATCCACCAAGTGAGAGAGACTAGTGGTGTCTTCTGGAGAATGATTAATAATATAAATTAAGATTCTCATCACTTTGTAATTAGTTATGGATGATTAAATAATAATAATCATCATAACCAATATGTAGGGTGGGGTTGTGTCTCACTTTGCATCAGTAATGGAACACAGCACAATAGGGTTATTTCTTTATACACTAAGCAGATAGCTATTGAGTTAATTAAAGTTAGTGATTTAGCCTCTATACACATAGATAACTATTTAGTTAATTAAAGTTAGTGATTTAGCCTCTATACACTAATTAGATAACTATTTAGTTAATTAAAGTTAGTGATTTAGCCTTTATACACTAATTAGATAACTATTTAGTTAATTAAAGTTAGTGATTTAGATTTATATACACTAATTAGATAACTATTTAGTTAATTAAAGTTAGTGATTTAGCCTTTTAGTTAACATTCCTCACTATCATGTCCGCCTTCCAAGGTCAAGATTCATTCGCACTTATGTCCTGATCACCTGATCACTAGAAGAATAGATAACATCCACTAACACTCGTGGGAACAGTCTGTTGTAAATTCGTACCCAACTCCTGGACACAGTCTATTGTAAATTCGAACCTATCTCTTGGACAGTCTGTTGTAAATTCGTACCTGTCTCTTGGACAGTCTGTTGTAAATTCGTACCTGTCTCTTGTACACAATCTGTTGTAAATTCGTACCTGTCTCTTAGACATAGTCTGCTGTAAATTCGTACCTTGTAAAGTATAGAATCACAAAGTGCGACGATATCACATAGAACGTCAGCCCCGAGCACCTGGGTGAGATGCGATGGCATTCCTTGCCAAAAATGAAGTAACAGGTTTTGAACCTGCAGAAAAGCATCTTATGAAGAGAAAATTTAGAACTACAACTACCTATACAATTTACAAAAGAATAAAAGAATAACAAACATTAAACAGTGATGCGATTAATTCATAGTGATCATTCGTTTCGAAATAAAAAGTACCTTTAAGTATTAGATCTTTTCGGGGTGAGGGTGTTTATGAAATATTAAAAACATATCTTAAGATAGAAATCAAACAATAGAATAGTTATTACCCTACTAACTCACGACAATTATTTTTATTCTTAGCAATTCACGAACATCGATGGGGGCTTAATCTTAGAAAATGAAAAGCGGTTCAATCTTAGTGACTTGAACAGGATTGTTTGTGAAGTGAATAGGATCATGTCTCTGTAATGTGAGTTGGGTCCAGTCTCAGTGAAGTGAATTGGATCTAGTCTCACTGACGTGAATAGGGTCAAGTTTTAGTTGTATGTATTCAGCCCAATCTTTAATGACGTGGATTGAATTCATTCGTAGTGAAGTGAAATGAGCCGTCTTAGATACGTGAATTGGGTGCAGTCTTAGATGAAGTGGATTGAACCCTATCTTAAAGAGGTAAACGGAGTTCACTCTTAAGTGAATGGGGTCCAGTCGTAAAAATGTGAATGGGATCCAGTATTAAAGAGGCAACTGGGGCTGTCTTAGTTGAATGAGGTCCAGACTTAGGGGAATGGGATCTAGTCTTAAAGAGGTGAATGGGGTCCAGTCTTAGTTGAATGGGATTCAGTCTTAAGTGAATGGAATTCAGTCTTAAATGAATGGGGTCCAGTCCTAAAGAGGTGAATGACCAGTTTTAGAGAGGTGAGCGGGGTCCAGTCTTAGAGAGGTGAATGGGTTTAGTCTTAGAGAGGTAAATAGAATGCAGTCTATGGATGAATGGAGATGAATGGATCTGGTCTTAAAGAGGTGAATGTGGTCCAATCCAATGTGGTCAATGAATCTTAGAGAGGTGAATGGGATCCAGTCTTAGAGAGGTGAATAGGATCTAGTCTTCGAGAGTTAAATGGGGCTTAGTCTTAAAATTGTGAATGGGTTCAGTCTTAGTGACGTGAAATGGACTTCACTTTATTCACTCTCGTAAGGTAACTTCGACAAGAAGATTCAGGTTTCCTAATCTCTTTCCTTATACACACATAATATATCCAGGTAATCTCTAACGATTAAGAGTCTATACTACTTCATATTTACTAAGGAGAGTGCAAATGCTCTGTGTAAAAAAAAAATTACATGTAAAATGTCTGATGCAAAAAGTCACAAAAATTGGTAACTTGTGACAAGTCACATAAAGTAAGTTGTGACAAACCACATAATCAAAGGAAAGTTGTGATAAGTCATTTGTATAAGGTGAAGCGTGAAAAAAAAAACACAATTGTAAAAAGTTAGGATTAAAAAGCCGTGTTAAAAATTATCAAGTGTAAAGGCTACGCGCAAAGGTCACGTGTAAAAGAGCACATGCTAAAATTTAGCAGCTAAATGGTAAAGTGCAAAAGATTATATATATATAACGGCTTTTAATAAAATGTGCAAACGGTCAGGTCAAAGTCTCTTGCTGCAAAATGTCAATTATGAAAGATCGTATGTGGAAAGTTTGCACAAGTAAGGTTTATAACGATTGTGCGTCACGTATGTGGAAAGTTTGCACAAAGTAGGGTTTATAACGATTGTGCGTCACGTATGTGGAAAGTTTGCACAAAGTAGGGTTTATAACGATTGTGCGTCACGTATGTGGAAAGTTTGCACAAAGTAGGGTTTATAACGATTGTGCGTCACGTATGTGGAAAGTTTGCACAAAGTAGGGTTTATAACGATTGTGCGTCACGTATGTGGAAAGTTTGCACAAAGTAGGGTTTATAACGATTGTGCGTCACGTACCTCATCGAAGTTCGCTCCAATGACCGTGTCTAGAATCCGTTGGCAGTGTGTTCGGTACATCATCAGAAATGTCTCCATCTGCAAAAATTAAACTCGGATCTGCAAATGGTCAGCTTCCGCAAACTGTTAACAGTCAAGTCACTGTGCAGGAAATCTATTTTCGTTAGAATTAACTGCACTTGTCGAACCAACATATAATAAAAGTGAATGCAAACATCAAGCGAAGGAGACACCTAACTTGATTGGTAAGTTGATATATTTAATGTAGAGCGTCTAATTTTCCCTAGTTAATATAATTTACGTTTCCATGTACCTGTACAAAGATTTGAAAGAAACAGGTCAAGGACACGCTACAGGAATTTAGATAACAGGCAAGATAGCTCACCTTTTCCGTGCTGACGTCCTCAGGCAAAATAAGATTGCCAACTTCCGGGAAATCTGGCAACAGAGTTCCGGTCTTGGAGCTAAGGGAGTATTTCCGGTTTGACCCCTTGAACGGTTAAATGTAATGTAAAACAAATTCTTTAAAAATGGTGAGTACAATATGCTACTTTTAATATTTAATAATAATTTTTTAAAATTTTAACAAACAACCACTTTATGTATACCTGTTTCATTGATAATACTGGGCTTAATGCACACCTGTGTACATGTGTGATTGTGTTTGTGTTAAACACCGTTCACATGTGCAAAAGACTAAGAATACTAAATTTTCATTTTGCACTGAGTCAGTAAAGTTCGCTAGTGGTAATACTAACTTTTCATTTTGCACTGAGTCAGTAAAGTTCGCTAGTGGTAATACTAAATTTTCATTTTGCACTGAGTCAGTAAAGTTCGCTAGTGGTAATACTAAATTATTTTTCCGAAATGGAAAAGACGAAACAGAGTAGGCCGTTTGTCTCTATTCTGTCGGCGTCTGAGTTCATTTAACGGTTTTTATAAAGTCATAATGTTGATCCATCATTTGTGTTGACATATTATCTTTAGTTTTCTGCTCAAGAGCAATTCGATTGAAGACTTCTGGTTGTGCTTTTATAAGCATTAGTGCAATAAAGCAATTAAAGTTTAGTAAGAATAATCATTTAGTAAAGTAATTACCACTACCATCATCAATGCATAATAATAAACACTTCTAGACCCATGCAAGTTCCAGCTCTCTGTATTGCTATGAGTCGGTTAAGGCAGCATTAGCTCTAGTATTATTTACATAGATACAGTGTATGCCTATTGCGTCAGTTTAATACATCGTGAATATCTGTTTGCAATCATCTCTGCTATCACAGCCATTGATCTCAATCCACCATACTTGTTACTAATCAAACTATGGCAATGCCCAGTTCGTTCTACCTATACATCAGTATCACTTAGGTATATGTCAAAGATATCAACATACAGAACACATTGCTGATGTGCAAGGGGAGGCCACTCCATCTTCACAGATAAACAGTATACCAGGTGATTGTCTTCTAAAATCTATACCTCCTTAGTATAAATCTGAGATGTAACCTTTCCATTTCTTACTCATACTAGTAGCTGCAACCATTAGTAACATAAAAAGAGATTAAAAATTCATGTAACACTTGCACTATAAAAGAAAGAGAGATTTGGGATCCAACATAATGAATTATACTTTTGGTCATAAACATTTTGTGGAGCTGAAAATGCAAACAGACACACTGAGAAAATTTCTTTAATTAAAGTTGGAACACACGCAGAATTCTTTGATGCTTTAACTTTAATTGTGAGCCACTGCAAAGCCAGTCAGGTATATTGCGGTGTAGAAAAATCGTATTCAGCATTTTGGACAGTCAACTTTGATCTCAAAGTAGGATTAGAGATTCAAAGTCGAGTCAAGCCACTGCAGCAATCATGCAACCAGATGCTCGGGCAGATGCACCGAGAGAGGACGCATATGATACGTAATAATACGCACTGTCAAAAGGGACAGACGCCATTGAAACTCAGGGTCGGGCAGCTTCTAAAGGCCCCAGTTAATTAATTAGAAACTTGGAATGTTGCCACACATTTCAAGAGACTATGAACTATTGCATAAAAACAGTCTATTTTGTACCAGATTTTGGTAGCAGACTTTTTTTTATCATTAAGTTTGGCTGGATGAACACTACTTCTTAATTAGCCTGCCTTTGTGACTATTGCCTATTATATACCAATTGCTTCTTATTTAATTTTCATTGTTTTTAATACATTTTGTTATTTGTTAATTACATTTTCACTTCTGTATTTAAACAAATAAAGAGGAATGCATGCTTAGGGGGAGGGGCTTAAATTTTAATTGTACTAAAAAGTTTCAGACAAACTGCATATTTTGGAAAGTGTCCCCTTGAGCTGAGAGAGTGTGTGGGCCAGAATTTCTATACGATCAAGAAGTGTTGGAGCTTGCAAGGAGTTCTAAACCAGTAACGCTGAGAGTCGGGTGGACATCAATTAATTAATAGTTAATGTCTCTGAGGCCTGACCGAGTTTCTCTGTCTGCAAATTACGAAGGCCTGTACGTGTGGGATTTAGCAGACTAGGGTTTGGGAGATAATCTTTTAAACCGCCCATCACACAATACTTTTGAAATGTGCACTAATATCTATCCACAGACCAATTTAAATCAATACTTTTCAAAATTGCAACAGCATTCCCATAGTGACCTATTTAAGCTAGCTCTTTTACAAATTTATCACCAATATTATCCATCGAAATATTTAAACTACTTATCGAATTTAGTACCAATACTGACCCATCCACTTGTGGAAAAGTGAGGACTTTTCAAATTGCACTAATACTCACCCATCGACCTGTTTAAGACAGCAATTATAAAGTACCCTCATTATATTTTATATATCTAATACCATATTTGCCACTAGTACATATGTAACGTCCTGATGCCTTATCAAGACCTACCCACCCAGCGCCGAACGCTCTAGTGATGCCATACCCCACCCAGCGCCGAACGCTCTAGTGATGCCATACCCTATCCAACGCCAATATCTAGCCGCGCACAACCGATATCAGTGAGAAAAAGTTTTAAAAAATAAATAAAAACGATAGGGGGGCGTATTGCCGCACACTACCAGTAGCGCAGTCGCTGTCCAAGCACTGAGTAGAGGACTATTTATCTAAAAGTATTTCAGTCTGTTCTGAACTTCTGTCTACAACTTCATTCTCGCTAATCGGGGATTTGTAGACGGGTAAAAGAATAGGGGAAATATCGAACAGTTAAGAGATTTTTATTTCTTCCTTTTTTTTTTTTGTTTGTTCTGAAGTTCTGCCTTCACCCAGAGAACGAAGGCACAAAGCAAACGCGAGATGACCCCACAGAGCACGCGCGTCTGTTGCCAGGGCCAACCTGTCCGGACGTTCCACGATCCGGCTGGCATCACCCAGGTGCCCGCACAGCGTCGAAGCGAAAAGCGCCGGGCGGGTGGGTGTAGTATAGGTGGGTGGATGAGGCACAATAGTTTTCCTCCGTAAAAAAAAAAATTAAAAAAAGGTTGAGAATTTAGCCTGACGAAGACTGTGGTGAAACGGCAGGGTTACGAAACGGCGGTTTAATTTCCAGCAAAAGTCAGCTCTAGTGATCCGAAGACAAGTCAGTGAGCACTTGAACGGACAGTCGAAGTAATCTGTTTGTGTGGACGAGTGTAAAGTTATTATTTTAAGTGAGAAGGATTAGCGACGCACGATTGAAGCGGAATGCCTTGAATTTGTGCCTTTAACGTGGGGAGAGAGAGAGAGAGAGAGAGAGAGAGAGAGAGAGAGAGAGAGAGAGAGAGAGAGAGAGAGAGAGAGAGAGAGAGAGAGAGAGAGAGAGAGAGAGAGAAATACTTTTACCCTAGAAGCAGAAAGAGAAATACAGCGGGTGAAACCAGCTAATAAATGAGAGTCTGATATACATGAAACAATTTTGAAGGATTGATTAAAGGAAAAAATGATTGAAACATTAAAGGAACTATATAGGAAGGAATGATTGATCGATTAAAGGAATTATAAGAAAGGAATGGCTGAAGGGATAAGTAAAAGAGTGAAGGAGTGAAGGGATGACGGATTAAATGAATGCTCAAAATAAAGGTATCATTTTGAAAAAAAAAATCAGTAAAGGAAGGAGTAATTGAAGAAATGATTGAAAGATTAAAGTAACGATTGAAGAAGAGAATGATTCAAGGAATGAAGAAATGACTTAAGAAACGAATGAAATGAAAGCAGGAAGGAATATTTAGAGGTCTGGATTATAAAAAATATAAAGTTGATAATAAAAATGATTTGTTTGTTTCCAGGTATTTGTTAGGAACTGGGGATTCTTTTTACAGCTATAAGCTACTAAATGTATTTATTGTAGTTGTACTATGAGCATTAATTCACTATTTTTCTCTTTGATAAGTTTGCAAGAAATATGTATTTTGCTGTTTTCTGTTGTCAATTATAAGTACCGGTAGTACTCGAACTGCAGTCAAGATATAAGTACCAGTATGGGGGCCTACTATTCGAAATGCAGTCATAATGTAAGTACATATACTACTCGAACTATTAAAAATGTGAGTACCTATACTACTCGAACTAAAAAATGTAAGTACCTATACTAGTACAGGTACTTACAGTAAAAACGCGAGTACCTATACTACTCGAACAAAGTAAAAAATGTAAGTACCTATACTACTCGAACTAAGTCAAAATGTAAGTACCGGATCTACTCTAGTTGCAGTCAGAAAGCGCAAGTGATAAAAATAGTTTTCTAAGTTTGTTGGATCATAATCTCTGACGTCACAAACGGACTTAATCCAGCACAACCCGCAATGTGGATACATGCCTAAGAAATGAAAATAAAAGAATGCCATATGACAGTGTACAATGTATACTATCCTGAGACCGCCTGGCAGTTTCATTTTATAATTTAAACAAATAAAAACGGAAAGAGATGGAAAAGCCGAAAAAAAAAATACTCACCGTTTTTGAAATGTTTGTTTCATTTGATTAAGATCAACAGTATTTATGTGACAATAGCTTCTTTGCGTGTGTGTTTGTACGTGTGCTTGTGTGTTTGCATTTGTTTATGTATTTGTGCGTACAAACACACAAACAGATACAAGCATACAGACACTCACACGCAGACAGGCACACACAAATGGATACACAAGTAGACAGACACACACAAGTAGACAGACACACACAAGTAGACAGACACACACAAGTAGAAAGACACATACAAGCAGAAACAAACAGAAGACAGGCATACAAGCATACAGGTACACACAAGCAGATGGACACACAAGCAGTCAAGCACACACAAGCATACAGACACACAAAAGAGGACAGATACACACAAGCAGATATACACACACTAGCATACATACACGCTTAGAGATACACACACAAGCAGATTCAAACAAGAAGACAGACGCACGCACACGAGCACACATAGACAAACACACAGATTCACACAAGCATACAGACAAGAGAAGAAGACACACAAATAAGAAGACTCACACAAGAAAGAAGACAAACACACATACAAACATACACAAGACTACACGTACATACACGCCCATGTAATGAGTGTGTAGTCGATTACTCACGTCTGTCTTTATCTTGACACCGGAAAATCTGTAATAGAGAGGGCAGAACGAAAAACTTCAATTTTGACAGCAAAGTAAACAATCTGCATTTTGTTATTAATTCCAGCATCACTAACCTTTATGAATGCTATTATCTGGGATATTTCGGTTGAATACTTCTATCTTTCAAATCAGTGCATCTCAAAATGGAAAGTAGAGACACCGAAATTAATGAATTGAAACATAACCTTCATTACTCACCCCACCGCAACTCACACTCCATACTCTCCAAGATAGGAAACAAATGGAGAAAAAAATTATTGAGAAATATAATACAGAACAAAAATAAATCGAATTCACAAATGAAGCCACCTCCTTTTCCTTTCACAGAATAAAGTAAAAATAAATAATATGATGCTTTTCAGTGTAGATTGTTAACTATTTCACATATATGGGTTCATGACGTTTACAATTGTGTCTGTTTGCTGTCTTTTACCAACGGAGAAAACTATTTTTCCCATAGTCATGCAAACACGTGGATAACATAGGACAGGATCATTGAAACACCATGTTAAACACTCCACTTAATCCTTACATTCACAACACTAGACCCACACCTACAACATGCACAGACATAATTTTCAAAAAGAGTTATGGCGTATAGGACCAATTGGTTTTTAACCCAACACTAGCTCCCAATTCATACCTAGGTGAATTCCTAAGTAGGTGGCAGACTGCCAGTAAAGGTAGGGATGGAGGGGGGTAAAATATCAACTAAAGGTTTGAGTTGTCCTGTGGGTGGGATTTGGAAGTGCAGCACTTTTAGGCTTCACAACAAGATGTATGCTGCGACCTCCAGTGCAAGTTACTAGGGAATATAAGTTAAAGGAATCTATACAACTTAGAAGTATGCCTGATGATGACAATTATTTTCTGAGAACTTCCTCATAATACCTCATTTGGTCTTTTGTATGGGGTGGGGGTGGGGGTGAGGTTATGTTTTTGTTGATTGTGGCTGTCACGGGAAGGAAAATCCTCCAAAACCTTTTTAATATAAATTTTCATTTTTTAAAATCTATAATTTTAAAATGAGATGTATTTCTAATCTTTTAGATTTGGATGTTTTGTGATAAAGTTATTTCTGAAGTTAAAGTCTGGGGTGGACAGGAGTGGAGGGGGGGGGAGATATGCTGTTTTGAGAGATTGAACCACGGGCATGATTATTGCTATAGTTTTGTGAGAACACTAGCTCCCTGGCATATGCATAATGACCTTAAACACTTTAGATTTGTGATCAGGTATGTGCTATGCAGCTTTTAGGCTGATGTAACTGTGAACTTGTTTATGGATAGGCGATATGTGGGTTGACAGAATATGGGTGTGGAAGATGTGAGAAAGTCACAAATATGAATTAGTTCTGGGTGTATTCTTAAATTTGATTGATTAAAATAGTCTAGGTAGGGATGGGCGTAGTTTCTAGGATGCAAGATTCTAACTATTTACTCTCTGCAAACGACTCTTTAGGTAAGGCGTTAAACACTACAACAAGTCCCTCCTGTTAATGAAGGCATGTAAAGAAACAGACATTTGGCTAGAAGAAGTAAAAGTGTCTATGTATTGTATGAATGGCTAAGATGTATTTGGAAATGTGATGTTATTATAAACATATTTAACTCATATTTTATGCAGAGGGATATGACAAATGAAGTATTTGTTAAGACAGTAATTTGCATTATATTTAGAACATGTAGTTACACATGTTTCAGGGTCTTTTATCTTTCTTGCTTTTTTCGTCTTTGGTCTTATTGTGGGCTTTGGGTGCTTATGCTGAGTTATTCAAGTGACATGTACTGTTGAGTGTTAGCCAGCTTTCTTTTTACATTTGACTGAACTCGCTGAGACCATATCTTTATTTTCAAATCTAGTGATGGAGAAAATAGGACAGAATACATTTTACTTTGTCCTTTTAAATACCGTTAACTTTTTCTTTATTAAATTTTTGTTAATTGTTTCAGTTTCACTTATTTATTAGACTAACTTAACTTCTTTTAGTTTTTGTTGCCGTAAATTGGAGTGACAATTTAAATATAACGTCTCATTTATTAGACTAACTTAACTTCTTTTAGTTTTTGTTGTCGTAAATTGGAGTGACAGTTTAACGTCATGTTCTCTGTTTATCTACATATCTATACTTTTTAATATCTGTTTCTCAGTTTATTTATTGAAGGGAGGGGGGGGGGGGGCTTGAGTCAAATTGACGATGGCGCACCAGCATATCGACTTACCAGTTGCATTTAACAAGTAGTCCATACATTGAGCTGGAAATTGTAAAAGTTTGATATCATTGACTAATAAATGTTTGGTATAATGAATTATTACGTCACCACAGAGTACATCGCGACAGTTGCCTTGTGGTATAATGAATTATTACGTCACCACAGAGTACATCGCGACAGTTGCCTTGTGGTATAATGAATTATTACGTCACCACAGTGTACATCGCGACAATTGGCTTGTGGTATAATGAATTATTTCGTCACCACAGAGTACATCGCGACAGTTGCCTTGGTATAATGAATTATTACGTCACCACAGAGTACATCGCAACAGTTGCCTTGTGGAGGAGATGGAGGGAAGAAGGAGATCTGCCTGTCGTATTTGCCAAATTATGTGGTGGTAAGTTGGGGAGCATCAGATCCGTTATTTAGCATTTATGTTATTATCTTGAATAATATCGTGTCTTTATGACCATCTGAGCTATAGCGCCATCAAATTGTTTTGTACTTGCAATGCAATATCAACAACACCTTTAAACCGAAAGTTAATGACATCAAACAAAATCCTTCTATACCTGTCTAATGAAAGACCTCTCTACACGAGTTGTGATAGATAGATGGATAGATACATAGATGGATGGTTGTGTGTATATATATATATAGGAAAGAGAGAGCGCGAGAAAGAGAGAGAGACATCCCCACACTTCTCTTGCACCTGACTCTTGACGTTCGAATTCCGCGTTAGTATTTCATTTGCCCAAGTCTGAAATACCCATCATTTTGTCTGAACGATTAATCTACTGGCTAGTAGTGTTAATTCGGCGTTAGTATTTCATTTGCCCAAGTCTGAAATACCCATCATTTTGTCTGAACGATTAATCTACTGGCTAGTAGTGTTAATTCGGCGTTAGTATTTCATTTGCCCAAGTCTGAAATACCCATCATTTTGTCTGAACGATTAATCTACTGGCTAGTAGTGTTAATTCGGCGTTAGTATTTCATTTGCCCAAGTCTGAAATACCCATCATTTTGTCTGAACGATTAATCTACTGGCTAGTAGTGTTAATTCGGCGTTAGTATTTCATTTGCCCAAGTCTGAAATACCCATCATTTTGTCTGAACGATTAATCTACTGGCTAGTAGTGTTAATTCGGCGTTAGTATTTCATTTGCCCAAGTCTGAAATACCCATCATTTTGTCTGAACGATTAATCTACTGGCTAGTAGTGTTAATTCGGCGATTTACGGCGATACTGTAGGCCGAATGTATTTGTTTGTGTCTCGATGACCCATTCTAGTTGACAACACTGGGGGGAGGGGAGGGGGTAGAAAAAAGTCAGACGTGCTTGTCTGAGTATGATAACTGGCGGTAAGTTATTGACTGATTTATTTCTGTTTAGTCAATGCCCACTGTCAGAGATTTAGCGCCATTATCTGTAGATAACAATGGCGATAAGATAGATTCTCAGGCACATCTTCAGGTACGGCGGCGAAGGGCATGAAAGGGGAAAGGAGGGGGTAACTTGCACGTAGAGTCCACAGTTATCTTCCCTCTCCCAGGCCTGATTATCGTTGAAGTCCTGGGTAGAGTGAGGAAGTGCATATGACGTAACTGTTGACAATGCTCTCGAGATTCATGCCCAGTTCTCACATTAACTCTGATAAAGTGTCGTTTGGATCAGTTGACCAGGAATAATAAAATATAAAAAAAATATATATAAAGAAAATGTGTTAAGGGGAAATCTCCATCGAATTTTGTATTTATTAAAATGATTTTTATTCAAATTTATTTATCAGGATTCGTAAAAAAAAAACCACAAATTAATTCTTAGTAAAATAAAACTACGCTAGAATATTTTCCCTAAGTGTGATACAAAAACCCAGCAACCCGAAAGCGAAAATAAAAACAGAAAATTAATCTTGTGTTAAGGAAAAGTCAGTTGTGTGATTTAGAGTCAAATGCTTTAATACCCCATCACACACACACACACACACACACACACACACACACACACACACACACACAATAATAACAATAGCAAAAGCAAACGTACGCTGTATTGCGTACATTTAACTTTCAGTATGCTCTTTCATCCGCTTCGTCAATTTCTTTTTATTTCCCGTTTTCTGCATCTAATTAAAAAAAACTTTAAAAATAATAAGACGTGTTTATAATATATGCTGGAATGAAAGTACTTTCATCTAAGTTTAAAATAATGAAGCGGGTTTATTATATATGCAGGAATACAAGTATAGACAACATCTGCTTAGGAAAACTTGTAAAATAATAACACGTGTTTATTATATATGATTATATATCGAGTGTACTTATTTTTATCTAAGTATCCACTTCTCTCCGCCCCAAAAACAATCGTTTTCTCTCACCAATGATAAGAGAATGTGTTCATTAAAAGCAGAATTGATTAAAAAATCAAAGACAACAAACTAACCATGAGTCCCTTCGGTCAATCCATCCAAAGTTTTCCCCCTTTAATCCCTCCCCCTCCGTCTTTCTGTTCATCTGTCTATGTTAGTCTGTCTCTCCCGTCTCATACATACACACAGACAAAAATAAAGAGAAATATTTTCGCGTACGGCAACAAGTATGAATAATCTATCTATCTATCTATCTATCTATCTATCTATCTATCTATCTATCTATCTATCTATCTATCTATCTATCTATCTATCTATCTATCTATCTATCTATCTATCTGTCTGTCTGTCTGTCTATCTATCTATCTATCTATCTATCTATCTATCTATCTATCTATCTATCTATCTATCTAGCTAACTGTTGTGTATTAAGCAGAATTCTAAGAGCGACAAAAAAGTACGACAGAAATAATTAATGGAATGAGAGAGGAAATGCAAAGGGAAGTAATTATGAATATTCACCTCGTTAGCCCTCTTCCTGAGTAGACTGAGTGGTAATATATGGACGTCTCCTTTATACCGATTCCATAATAGTGATACCTGTGGAGACAACAAAATAAAACACTCTCAGAAGCCATAACCATAAAAGTCGAAGTGACCTGATCTTTAAAATTAAAGAAATGCAAACTACGGTACAAGAAACAGTGTTCGGCTTAGTTTTGTCAAAACAGACGCTTTGTATTTCACAGTACACGAACACTCGCTCTTAAAGCCACTACTCTCACTCATACACACACACACACATAAACTCACTCACGTGTACATAAAACTGACAAAAGCCATCGATTGGTTGCTTTTATACTTTTTAGATAATTTTTTTAAATACAGTTTTTTGAAACTGACTAAAGAATATAGATGTCTGGTCAGTTTGACTTGGCTATTCTAAACCATGGTCTCGGCTTTCTAAACTATAGTCTCGGCTATTCTAAAATATAGTTCTGGCTATTCTAAACTATAGCTCGCCTCTCTGAACTTTACATTCGAGAAAGTAAGAAAACATTTTTCTACAACTGACATTAACAAGCACGAGGAAACCCGATAATTTTTCACTCAACAATTTAAGAACACTATGAAGAAATAAGTGAAAACAAAATTTTTAGTTGGTGTCACATGTCCAGTTTTCATTTTACGATCCTGTCCTAATTTACACATTAATCATCAATATTAATTTATAGGATAATCCTCAACATTAGCGACAGCTGGACGCCTAACTTATCTCCCTTCAAATGCCACAATCTCCTGATTGCTCATGACACCTAGTCGGATAAATATATGTTTAATCTACCATTGACTTACATGTTGTATGTTTAGTCTACCACTGATTGTATGCTGCATGTTTAATTTATCTCTGGCTTGGATGTCGCATGTTTAATCCTTCAGTTTGTATGCCGTATGTTTAATATACCATTTTTTTGGTATGCTGTTTGTAAACATTTTAATCTACTACTGATTGTATGCTGTAAGTTTAACCTACCACTGACTTGTGCGCTGTAGGTTTAATCTACTCGGACTTGTGCGTTGTATATTTAATCTATCACTGATTTGTATAGTGTATGTTTAATTTGCCACTCATTTGTATACTGTACGCTTAACTATGCACTGTATTCGGCAAGATAATTGGTTAAAGCTATGGCTATGTTATGTTATGTTCATAATTATATTTAAACAATAACTAGATTAAACGGTAACATCACTTAGGCTTGAATGGGGTTCTTGGTTCTGAGTCTTGATTGGTTAAGGGGTGGGGGGAATGGGGGCGAGGCTGGTGCGAAAACTTAGCGTCAATTTTCTTTTCACCCTTCACTGGGCTACAAAGACTACTAAGACTACTAACTAAAACCTCTAAGACATGGAATTTATGCCCTTTGCCGCCACTAACTTACTCGTAACACCGAGACTAACAAGGCTTAAGGACACTTAGAGTCTGGCATATGGTTGTTATGTCCACGAGGATGAAAGACAAGAGCGAACGACAGGAAACAGACCAACGACCTATGAACGCCCTCTAAGAAAGAATCACTACAGGTCAGAGTTCATCTTGCGACCACACGAGCTTAGAAATGCTAATGGGCAAAATGGTTTCATACAAATAGTAACAAAAATATAAAATACTAATTAAATCTACTATATAAATTCGACTTGTATATTTTTATATATTTTGCTATTTTTTTCCTATTGTTGATACAGTTACATACATACATGCATATATATATATATATATACATACATATACATACATGCACATATATATATATGCATGTATGTATGTAACTGTATCAACAATATATATATATATATACATATTACATAAAACCAACAAAAATTGCTATGCATAGTCAGTTAGAAATATAATTTTTTAGGTGTAGTTATAGGGAATTAGAATATTCTGCTACAAATTCTATATTTAGTAACAAACATATTTTCTTATATCCTTATCAGATGATGATATGAAAGGAACAATAGTAGCCTATACAGACGAACACAAATGCAAGTACACACACACAAACAGACAAACATACACGAACACGCAAAAATATTCGCACACATACAACATAAAGAAATACATTCAGAAACTACATATCAACAAACACACACACATACAGAAACACAAACAATGAAAAGCACAGACGCACATTCGGCGTATAAAGACACAAATATACATCAAAATTGCACACAAATACACACATAACACAGAGAAACAAACACACACAGCAAGACGCAAACATGCAGAAACACATGCAAGGAAACATGCAGAAAACACACACACACACACACACACACACACACACACACACACACACACACACACACACACAAACATATATATATATATACATAAAAATTAAAGTGACATATATACACACAAATGTACTTCTTTGATACAAAATAACAACACCCCCCCCAAAAAAAAAATTAAAAAAATCCATATCTTACTTTGACTGCCCTCGGGTACCAAGCCGCCTTGTTGTTAACTTTGGAAACTTTTGTCGAATAATCTGCGTACAGAAAGTGAAACAATAATAATAAATCAATAAATATTATTATCCTATCACGTATTATGGCTTAACATTGAATGTTTTCTCTCTTCAAGAGCTAGAAGATGGGCGGGATGGGAAAGAGAAAGGGAAGGCGATGTGAGCTGTTCAATTTTATCTTAACTAATTTTGTATATTTTACATCTATATTGTTTAATATTCTTTACTTGAAGTAGATTAGATTATTTCAAAAAGTTTCACGTGTCCTTGCTTATGGACTTTAGAATATTCTAACTGTAACTTATTGCCAAAGGGAAAGAAGGCCTTGTAGAGTACATCAATAGATCTACTAAACAATCACCAATAGATCTACTAAAACAATCACCAATAGATCTACTAAACAATCACCAATAGATCTACTAAAACAATCACCAATAGATCTACTAAAACAATCACCAATAGATCTACTAAACAATCACCAATAGATCTACTAAACAATCACCAATAGATCTACTAAAACAATCACCAATAGATCTACTAAAACAATCACCAATAGATCTACTAAACAATCACCAATAGATCTACTAAAACAATCACCAATAGATCTACTAAAACAATCACCAATAGATCTACTAAAACAAAAAAGACCCCTCCCTCATTAATAAAAAAATAGAAAAAACAAAACCCAACGCAACTAATCTCTCCAGATGTTCAAATTAACACTAGCCATAGTTGTGAAATAATTGCCACACACACCACCACCACCAGACAAAAACGTATAGCTGTTGATAGTCATAAAATCGACACCAAAGTAGCGAATCAAGATACCCACCCACCCACTCACGCCAACAACAACAACCAGAAGATAAATATTACAAAATGTACCAGCAGATGGCGCAGCCAACGTTTGACACTTTATCTTGGAGAGAATTTTTTTTTCATCCTGTAGTTATGACAATGTGCCAGAGACCATAATTCTGTATTTGGTAACGCGGTACGCATTATACGGGTGGCGTCATATATGTAGGTTATGTGAGCTCTTTTGTTGGCGAATTTTACAGAAAGCGGTGTAGAGACAATTTTTAAATCTATGTATTTCGTCCAATTTATGAAACATATGGTGTTGACAATCAATGCATGAGTTTTTAATTCCGGAGTTTCATTATTGTGAGACTGTCGGTTTTTGCAGTAGTGGTACATTTTCTGTCCCGCAATCTCAAACAGATGGAATTTCAGCGTAAACGTAAAATAAAAGCAAACAAGCGTACATGAACACACGTCCTTTTTGCACGAGGGTCCAGAGCAACGACCTCTCGGCTATCCAGCTCTTCGCGTCTCCTCCCGTTCCCAGTAATGCTTGTTCTTTCATTCCACGAAAGATGAAGGTAAACAAAAATAAACAAAAAAATTAAATAAATAGCTATAATTTCTTTTTATAAAAAAAAGGGACTGTACAGAAGTTAGGTAGTTTATAATATGTCTGACTCTCGGAGAACGGCCTGACCACTATCTTTGGCTTCTGGAAAATGACCTGACCTCTATCTCTGGCTCCATGAGAATGACCTGACTGCTATCCAGTGCAGAAGTTAGATTGAGGCCTATGCAAATTTCTTTTTATGTCTCTCTCTCTCTCTCTTGACCTTCTGAATCCTCACACATATATACACACAAGCATTTTACACACATAATTTTAAGACCAATTATTACTATTCTGATTTCAGAACGCAGCCGCACTCACATTTAGAGAAAAGCGAAACTGAACCAGATGTCTTTTATTTAGCGAAGACACGCTCCCTGCTATAATCATAAAGAGTGCATCCAAGTTTTTACACAACTTTTAAAGCGTTCTAGCTCATGAATGACACTGCACGGCCACTTCTTTAGGTGTCACACATTGGTCATCACAAGACATAATACGTCAATGACACTGCACGGCCACTTCATTGTGTAACACTGCGGTCATCGCCATACATAATACGTTAATGACACTGCACGGCCACTTCTTTAAGTGTCACACATTGGTCATCACAAGACATAATACGTCAATGACACTGCACGGCCACTTCTTTAGGTGTCACACATTGGTCATCACAAGACATAATACGTCAATGACACTGCACGGCCACTTCTTTAGGTGTCACACATTGGTCATCACAAGACATAATACGTCAATGACACTGCACGGCCACTTCTTTAGGTGTCACACATAGGTCATCACAAGACATAATACGTCAATGACACTACACGGCCACTTCTTTAAGTGTCGCACATAGGTCATCACAAGACATAATACGTCAATGACACTACACGGCCACTTCTTTAAGTGTCACACATAGGTCATCACAAGACATAATACGTCAATGACACTGCACGGCCACTTCTTTAGGTGTCACACATTGGTCATCACAAGACATAATACGTCAATGACACTACACGGCCACTTCTTTAAGTGTCGCACATAGGTCATCCCAAGACATAATACGTCAATGACACTATACGGCCACTTCTTTAAGTGTCACACATAGGTCATCACAAGACATAATACGTCAATGACACTGCACGGACACTTCTTTAAGTGTCACACAGCGGTCATCAACATACATAATTTCAGAAACTAAAGAGATAAAAAGTGAGGGAGTTCTTTATTATTAAAAAAAAAAATTATACATTCACAGTTCTCAGTTCTGACTTTATTCTTTCAAAACACTCACTCACTCACCATTATTGCATTAAGACCTAACATCCTGGCAAACAAACCTTCAACAAGCTCTCACAAGCCTCGGTTAGCATGTAGAGATAAAACGCCCAAACATTATTCTGCTCCTACTGTGACTACATCCAATGACTTGCACATCAAAGAAACTAAAACGTAAAACTGCCAATCCCACCTTTCCAAAGGTTGCCGCCCCTGCAGGTGTAAAATCGCTCTTCTTGCAAAAGTCCAAATAGTGCGCGTAGAGAACACATCTCGGGAGACACACGCCTTCAGCGCGCTCATAATTTTCGGATAGCCTGAAACAACAGACACAAAACAAAACTGAAAACAAATATATGCTCTCAATATACCGTATCGGAGATTGTACATTTTTATCGTTCACTTAAAACCCACCACCCATTCTCATCCCTACCCCACCTCCGCCAACCTTTTCCAGTTCTGTCGACTTACTCCTATCCACATCTTTTTCGAGCTTGAAATGTATGTCAAGGTCGGTGACTTTTGTAAAAAAATCCTCAAGGTTTTGTGGTCAACTTCCGATACCGTGAATTTGTTACTGAGAAAGTATATTCGCTTGGAGCCAATCATTAGAAGCCAGATATTTTTAGAATCTCAGAAAAAACTTGGATGCTTTGAAAGATTTGAGTAAGAATTTCCGCATTGACTTTCTTTTTTTTAAGTTTGACTGATGTGCTTAGGCAAATGTATTTGCAGGAGACAACATCGTCAATGGACGCCTCGCCAGCATTGGGCGCTTTTTAACTGCCTTTCCTTCATTCCTAAGATAGAACTCTGGCATATGTTTTTTAACAGTAGGATTTTTTCAGCATACATAAACACACCATGCGGGAATTTTAAATTGCATAGGTAACCACTGTGTGACATTAACGCCACCATAATTACTTATTATTATTATTATGCCTCTTTCCACGACTTCTGTTTGACTGTCGGTTGTGATCCAAGGTCTCGAAATCTTACCAAGATTCTGGGAGATCCAAGGTTTTACGGAGGTTGTGGGCACTTCCGAGGAACGCTGCTTTGAGTAGTGGAGCGAGTCTGTGGTTTCCAGTGAGTTTATTCAGGTAGCCTTTCAATTCAGATGTTATGTTCCCCAGGGCTCCTATCACTATAGGTATCACATCTACGCACTGCACAGTTTGTTCTGATGCTTTATTTATAGTTTATAACTAAGACAACAATATTAAATGCTTTATTTATAGTTTAATATTAAATGCTTAATGCTTTATTTATAGTTTATAACTAAGACAACAATATTAAATGCTTTTATTTATGGTTATAACTTAAGATAACAATATTAAATGCTTTATTTATGGTTTATAACTTAAGACAACAATATTAAATGCTTTATTTATGGTTTATAACTTAAGACAACAATATTAAATGCTTTATGTTTATAACTTAAGACAACAATATTAAATGCTTTATTTATGATTTATAACTTAAGATAACAATATTAAATGCGAGTAATTCGTTGTAAGATTATAGCGTGAACAATGAAAACTGGAAGTTGACCACAAAATCTATTTTTATAACAATTATCGTATCGTGCATGCTATTTGACCTACATATTAAAGATAGTCGTGGATAAATATAGAAGTTTTCACTGGCGTGTTGACATGCCACTCCATGAGACATGAACCGGTCATTATCATGGGTATGCATGGATATAAGATTATCAAATTGAGCGTTACTGATATCATAATTGTTCAGTCACTAAATGTTATAATGGCTACGCATGCATACCAAGTATATTACAATAAACATTATTTTTATCATAGATGTACAGTCACTAAGTGTTTGGACAAGTACATGTATATAAAAACATTATTTCAAACAACGAGGCTTCTCTTCTCCTGTACGAGTGATTTACTCCCATTGGGTGCAAACGCACCTCACCACCTCCTCCCAGTACTATTTCGTTCCGGTCTCGTGCTTCAAGGCTGGAGTAATGTTGAAATACTACTACTACTGAAAATGAATAGTGTAAATACCAAATTACTCTTTACCTCGAAATGAATAGTGTAAATAAACCAAATTACTCTTTACCTCAAAAGAAATACTGTAAATACGCAAAATTACTCTTTACCTAAAAATAAATAGTGTAAATAGACCAAATGACTCTTTACCTCAAAAGAATACTGTAAATACATCACATTACTCTTTACATCAAACGGAATACTGTAAATACACCAAATGACTCTTTACCTCAAAATGAATAGTGTAAATACACCAAATGACTGTTTACCTCAAAACGAATAGTGTAAATACACCAAATGACTCTTTACCTCAAAATGAATAGTGTAAATACACCAAATGATTCTTTACCTCAAAAGAAATACTGTAAATACACCAAATTACTCTTTACCTCAAACGGAATACTGTAAATACATCAAATGACTCTTTACCTCAAAATGAATAGTGTAAATACATCAAATGACTCTTTACCTCAAAATGAATAGTGTAAATATACCAAGTGACTCGTGACAAATATTTCAGCCATGCTTACTACCATCGGACACAGTGGCTATCACTTCTTTCTGTTCAATACTTCTGAAAAATTCTTTAAGCTTTAAATTATCCTCTATCTTTCCTACAAGCTTTGTCCTTTCAGTAATATTGCATTGAAATCAAATCAAAACAAACAAAATAATAAACAAAAACCTAACGAAACAAAAAACAACAACCAACCAAGCAACCAAACAAGCAAGCAGGCAACCAATAATCAACCACCCACTAACTAAAGGAAACAAAAAACAATCAAAAGCACAGAAAAAGAAACAAACAAAACCCAACCAACCAACCGAATAAATAGAATCAAACAAAAAGCAAATAAACAAACACAGACATTATTCACACACAGTGTGTGGAAGACATTGATTCAAAATAACAAAAAATAAATGAAGAAAACGTGTGAGAAAGTAATACGTTTAAGAGATTAATTTTATGGAGTGTTACACAGAGAACGAAAGAGTTACTAACATAAAAACATCTTTGAAAACAATTCATAATTACTTCCAATGAAAGAATATAAAATGTTCAATCTTACATCAATGGCAGTTTACGAACATGTTAACAAATCAGTAAATTCTCATTTGGGTGTTGACACCGAGAGACAAAATCTATCTATCTATCTATCTATTTATCTATCTATCTATCTATCTATCTATCTATCTATCTATCTATCTATCTATCTATCTATCTATCTATCTATCTATCTATCTATCTATCTATCTATCTATCTATCTATCTGATTGTCTATCTATCAGTTTGTCTGTCTATAGGTCTATCTAAAATTAATTTTTAAAAGAATTTATATTTTATGCTGATTCATCATAATCTTTTGCAAATAACACATTTGAAAGGAGGAATTACACCACGTGTCAAATTAAAAATTATTAAATTTTGTTCTCAGAGTTGCAGTTTACAATGGACCACAGTGTAAAAGCAAACACAAAAATAAATCAATTAACCTTAAACAAATACCAATTAGGGAAATAAATTATAATAATTAAGAATCATACGACAACTAAACATAACACCGCACACACTCTAATTAGCTCCCAGTACTACTATGTACAGAGTTCCATAAAGTGAAACATAATTCAACTATGGATATTAAGATTATTTTATGATTTATTCTTACCATAAAATATGCTCATTAGAAGAACACACACACACACACACACACACACACACACACACACACACACACACACACACACACACACACACACGCACACACACACACACACACACACATTTATACATGTACACACACACACACACATTTATACATGTACACACACACACACATGAAAGACCCCAAAAATTTTCACTCGCGCACACGTGCACTTCTATTCAGCTAAAAAAAAATAAATAAAAAAAAAAATTATGATAACTCAATCAAAGTATGTTTTCTCTCTCGTAACGTTTTGAACCTTCCCTGGGTGGGTTGGAACAAGCTGAAACGCACACGTGCCGTGCCACTTATGAAAGCGCGTGCGCCTGAAGAACGCGCCGCGAACGTGAAGCACGTGAGGGAGATATGGCGGAGATCTTGAAGTCGCCAGCAGACAAACAAGAGCCCGATAAGAGTCAGCTCTGGAGACTCTCAGTGCACCGAGAAGCACAGGACAATCTGTCGCCACGAATCATAAAGCGGAAACTAAACCTCGGCTTCCGGGAGGGTGAGTGGGGGTGAGTGAGTGTTGTCCGTGGGGGAAATAGTTGTCACTGTATTGCACACACCGGACGTTTTAATATGGCTCTCGAACTCGTTGAAGTTGAATGGAATGATACAAAAAAAATTGAGGTGCGGGAGCGTGTTCAATGTTTGTATGTGCGAATTTCCGCGGTCACTTTGAGGTCTTTTATGCCGAGTGTACAATAATATTAATACTCCCGCAGGATTGCAATCTGACGATGATGCCATAGAATCCATAGTGTGTAGCAGACATTGGCCAGTGTTCACTACACTTCTGTCATGATAGAATGACTCCAGAAGTCATCCTTAGCTTTGTGTGACGCAAACGCCACGGAGTTAATAGTTATTATTATTATTAATTAATTGTCCATAACTAATTACAAGTGATGGAATCTTAGGTTATTAATAATTCTCAAGCAGACACCACTTCCCTCTCTCACTTGGCAGATATGCGGGTGCTGTAAACGTTTTCTCTCTTCCACAGCATTAAACACAAGCATTTACTGTCACAATATTTTCGTAGATGGAAAACTTCTTACTAAAGGAGAAGACAAATCCGTCTTTAATCTATATTTAGCGAGTCCCCATCCACACACTTTCTTCTCCAGCATAAGGTTAGCTGTATGTGTAAGAAGGTCAATAAATTTAGCAATAAATTTATTAAATCAACAAATACAATGAAAAAGATTACATCAATATTTCCATGAAATATGTTATAATAATTTTAATAATTAGACTAACATTCCAATATACAATTCAACAAATTAGAGTCAATAAAAATCACAAGATAGTTCATATCAGAGAACAGAAATGGAGTTATTAGAAATAAATGATAATAGTTTGTACATAATCTGGTTTAGGTGCTGTCTCAATAGTATTTTGTGGTTATTGTTTATGATATTACTGTCAATGCCATGTGATTCCCTCCTCACATTGTAGAACAATGATTATCCGCTATACCCTTGAGGCTAACCTGAGACTCCTTCTCTGTATTAGCTCCCCCAAGCAAACAACAATTGTAGCAAATTCCAGAACTTCCTTGTACCAGAAATTCCATGATGTAGTCAGCATACTTTGCCACTATACATCAAGGGAGAGCAGTATATTCCTTACACTTACACACTGCAGTAGATACTTCTTGCATCTACTATGGTTGTAGTGGTTTATAATCAGTAAACCAGGTGATTCGGATAAAACAAGGAAAGGCTGCTTTTTCCCCTGTAAAATATAATCATGGAACAAATGATAAGTTTCCAGTTTATTCATTTTTAACTCCATTATTCCTTATATTCAAGTCTCAACTTACAGTTTCCTGCAACATTATTTATTAGAATGATACTACACACATACAACATAATAAATACAGCATAATAGTTTTATGAGCAGGTTCACTAGAAACAATAACAAGTGTTTAGCATACTACATATAAGCATCTTAGTTCACAATTTGCAAAAATAATAGTCTATATAATACATCTCTATTAAAACACAAGTATAACATATCAATAGCAAAAATAAAATGAAATATTTCTCAGTCCATTCTCCCTCAATCAGTCAGTTAACAGCCACCTTTCATGACCGGACGTCTTGTCAGACCAAATTTAAGTGATCAGATAATAGAATTATCTACTGCAGGTAAACTTTTGATCTCAGCGCTTTGGCTGGTCTCATTCCCGTAAATCTTAATCATTGGATAATAAAAAAAACTACTCATCCAGTTGGAATTGGTTTGGATTGCATCAGCAATTTCTAGCTGGAAACTCAGCTTGAGTTGTTTACTCCAACTCTGACACCATCTTAAGGATTGCCCAGGTCAGGTCACTTCGACAATTTAACAATTTATATAACAATTAAGTCTAGAAATAGTTACAGGTAAATATACTATGCCACACTATGATACAGCAGTGTGAATTAATTGATAGTGCTTCTGCAACTCACTAACTGATTCTGAACGGGCAGTCACTCATTGTTTAAACTAAATGGTTATTTCCCATTTTGCCCTTTTGAAGTCAGAGTTATGTTCCTTAGAGGTTTTCGATATTCAATGATTCATGTCTGGTCACGTGATTACGGCTTCATTGATGCATATGCGTGCGAAAGAAATTGTTACTGCAGCTATATGAATAAGAGCGCTGTAGTTCTTTGATGTTATGACGTAATAACAGTTTCTTTTATTGGAAGTACTAACTCTGTGTGTGTGTGTGTGTGTGTGTGTGTGTGTGTGTGAGTGAGTGAGATCATTCATATACTGTAATTATAATATAGAATACGTGTGGTTACAGGTGTCCGTAGTGAGTTGATTGACGTGT
The DNA here is from genome assembly GCA_028829895.1 of Sinotaia quadrata. Classification (NCBI taxonomy): domain Eukaryota; kingdom Metazoa; phylum Mollusca; class Gastropoda; order Architaenioglossa; family Viviparidae; genus Sinotaia; species Sinotaia quadrata. The sequence goes on from CM054184.1 coordinate 35,697,902, forward strand.
AATTTCTTCTGTCTTTTGTAAAATTCTTAAAAATTAGTGGAAGAGAGACGTAACAATTACATGAAGACTGTGTGCTGCTTGAGCTAAACTATACAATCGTGCAATGCGTGCACATCAAATATACCTGAGCTAAACATTAGAATTGCTATGCGTGCACATCAAATATTTTTGAAAAAAGAAGAAAACATGGAATCATGGAAAAGTCAACTCGTACCCTAGAGTTTCCGAAGGGACCTATGCATTCTGTGTTTATCAAGCCGCCCCTGGAGCTTGGTGTGTGGGTGGAGATAACCCCATACATATACATTTGTTGAATGGCATTTTATTTATTCACGGAAAGAAAGTTTAATGATCTCGTCTATTTTGTCGCCGCATTAACTTTAAAACTAAGTTTAGCAGAGCGCCTATGTAAGGAATTAACCTTCCCAAAACTAATGTCCCCATAACAACTACTACAGAGTAATGACGAAAGATATATTATATGTGAGCATTATATGCCACATCATTTCTGTTTCCTGAACAACAAATTGTTATTGTCGAGAAAGGAGAAACAGATTTATACTGCTGCGTAAAATGAGGGGAGAGAGAGAGAGAGGCGGGGGAGTCTCAAAGGGGTACCAGTGTAACAAAGATGGCAGACGGCCTGATAGTGTGGGTGAATATGAGAAGATCAGTGTGCATGACTGCAACAGAGAAAAGGAAGTCCAAAAAAAAAAAAATAGTGATATTGTTGGTACCTTAACAACCACACAACTCTGTAGAAGTGGGCAGATAACTTTATATTAAATATTAGGCACATTTTCTTTGGTGTTCTGTCGGCTTCAGAAATCTCCCTACAAGTCGTGCTGCGCGATTAAATTGTAAGACGCCTCGATCCGCACGCCTTCATACCTATGTGTGCTTATTCTTATCTCCCCCTTACTGCTTCGGATTTAGTGCGAATCCGGTCAACGAATGGCATTATAATATACCTACATACCGTGCTTGATAGTTCGTCAGATTAATTTCTCTTTGTTTTAATCTCTCTTGAGCTTCGTCTGTTACCAAAGCAGTCCTTTTCCAAATCACTCAGTGTTTGTCCGCGGGGAGATAACTCCTTCGCGTCTGCCCGGCGACATCAAGCTACTAATCAATAGAGTCGTCAGTTCATATAGAGATTTGACAAAATCTATAGTCTCCGAGATGGATAGGTATTCGGAGATTAATGACAAAGGCAAGGGGTGCCGGGCTGCGAATTGATAGTGTGCAAAATCAATGGCATTTAGTTATGCCTGTCAACGAGGGTTGTTGGCCCTCGATGATGTAAAGAAATATATAGGTCAGTATTTTATATTTTAAAAAATAGTCAGAAACGAAGACCAAACCCTTTCTTACGCTATCCCATCATCATTCACACACTTAAATGCAACAGGGCCTGTGTTTAAGCATTAATACATAGTGTGAAATCACTGAAACCGTAATAGCAACACGTAGTCAAGCAACCAGCCAATTCCAGCAACAACAAATTGAACCAACAAATAACAAGAGTACATTGCATGAAATGATAAAGAAAACTTCAGAAGTTTATTTTAAATTTCCGCAGGAAGACATTAAGAGAAACTTTGTTATTGTAGTAGGCTTTTCTCTTATATACAACTACAAAACTGGTGCCTTAGGGAGTTGTACTATAGACACCCGGTGCCTTATGGAGCTTTACTATAGACACCTGTTGCCTTTGGTACTTATAGACAACTGTTCCTTTAGGCCGTTTAGGGAGTTTTACTTTAGACACCTGTTACTTTAGGGAGTTTTATTAAATACATTTGTTGTCTTACAGAGCTTTACTATAGACACCTGCAACCTGAAGGAGTTTTACTATAGATACTTGCTACCTTAGGAGTTTTACTACAGACACTTCTACCTTACGGAGTATTACTCTAGAGTATAGACACTTGTTACCTTAGGGAGTTTTACTATAGATACCTGTACCTTACGGAGTTTTACTATAGACACGTGTACTTTACGGAATATTACTATAGACATTTGCTACCCTACGGAGTATTACTATAGACACTTCTATCTTACGGAGTATTATTACTATAGACACTTGCTACTTTAGGGAGTTTTACTATAGATACTTGCTACTATTGCAGTAAATAGTAACAATATACAGTTGTCTCATTGATCCATGTCATCCACTAGTTGTTAAACACTAAACTCTGTGACTTGTCGATCTGTTCATCCATGTCATCCACTAGTTGTTAAACACTAAAGTCAGTGACAGTTTGGCTCGAGTGGGTCAAATAGGCCACACGTTGAAACGTCAGAACCTAAAAGTTGCCGTGGGCCAACCTGATCAAAGCCTACGTCACAAAGAAAGTGGAAAACAAAACTAAAGACAAAACTCACAACTACAAAGTGTGTGTACCGACTACTAGATCACGTGATTAACTACAAAGTGTGTGTACCGACTACTAGATCACGTGATTAACTACAAAGTGTGTGTACCGACTACTAGATCACGTGATTAACTACAAAGTGTGTGTACCGACTACTAGATCACGTGATTAACTACAAAGTGTGTGTACCGACTACTAGACCACATGATTAACTACAAAGTGTGTGTACCGACTACTAGATCACGTGATTAACTACAAAGTGTGTGTACCGACTACTAGATCACATGATTAACTACAAAGTGTGTGTACCGACTACTAGATCACATGATTAACTACAAAGTGTGTGTACCGACTACTAGATCACGTGATTAACTACAAAGTGTGTGTACCGACTACTAGATCACGTGATTAACTACAAAGTGTGTGTACCGACTACTAGATCACGTGATTAGTTACAAAGTGTGTGTACCGACTACTATCTTAGATAATGGGACTAGTTACAAAATGGGCTATGTAATATCATAGATCACATGATTAGTTACAAAACGGGCTATGTAATATCATAGATCACATGATTAGTTACAAAACGGGCTATGTAATATCATAGATCACATGATTAGTTACAAAACGGGCTATGTAATATCATAGATCACATGATTAGTTACAAAACGGGCTATGTAATATCATAGATCACGTTATTAGTTATAAAACGGGCTTTGTGATATCATAGATCACATGATTAGTTACAAAACGGGCTATGTAATATCATAGATCACATGATTAGTTACAAAACGGGCTATGTAATATCATAGATCACGTTATTAGTTACAAAACGGGCTTTGTAATATCATAGATCACATGATTAGTTACAAAATGGGCTATGTAATATCATAGATCACATGATTAGTTACAAAATGGGCTATGTAATATCATAGATCACATGATTAGTTACAAAATGGGCTTTGTAATATCATAGATCACGTTATTAGTTACAAAAAGGGCTATGTAATATCATAGATCACGTTATTAGTTACAAAAAGGGCTATATAATATCATAGATCACGTAACTAGCCACAAACTGAACAATGTGCTATATTAGGTCCATGTGATTAGTTACACACTGAACAATGTAGCCGACTATCGTAAAGCACGTGATTTAATTACAAACAGAATTACGCCTTGTCGCAGATCAAGTGAATAGTTACAAATTGAACTATGTCCTACTGAGAGAAGTTATGCCACTCCACTCAACTCTGTTGATTTTACCGTCATTCTGACAAGAGGTTCCTGGGATAGTTACAGCGTACCTTTCACCCAGCCGGGTAGCTTAGAGAGGACGTCAGGACTTGGAATGAAGATGGGAAGAATGGGGAATTAGTTCTAAATCTGCTGCATGTACCTTTCAGTCACATTATCGGTCGGATCGACGCTAAGAATCAGCACTGCGTGAAGGACCAGTTGTATGTCGCGACACATATTTAGATCTCCTGCGAAGCCAATCGACGCACCCGGTGCTAGTTCATCAGTGTGTGCGTATGAATGTTTATATGCGTTTGATTGTCAATGCATAAATGTGAATATTTGTGTGTGCGTGTGTTGATTGTGTGTGTGTGTGTGTGTGTTGAATGTGTAGTTGATTGATTGAGTGAGAGTGTGTGTGTGTGTGTTGAATTTGTGTGTTGATTGATTGAGTGAGAGTGTGTGTGTGTGTGTTGAATTTGTGTGTTGATTGATTGAGTGTGTGTGTATGTGTGTGTGTGTGTTGAATTTGTATTGATTGATTGATTGAGTTAGTGAGCGAGTGCGTGTGTGCATGAGAGTGGTGTGTGTGTGTGTGTGTGTGTGTGTGTGTTTTTGTGTTGTGTGTGTGTGTGTGTGTGTTTACTTAAGACATGTTCCAGATATGAGCTCTTTGTCTTGAATCTACACTGTAACCGGAAATCGACCGTTGTACTGAAGGTCACTTTATTGATTGTGCTGCTCATTATCCTGATGACTGATTGACTACTTATTGAATGACCATAGTGGCAATTGTTTAGATAATTGTACTGACAATTACTGAGGCGAATGTTGGAATATTGTTATTGCGATTACATTCACCATTGTTTTTGCTGACTGCACTTACCATTGGTTTGGTGATTATACTGATTATTGCTATGATAATCATTGTTAGCATCATTTTGGTGTTTTCCTGACCAAATTAATGGTTATCAAATCCCCTATTGTCATGGTGATTGCACTGACCACTTTGTTATGGCTGTTGTCCTGACCTTTGTTTAGTGACTGCACTGACTAGTTTGTTTAGTGACTGCACTGACTAGTTTGTTTAGTGACTGCACTGACTAGTTTGTTTAGTGACTGCAATGACTAGTTTGTTTAGTGACTGCACTGACTAGTTTGTTTAGTGACTGCAATGACTAGTTTGTTTAGTGACTACACTGACTAGTTTGTTTAGTGACTGCACTGACTAATTTGTTTAGTGACTGCACTGACTAGTTTGTTTAGTGACTGCACTGACCGATGTTATGGTGGCTACACTGATCGTTGCTCTGGTGATTTAACTTGGTGATTGCACTGAGATTAATTGGTGATCCATGATCCACAATTTTTCGAGAAAAGTTATTTGAAATAAATCTTGGTTTTGATAACAGTAAAACAAATATCAAGTCTGCAACGAAAGTGAACCAAATATATAAATTTTAGAAAAAGAATGTCTTCGAAGACAATACTAGGGAGTGGGGCAAAAACCATGACAACATACAAGAGCAAACTAACAATGAAAGCAAAGTGGACAACAGGAATATTGAGTGAATACGTTTTAGACTTTAAGAACTCAATCAGAGAGCTATGTGGTCTTTGAGGGCTGAGATCTATGTTGTCTATGAGGGCTGAGAGCTGTGGTCTTTGAGGGCTGAGATCTATGTTGTCTATGAGGGCTGAGAGCTGTGGTCTTTGAGGGCTGAGAGCTGTGGTCTTTGAGGGCTGAGATCTATGTTGTCTATGAGGGCTGAGAGCTATGTGGTCTTTGAGGGCTGAGATCTATGTTGTCTATGAGGGCTGAGAGCTGTGGTCTTTGAGGGCTGAGATCTATGTTGTCTATGAGGGCTGAGAGCTATGTGGTCTTTGAGGACTGAAAGCTATGTTGTCTATGAGAGCTATGTAATTTATGAGGGCTGAGAGCTACGTGGTCGAAGTAGCTGTGAAATCTGAGATCTCAGTCAAATAGCTTCTTGAGCAATAAAAGACGAGAACTCAAGCAGAAAACCTTCCTGGCCATTAATAGTGTGTACTCGATAAAGTGGCTATTGTAGTTAAGCTGTGAAAGTTGTAAGCCTGGAATGGAGAACTCTTTGTGAAAGTTGTAAGCCTGGAATGGAGAACTCTTTGTGAATGTTGTAAGCCTGGAATGGAGAACTCTTTGTGAATGTTGTAAGCCTGGAATAGAGAACTCTTTGTGAATGTTGTAAGCCTGGAATAAATAACTCTTTGTGAATGTTGTAAGCCTGGAATGGAGAACACTTTGTGAAAGTTGTAAGCCTGGAATGGATAACTCTTTGTGAAAGTTGTAAGCCTGGAATAAATAACTCTTTGTGAATGTTGTAAGCCTGGAATGGAGAACTCTTTGTGAATGTTGTAAGCCTGGAATAAATAACTCTTTGTGAATGTTGTAAGCCTGGAATGGAGAACACTTTGTGAATAGTAGAGTACGGCAATAAAACTATTTTAGCTTTTAAAACGGCGAACACAGAGGTCTACTTCATGTATGAATGTTTGAAGTCTACGATAAAGTTTCTTAGTGTATGAATGTTTGAAATCTACGATAAAGTTTCTTAGTGTATGAATGTTTGAAATCTACGATAAAGTTTCTTAGTGTATGAATGTTTGAAATCTACGATAAAGTTTCTTAGTGTATGAATGTTTGAAATCTACGATAAAGTTTCTTAGTGTATGAATGTTTGAAATCTACGATAAAGTTTCTTAGTGTATGAATGTTTGAAATCTACGATAAATTTCTTCTATTTCATGTTTGAAATCTTATAATTAGTGTTTCACCGGTGATTGGAATTACTTTGAAAGAGTTATTGTAACGGCTTCGAGAGAGTTACTGCATCTGATTGGAGACAGTTATTATTACGGCGACTGTTGTAAACTGACTACTAGTTCTCTGTGAATCCTGTGAACGCGGGTGAATAGCTATTTTAATATGAAATATTTACTCGGACAAAGAGCAAATGTAAATTTTATTATTTTGTTCTCGGAGAGAGTTAATTTATCTCTAAATCTTTTATTTCTCGGACTCAGAGATATTGTGTTTTTAAACGTGAACATAGACAGAGATTTATTTTCACTGTAAATGTTATGAAATTGTGTAATAGGTGTTTTAACTGTTGTGTTATTAATACGAACAGAGAGATATTTTAATTGTAATCTTCATTGACTGAAAATGTTATACTTGAGAATTCAGTTAAGTCAATCACACAGGATTGAGTTTATTATATCCATTGACTCAGTTTGAACGCTTTCAAGTGGCTAACTTTACCCTGGTCAGAACACTACAGTTCACCCCCCCCCCCACATCATCATCAGTGTTATTTCAGGCGGAGTGCTTGCTGCGTCATCATAGTCACCACCGTCAATTAATTATCAAGCAGAAATATCACCTTAAAATCATAACCTCACCACTATCCCACCGCCGCCAACACCACAACCGCCACCACTACTACCACCAACCACTACCACCATCATCATTATTTTTATCGACATCAAGCATCGTTAATAAACATTAATGAACGCCATTGTGTTATTAAAAAAAAGATCTAATGGAGTGCGTAACCGAGTGATTGAGAGAAGACTCACCATCTAGGCGTTATGTGAATTCTTGATTGACAGCGAGAACACTCACCATCTAGGCGTTATGTGAATTCTTGATTGACAGTGAGAACACTCACCATCTAGGCATTATGTGAATTCTTGATTGACAGCGAGAACACTCACCATCTAGGCGTTATGTGAATTCTTGATTGACAGCGAGAACACTCACCATCTAGGCGTTATGTGAATTTTTGATTGACAGCGAGAACACTCACCATCTAGGCGTTATGTGAATTTTTGATTGACAGCGAGAACACTCACCATCTAGGCGTTATGTGAATTTTTGATTGACAGCGAGAACACTCACCATCTAGGCGTTATGTGAATTCTTGATTGACAGCGGACACGTACACTCTCGCAAACCTTGAACACGTCATGAATCGACCGTCCCAAACATTCTTTGAATTCTTGGAGTGATCGAAATCAGTAAGATGCTTACGGTGTTTGCTGTGTCCTCACCCCTTCCCCACCCCCATGAACATAACTGAATTTAGGGGAAAATACCGTACACAGCATGGATAATTCGTATTTTCCTTTGCCTTAACTACATGTAGTATTTAAATTTAATCAACCGTAATTATTGCTAGTTACGTAAGAAATATATATAATATAAATATGTGTCTCAGTCAGTAAACCATAATATCGTTATTTTATATGTAATATAAATTAAATTTCTATATATTATACGTGTCTCATTGTTTTGTGTGCGTGTGTGTGTGTGTTCCTGCGCGAATGCGTGGGTTACGCCTTTGGTTTGTGTGTGTGTGTGTGTGTGTGTAGCTGCGTAAATATGGGCTACACCTATGGTTTCGTGTGTTTGAGGGTGTGTTTGTGTGTTTGTGTGTGGTGTTCGCGAAAGAAATTGAGAGTGGCAAAAGAGAACGGGCTTCTCCCCTCGTACATTGACTCGAGATAGGCCCACACGGACAAGCAGGCTTTTCTTTTGTACTCTTGAGACCACCAAAATGAAAGGTAAATGCATTTGGCAACCGATTTATAGTTCAAGCATTCACCACCCATACCCTTTGATGACCCCGCACTTACGAGTACAACAACTTTGACAATCACACCTCACGTTGGTGAAACAAGCCAATTTTGTTTGTATGCTGAGATTTGTTTTGTTTTTGTTTTACTTGCTGTTGTACACGCCACACCAGATTGGTTTAAGCTGATGTATGGCGCTAGGAACAGTGGTGTTCGAAGTATTTGAACCACTTGATTTGGCGTCCTTTCGGCTAAATTTGACTAATCGCCGATGCTCTGCTTTCGCGTAAAATAGCCCCTAATGACAGAGTTATCCTCTCGCTGTCGAAACAAGTATGACCCCTGAAAGCCTGGACCGTATATTGGAATTAGGCGCTCGTGATTAAAAAATAATAAAAACAAGAACAATACACAAAAACTGACATAGAAATGTAATCAGAAAATAGGATTAGTCAGAAACATTACCTAACACGCAAATGAATTAGGGTTATTCACGACATAGGCTGCGAGCGGAAGGAAATGCGTACACCATCGAAATCTGACCAATCCTATGGTAGCTTACATCAGTCAGCATTTTGCTATTTATACGGTTTTGTGCAAATATCTGGCAAGTGCGGATTTTGCATTAAAAATATATACATATATTGGAGATATTAGTGCCTACGAAAAATATTTGAGGTCCTAAATAAAAATAGTACATGAGATTAATCTTGTTCATTTTAAAGAAAGCCACTTAAGAAAATTGTGGTATCCGGCTTGTGCTAAATTTAGCAGCAATTGATTGCTAAAGATTTTGAGAACGTGCCCCATTCGTCATAATTGACGTATGCAAATGTGAGTCAATTTCTTCTAAAGCCTAGGCTTAATACCATGACTGCAATGCAGAGCCATTGCAATATGACTGGAAAACCGGAGAATATTGAATGCAATACAAAACCATAGTAATGTGACTGTAATGCAAAATCACAGTGCTGTGATTGAAACGCAAATCCGTAATGTTATGACTGCGACGCAGAGTACTATGCAGTGAAAAGTCGTAATAATGATTTTGATGCAAAGTCAAAGCATTATGCAATGCAAAGCCGTAGTTAATTTAGCTCTAGTATCAAATACCAAGTCGTCGAAATGCGGTTGTAAAACAACATTTCTTGTAATATAACACAACACAAATTCCTCATAATAATATAGCATAATTTTTTAGTAATATAGCTGCAATACAGGATTTGGTCAAATGTTTATAATAATACGATTATAGAAAGCTGTAATAATATGTTTGTAATACAAAACCATAATAATATGCAATATTAAAACATATTATTTTGTTTTCAGTGCTAGGACACAGTAATATGCTTGCATTTAGAAATAAAACGACAGTAGTAACAATTCAAAGCCACAAACAAACATTTGGCGCAATAAGGAAAGTCAACCGTACCATTAAGGCTGTAATAGACAACCGTGGAAATATGGCACAATAAAGAAAGTCAATCAAAGTCAATATAGCTGCAATACAAAACCACAAGAATGTGGTTGCTTATTAAGCAAATTCATTCGTAGTAATATCGCTGCCAACCAAAATCACAATTTCCCTGCAATAGAAAAGTAAATAGAGCAATATGGCTGCCAACCAAAATCACAATTTCCCTGCAATAGAAAAGTAAATAGAGCAACATGGCTGCCAACCAAAATCAGAATAATTTCAATGTAGTAGACATCGTAGAAATATGTTTGCCAATCAGTATCACATCAAATTCATTGCAATAAAAAAGTAAATCATAATATGGCTGCCAACCAAAGTCACATAAATTTCACTGCAATAAAAAAAAGTAAATCGTAGCTGCAGCACAGTGACGCAATCAACGTGACACCTATGGAAATTTATTTATTGTTTACATAGAGCACCTGATAACATAATCCTTCAATTATATTTTTATTTGTATTCGTTTTAAATTGTAGTCCACGTTTTTAACTTATGGCGAATTTCGTCCCAATATGACGTTACTGTCTGAACTATTTGAGGCAACCGTACTGCCTGAACTGTATGCGGAATCTGTTATTACTGCCTGAACTGTATGCGGACTCTGTTATTACCGCCTGAACTGTATGCGGAATCTGTTATTACTGCCTGAACTGTATGCGGAATCTGTTATTACTGCCTGAACTGTATGAAGAATATGTTTTTTAGTGCATGAAACCTTTTGCGAAATGTGTTATTACTGCCTGAACTGTGAGCGGTATCTGCTATTATTGCCTGACCTGTATGCAGAATATACCCTGAAACGAAATCTCCTATTACTGCCTGAACTGTATGCAGAATATACCCTGAAGCGAAATCTCCTATTACTGCCTGAACTGTATGCAGAATATACCCTGAAGCGAAATCTCCTATTACTGCCTGAACTGTATGCAGAATATACCCTGAAGCGAAATCTCCTATTACTGCCTGAACTGTATAAGGTCGTTACTCGAGAAACTGTAGGATTTAGTACGGAGACTGGATTTAACTACGTGTTTTGTTTTCTTAGAATTAATGGTAGACCTGATAACAAACATGTTCTTCAGATCAATTTGAAGCTTGCACGGAGAGCGACGAGCTTGTTTGCCAACTTCAGCCCGGAAATTTGCGCGATAACTCGAATTCTTAACGTGGTCAGCCATACTATTTTAAGTAGCAGCATTTGCGATAAATGACGTGCCAAAATGACAAGGCATTGTAGACTACAACGATTGTGATGACTAATATGCCGCGCGCGCTATTTTGGAGCGGTTTTCCTATCTCGGTGGGCCGAGACCCGGCGACCAAACAAAGACGTGGCTGGCATTCCTCTTTCATTCTAAAAATCGTTAGAAAGCTGAACAAGTTTTCAACAATTTAAAAAATAATAATTACAAACTTTAATTATAAGAAGTCATTAAATACATTTAGATAAATATGTAAGCAATTGACTTTTTTTTTTTTAAACAGAAACGTTTTTAAAAATTAAAAATGTAAATTAATTAAATAAATGTATAAGCATATTACTGTTAAACAAAATCATAAGTGAAAGTAAAAAAATAATTTTAACTAAATAAGCGTCAAATTAATTTAAATAAATCAAGGTTAAAAAATATTAATTAAAATATAAAATAAATGAAAATCAAATAAATACACGATTTTTATGCAATATAAAGTAAAAAATATTAATTTATATATTAATGACACTAAAGCAAAAAGCAAATAAAAGAATAATGAAAATCATTTAATTAAAATAATAAATAACTGAATAAAAGCGAATAGATGAATGAATTAAGCATTCGAATTAACTAGCAGAAAAGTAAATAAAGGTAAATAAATAGGTCTAGCTTAATTAAAACAAACGAATGAATGAATGAATAAGCTATAACCATCAGTAAGACGCGATACAGCGGACCGACAACATTAATCTGTCGATAACCATCAGTAAGACGCGATACAACGGGCCGACAACATTAATCTGTCGATAACCATCAAGTAAGGCGCGATACAGCGGACCGACAACATTAATCTGTCGATAACCATCAAGTAAGGCGCGATACAGCGGACCGACAACATTAATCTGTCGATAACCATCAAGTAAGACGCGATACAGCGGGCCGACAACATTAATCTGTCGATAACCATCAGTAAGACGCGATACAACGGACCGACAACATTAATCTGTCGATAACCATCAAGTAAGACGTGATACAACGGACCGACAGCGCGTATAAGTACATTTATCATGAGTGGAAAATCCACTTTAATTTGTACTTTTGAGCTACAGCCACGACAAGGCCAATCTATCAACATCGATACTCGAGACACACGGTAGAAGTTCGATAATCTAACTTTGTGTTGCAAGAGTGGGAGTTATGTTGGTTCCCGACGACTTTGTAAAATGAAAACGAGAGGTTAACATCGTTACTAAAGTGTGTACATCGAGTCGAGTGTAGCAAAGACATGTGAAGGAAAAGATGTATTAAAATGCACTATTTTGCTCTTTGACCCGTTTTGTACCACTTGTCAGGTTTATGACGTTTAGCTTTTGACTGACAGAAGTGCACAGAGAAAACTTGTGGATTAAAAGGTCATTGTTAAGAACATAGTAAGTGCGTCGGTCTATCAGAGGTATATTTCGTTTATTTGATTTTAATGTTCACTTCAAATTTAAAGTGAGAGAAGATACAGGGAGACGACAATTTACTAAAGTCCGAAGATTTGAATTTTCTACATACTTAGTTGTTTGCAAAGTTTAGAATTAATTGCAACATTTCTAACCGTAGCGGAATGACTATCACTCAAAATCCCCTAATCAAGATTTTAAAATTGACCAGACATGACTTAGGTTCTTCAGTTATGTATTTCATAAGTTAGAATAGCTGAAACAAAATCAAAGGATTTACCTTTTGCAACCTTTCTTATTATACGTAGCAAAATACTCTGAAGTCAACTGACAAGATAAAAACAATCCTTCTGCATGACGTCATCGCATGCACGATGATTGCGGCCTTCCCCTATTCCATTATACACCCAACAGTTTTAATTATAACAGGATGCAAACATTAATGTTGGTCATCGCATGCAACATCGAGAGATAGACAAGTCCTTTCCATCATAATATCTTACATTTGCTTTAGTGAATGAAACTCAGATTGTTTATTTTTGACCTGTGAATGAAGCTTAAGGTATTTATTTTTTACGTGTGAATGAAGCTTAAGTTATTTATTTTTGACATGTGAATGAAGCTTAAGGGGAATGTTTCATTTACAGTTCATTTGTACGTGTAAAATCAAATACTTGTACTAAAATAAATAAATTAATTTTAAAAAAAACATTCCAAAAGAAAGTCAACATAAATCATTTTATATCATTGAACAGGAAAAATAGTACCTGTAACAAACAGATTACAAATGAAAGAAGGAAAGAAAAATAGAAATAAATGATAAAATATACAAGAAGGAAAGACAATTAAGAGTTGTAAATAATGAAAACAAGCATTTACTTTTATTGTATCCACTGTGTCACCCGTGTTTTTCTTACTCTCAGCTTTGATTGACACATGAAGTGTTCTCTCTCTACCCTTTTGTTACTAACAAGTCACTTATTTGTTATAATACCTATTCACATGTGATTAAGTGTGACTTGGTGGCAAGCCATACCGTTTATCTCTTGCCTAACTGTCTGTTGCACAGCAAACATGACACTTGTGTGGTTTCAGTTCGTGTCCAAAGCTGCGATGCCAGAAAGGAGTGACTGTGACACACGATACCGACATTCATTGACGAATTCACCATTATGTCACATATATTATCTTAATACATGTTTGGGCGTTACACATGCTAACAGATATAAATTTTACTTGATAAAATGTAACAACAGACTGACAGAGAAAAGAAAAACAATGACTAAGACTTGGATCTGATAACACTTACTGACAATTAAAATCATTGTAAAATTCTTTTCAACCTACACAATACAATTATATGACAATGAAAATGTTACTTGAATTTTGACAAAACTCATAAAATATGTTTATGACAAAAATTGCATATAACATAAATTAAAACTATAGAGAGGAAATATATTTATGAAAATAATCACTCGTAACTTAAACTTTCTTTTACAACTCATTTCTAGCCATGGGTATTTGTTCCTTTTACAACCCATTTATAGCCATGGGTATTTGTTCCTTTTACAACCCATTTATAGCCATGGGTATTTGTTCCTTTTACAACCCATTTCTAGCCATGGGTATTTGTTCCTTTTACAACCCATTTCTAGCCATGGGTCTTTGTTTCTTTTACAACCCATTTCTAGCCATGGGTATTTGTTCCTTTTACAACCCATTTCTAGCCATGGGTATTTGTTCCTTTTACAACCCATTTCTAGCCATGGGTATTTGTTCCTTTTACAACCCATTTCTAGCCATGGGTCTTTGTTCCTTTTACAACTCATTTCTAGCCATGGGTCTTTGTTCCTTTTACAACTCATTTCTAGCCACGAGTCTTTGTTCCTTTTACAACTCATTTCTAGCCATGGGTCTTTGTTCCTTTTACAACTCATTTCTAGCCATGGGTCTTTGTTCCTTTTACAACCCATTTTTAGCCATGGGTCTTTGTTCCTTTTACAACTCATTTCTAGCCATGAGTCTTTGTTCCTTTTACAACCCATTTCTAGCCATGGGTCTTTGTTCCTTTTACAACTCATTTCTAGTCATGGGTCTTTGTTCCTTTTACAACTCATTTCTAGTCATGGGTCTTTGTTCCTTTTACAACTCATTTCTAGCCATGGGTCTTTGTTCCTTTTACAACTCATTTCTAGTCATGGGTCTTTGTTCCTTTTACAACTCATTTCTAGTCATGGGTCTTTGTTCCTTTTACAACTCATTTCTAGCCATGGGTCTTTGTTCCTTTTACAACCCATTTCTAGCCAAGGGTCTTTGTTCCTTTTACAACCCATTTCTAGCCATGGGTCTTTGTTCCTTTTACAACCCATTTCTAGCAATAGGTCTTTGTTCCTTTTACAACTCATTTCTAGCCATGGGTCTTTGTTCCTTTTACAACCCATTTATAACAGGAAGGACTCGATACAGTGTTTAATACCTCACCCAAAGAGTTTGTTTGCAAAGAGTACAGAGTTAGAATTTTGCACCCTAGTTTTCTCAGACTAGATACCACACGCATATCTAGCTTGACTAACTCTTAAATCAATGAAATTTATGAATGCATCTAGAACTAATTAATATTTATTACTTTCTCCCATCTTCTACACCCACGCTCTATTAGCACACGTCACCCATCCACAACCAAGTTCACAGTTGCATCAGCCTAAAAGTTGAATAACACATAACAAAGTATGGATCAAAACACGATGGAGATCTAAGCCATTTAAGGTGATCATCACCGTGGAGATGCCAGGGAACTAGCGTTCTCACAAAGCAATAACAATACTACCTGCGGCTCTGACTCAACGCACACTCACTCAATCAAAAGAACTTATCTCCCCCCCCTCCACTCTTGTCCATCCTGGAACTTTTTCACTTTAGAAATAATTTTATCACATTTCCAAATTATGCAAATTATATGTAACATCTCATTTTAAAATAATAGATAAGAAATTTAAAAAAATTATATTAAAAGCACGTGAGAAAATTTCCCATTATAAGACAACCTAAAATCCACAAAATTAGCGTGCCAGTGGTAGACCTAAAAATCCACAAAATGAACTCTACTAGATGGCGTCAGCTTTAAAACCCCACAAAATGAGCTCGACTATTGGCTGTTTAAAACAAAACTCAACAAAATGAGCTTGACTATTGGCTGTTTAAAACAAAACTCAACAAAATGAGCTCGACTATTGGCTGTTTAAAACAAAACTCAACAAAATGAGCTCGACTATTGGCTGTTTAAAACAAAACTCAACAAAATGAGCTTGACTATTGGCTGTTTAAAACAAAACTCAACAAAATGAGCTCGACTATTGGCTGTTTAAAACAAAACTCAACAAAATGAGCTCGACTATTGGCTGTTTAAAACAAAACTCAACAAAATGAGCTCAACAAGATGGCTGTCGACCTACAAGTCTACAAAATTGGCTTGACTAGATGGCTGTTGACGTAAAATCCTCAAAATGTGTGCATAAGATTGGTGCTGACCTAAAAATTCCACAAAATGAGCTCGACTAGCTGACTGCTGACCTAAAAATGCACAAAACGAGCTCGACTAGATGACTGCCGACCTAAAAATGCACAAAATGAGCTCGACTAGATGACTGCTGACCTAAAAATCCACAAAACGAGCTCGACTAGATGACTGCTGACCTAAAAATCCACAAAACGAGCTCGAATAATTGACTGCTGACCTAAAAATCCACAAAACGAGCTCGAATAATTGACTGCTGACCTAAAAATCCACAAAACGAGCTCGAATAATTGACTGCTGACCTAAAAATCCACAAGAGCTCGACTAGATGACTGCAAATGAAAAAGGTCGACGTCAAACTGGAAAGCACTGAAGAAACTCGACTGAATCATCTTCGATGAGAAATGAGTGTCGTCGAAACGAAGATGAGCGAAAAGAACTCGATAAAAAAATTCTTTTGTGTAATAAAACGAGTTTTCAACATAGTCTGCCACACTTCGATAAGGCAAATGCTAGTGTTTGTGTATATATCTTGGTGGTAGGGTAGTTATCTTAGTGGTAATGTATTTACCTTAGTGGTAAGATATTTATCTTAGTGGTAGAACATATACCTTAGTGGTAGGGTATATATCTTAGTGGTAATGTATTTACCTTAGTGGTAAGATATTTATCTTAGTGGTAGGACATATACCTTAGTGGTAGGGTATATATCTTAGTGGTAATGTATTTACCTTAGTGGTAAGATATTTATCTTAGTGGTAGAATATATACCTTAGTGGTAGGGTATATATCTTAGTGGTGCGGTGTTTATTCTAGTACTAGGGTATATATGTTAGTGGCAGGAATTTACCTTAGTCAAGTGGTAAGTTACATAGTGGTAGGGTATATATCTTAGTGGTAGGGAATTTACCTTAGTGTTAAATTACATAGTGGTAGGGTATATATCTTAGTGGCAGGAATTTACCTTAGTGGTAAGTTACCTAGTGGTAGGGTATATATCTTAGTGGTAGGGAATTTACCTTAGTGTTAAATTACATAGTGGTAGGGTATATATCTTAGTGGCAGGAATTTACCTTAGTGGTAAGTTACCTAGTGGTAGGGTATATATCTTAGTGGTAGGGAATTTACCTGAGTGTTAAGTTACAAAGTGGTAGGGTATATTATATGTTTTCAGCGTATATATATGAGCAATTTTCACACAAGGTTTACATTGCTTTTCTTTATCATAACAAAAATTAGTAATAGAAATCAAGTGACTTACTTAAGGAATTTGTATTCAGATTTGCACTACTCGGAAAAATTGTGTGTAGTGCACTAATGCGCATGCAATTTTACACCTCAACGCAATTTTGACTTTAACCCTACAGAAACATACAGACAATAGACTATTTTCACCTCCCTAATATGGTAAGAGTTTGGGCCTACGTTCTTTGCTTAAGACTCTATAGAAGAAGAACAAACAACGACATTAAAAGGTATTTTGATTAGACCTTCAGGCTTGTTTTAATTGCACAGCAATACAGTGGTTAGTTTGGGCAGAAAATTTATCTCTGCACCAATATTTTGTCACTGTTTGAAGTAAGCAAACTCGCAATTTTTATCGCTTTCGAAGATTTGTTTCTCATTTTCCTTTTACAAGTTTTCTTCTTCTTTTCCTTTTCTTTCTAAAATTTTACTGAAAAATGTCCTTATATATTTTAAATGATTTAACTGATAACGGCATTAATTGTTGTAATAGCAGTGACCATATTTCCTTAGATTTTTCAACAATACCTTTCATTTTCCTCTGCTAAAAATTATCAGTATTACAATGTAAACACTAGCGGTTAGTGTAAATCCTTGCTGCGAAGAAATTTGAGCAGGAAATATAAGATAAAGAGACTTAAAGTACCCCACCTCCATAGCTAACAAACCACGCGTGGAAGCACCCGCCTCACTGCGGAATGCGGAGGTGAATAAACTTGTCAATCAGTCCCTCCCTCCCTCCACCCTGTTTTTACCATCGACCGCCAACAACTTTGTGCTAGTTGTCCCCCCTCTTTCCTCTAGAGGTCGCCATGACGTTTGGGGCGCTCTACACCAAACTGTGATGAGATAACTGGCGTTCAAATGATCGGCAATAGATTAGTTAGGTTAGTCATGCGACAAAATGATGACGTCAGAAGTTCCAGTGCAGTTGAATGCGGACAATTTCATTTCTCAATTCGGCCACTACTAATAGACAAACGTCAGAGCAAATAGAGCATGGCTGTTAAACGCTCATCAGGACAATACAACATGACAGTTCAAAAGCTTAATAGATAGACCAAAGAAAACAAATAAAAATAACCATCATAACATTGCCGACGTCCTTCTCTCTCACAGTATGTACAGATTTGTTTTTTTTTTATTGTAATGGAGTTGGAACGAAGGTCAAATATTTATTCATTAATTACGTAAGATTATGACTGTTTGTGTGGATGGGGAAAAATAATGAACACAATTTCCTCAGCCATCAACATTTTATATTTTATAGACACGAACAGTGACCAGAGAATATACAGATAGACAATGTTAACAATGGACAAATTTGAACAAGTTTTCTCAGCCTCCAGCACTTATATTTTATAGACACGAACAGAGAAAAGAAGAACACTCACCAGTAAAGAGTTGCGGCCACCTGAGAATGTTTTGGACCGTTGTTGTTGTCGCCCTTTTCTGCCTCTTTGATGCATTCCTCCGTTTCTTCTTCATCGTCGACCCAGTCATCTGATAGAAAAACAAAATTGTAATTAATACAGTATCAACTGCATTACACAGGCAAAATCCAAGCACGTAATTCAGCACAAAGTGAAATAATTAACAAAATAGAATTAATCTGTACTATTATTAGCCATAAGTGGATTTTTCTTCGTCATAACGATATATAACGTCACTGTTTATGATTTTATTATTTTATACAATTTTCTTTATTAATGATTATGATAGCGTCATTTCATGAAAATTTATTTTGTAATGTAGTGATGTCATTTATGCAAATAATATGCAAATAAATTACACGTGAAATAAAATTTATTTTGTAATGTAGTGATGTCATTTATGCAAATAATATGCAAATAAATAACACGTGAAATAAAATTTATTTTGTAATGTAGTGATGTCATTTATGCAAATAATATGCAAATAAATGACACGTAAAATAATGTAGCTTCATGGATGACATCATTTGGAAAACGATGCTGTCATCGATGACATTGAAATTATTTCATCAATTTATTTTATTTTTTTCTCAAAGTGTTCCAAGAGAAATGTCCTTAATACGTACTGAGAAGCAGAAATGTCAGACTCAAAGAGATGTAGTTAGATATATTCAAACCTCAGTGACGTATTCTACTGACCATAATCTCAAAATGCGTCAATTCTATTTTCAGCATAAATTGCCCTGTCAGAGTGGAAGGATGGGGTATTCTTGTTAATTTTATTTTTAAACAAATGTATTTAAAATAAAATAATTTACATTTGTTAGTTTCTTTTTATTTTTTTGATAGTTCTTGCTTTAATATGAAAGTATCAGGTGGTTGAATTTTTGTGTGCATATTTATTGTTTATTTTGGCTTCAAATTATCTGCAAATTATTTCAAGAGATATTGTATGTTAAAATTCTAAAGCATATTTATAGTAATCAGCAGAGCATCCAAATATATTTTTATCTTTTAGTTGTTTCGGATCCTTGGCCATCTTGAATGTTTTTAAAATCAGAACGGGCTATACCCAAATAGTTAAAAAAATAAAAATAAATCACGGCCTCTTTGGTGGTGGTGACGGCTCGTACATATGGACGATTATAAAAATAAAGGTAAGCAGCACGAAATAGTCACAAGCCATCAACCCCACCACCCCTCCTACTCATCACCCCATGTTGGGTTGGTGTGCGGACCTCCAGCTACTTATTCTATGCAGTCTGAAGAAAGGGTGCTATCTATCTCACTTCTTGTGTTATTCTTATTTTAAAATCTATCTGTACATACGTTTTCAACAAGTACCCCTTGGATCTTAACGATTTCCGGTCACCTTCCATCTCCGTCCTCCCCCAAGATATGCTGCCGGCCTGTGATTATTACGTGCGGGAAGAATGAAAGGGAACTCCCAAAGCGACAGCTCATATTTATTAAATGATGCCCAAATTTCTTAACTGTCATCCGGAAATGTTAACTGTCATCGGATTTCTTAACTGTCCTATAGATTTGAAAATCAGCATAGATTTACAAAAAAAAAATGAATACCCGGTCTTTCAGCTTGACACCCAGACTTAAAAATAAAATTCCCAGATTTGTATATAATCTTTAAGTATAATGTAAGCTGCAGTAACAATGGCAGGTCCGTTAATTTTGTTAACATTTTGTAGAGGCTGTAACTTTGAAATTCTAATGAGCAGATAAACATGGCTCTAATACAATCTGTCATTGTTTAATTGTTGAATCTACTACAACTACTTCTACTGTTGTTGCTGCTGATGGTGGTGGCAACCGATATGTCCTGATTCAAAGGAGCTGATAGCGCTTGCTCTGAAGGGACTAAAGTTCAACAGTCAAGGGTCAGGCCAATCGAGAAATATTCCATTGACCGTGGTCTTTCTTCAAAGCGAGGCTTACGCCATTTACCTCAAAGTCAATAGGCTCCACAAAGTATGGATGGAATACATGTGAACAGTGTGCGCGTGAGTGCATGTGAGTGTATGTGAGTGTATGTGTCATTTACTTACACGAAGGAGTCGTCAGTATGGAACGCTGAATCTCTAAATCAAATATTGAGTCGTTGAGTCATTGAGTCATTGATTCGTTGAGTCATTGATTCGTTGATTCGTTGAGTCAAAACAAAACATCTCACTCAATTAAATCTCCACTCTCTCATAAAGTGATTCTCGATCAGCTTCCCCACTCCCTTTGTCAGTTGTGGTTTCTGATCCCGCTCAAATTATGCGACATCCTTTTCTCTACTAGGAATGGTGGGATAAAGTGCTTTTTTGATTTATCCTTTATTTGTGTCACTCTCGACATGATACGTACTAGACTCTGTGCGTGTGTGTGGTGTGTGTGTTTTTTTGTTTGTTTACGAAAATACTACATGCTTGTCATTGGAAGGAACGAATACAAATGATTTGGGCTTTACAAAAGCGGCCCACCACCTTCCTCCAATCCAGCATTCTTTTCATAATTAGTTCATACCAGCTTATGTAATGTGCTACACACTGAATGTATTGCTATCCGGATGACACCTGAATGCAGCAAGTCTGGATAAACACACAGTACACCTGACACGAAGGTAGTTTCTACATCCAAACCAAGAAGTATGATTGGTCCTGAAGCCGTGAAAGGTAAAATTATGAGAAGTATGACTAATGCTGATGTCGTTAGAGGTAAAATTATGAGAAGTATTAATGATGCTGAAGTCGTGAAAGGTAAATTTATGAAAGGTAAATTTATATTTCTCTCTATATATTTGCATGTTTGTGCATGAATATAAATGTTATGTGTTTATTTCTGTGTGTATACTGTTTTATTTATTTAGTATTATAAATCTAAAGCTTTTAAATTTAACTAATAATGGTCATTGTTATATATATTTAATAGTTGGCTAGTCTTATAAAGGTTAAATATATGCATTTCTTCTTATTAATATTGCATCTATGGTTACCAGGGAGTTTATTCAGATAACCTTCCAATTCTTTCGTATTACCTTAAAATCTCTTTTTTGCGTTACCTTAAAATCTCATTTTTGCGTTACCTTAAAATCTCTTCCGCGATACCTTAAAATCTCTGTTCCACTTTACCTTAAAATCTTTATTCCACATTACCTAAAAATCGTTGTTTAGCGTTTACTTACAAGTCTCTGTTCCACGTTACATTAAAATCTCTGTTGATCTTTACCTTAAAATCTCTCTGTTCCGCGCTACCTTAAAATCTCTATTCCGCGTTACCTTAAAATCTCTTTTCGTCGTTACATTAAAACCTCTTTTCCGTGTTACCTTAAAATCTCTTTTCCTCGTTACCTTAAAATCACTTTTCCACTTTACCTTAAAATCTGTGTTTCGCGTTACCTTAAAATCTCTGCTCCGCGGTACATTAAAACCTCTGTATAACTTAAACCTCTTTTTTCTCCTAGTGTCGCCATTCTTCGCTCGTCTGTAGACACCTCAGAAAGAGCAGAAAATACCGAAATTCATCGTCTTCTGGAAGCATCAAAAACTGGACATGTTTCCTACTTTTCAAAACAGTTCCGTGGTTGTTAAGTGACAGAACAGAAAAGTGCAGAAAGTCATTCATATTTCGCTTAACATTAATTAAACTGCCAGATTTTGCATTTAGTCTTTCTCATACTTCTGCTCGCGCCAGAAACTTTGATATGTTAAACTGTTTTGCCGATGAAGGCACAGTTACCGGGTAGCACCAAAATTAGAAAATGCTACAATGGATGAATGGGGTTATAGATGCTTGCGTGCATATAATTATAAGTACGTCCAATTCAAGTCTGTATAAATTTGCCAGTTGTGTACGTATGTTTGCAATTAATATGTTTTTATATTCTTGATTTTTACTACCACATCCATCACCACCAGTCATCATCATCATCGTCGTCGTCGTCGCCATTATTAAGTAATTAGAAATTAAATGCCTGGCCTTGAAATGTAATTGATGTCTCCACCGATGTGTTGGGTTTGCGTAAATAAATGGTATACAAAAGCTGTCACTAACTGAGGAAAGATAACCCTTCTTTATCGCCTTAGGGGTCAGCTCGTTGCAATCAAATATATATAAATACTCACAATTTTGAATATTCCTTATAGCCATGTAGAGAGACACTCTACAAGCCATTCCTTATAATCAGGTAGTATACACACAGTCTTCAAGGAATTCGTTTCATTCAAAAAGGTGTGGTCTATAAACCATCAGCCGTCCAATGTACATGTATTACATGAAATTGTTGTTTAGCGTGGTTTAACATTTCAATGAAATGTGTTAAATTTCATTTAACACACATGAAATTTATAACACCAAAAATAAATCAGCTCTTACATTCAGACGGGCAAACATACTTAATAAAACATTTTTGGAACCTGACAGTCATACACACGTCATCTACTAAACCAAAACGTCATCTACTTAGCACGTGACCTCTCTCTTATATATATATATATCAGTATCAGCAACAACAAATAGTAGCAAAGGTAGATAACTCGAAAAGTCCCAAAAGCGTGAAATCCACAAGATGGTTAGGTACACGAATAAAACCTCAAACTTTAGGCGTGATGGTCACTTTCTCGCAAACAACGGGGGATAATCGTGTGGACACTGTGAGCCACCTGTCCGGTAATTCCTGCCGTTCGACTGCGTAAGGAGACGAAAGGACTGAAGAGCTGACGTCAGCTTTACTAAGACTTGGCGGCTAGGAGACGATAATAGGGACCGTTAACATTGTTACGACGAGAAGGGGTGCTGTGTTGTGGGGACGGTGTACTGTTGTGTCGGTGGTCAGTCACAGCCTGATTAATTATTGAAAAGTAAAGACAGCTTGCTTCGCTTCCAAGGTGTTGCTATTTGCGTAAGGTTAGCAGACAGGGTGAAAGCTGGATGTATCTTACGAGAGGAAACAGGAAAGCGGGTGAAAGGATCGTGGCGTGCAATGTGTGTGTGTGTGTGTGTGTGTGTGTGCGTGTTTGTGTACATCTGTGTGTGTGTGTGTGTGTGTGTGTGTGTGTGTGTGAATGAAGCAAGTCTCTGGTAGTGGAAAACCTTTTAGATTTTATTTATAAATTTAAAAAACGTAATTAATTGATTTTAAAAATACAAATGTATATATGGTTATCTACAATGTAATTATCACAAAATTAACCATCTTAATAGTTAGGACATCATTTTCCGAAATAAATTAATATGAAAATAATTTATTACCTATCCTGTCAACAGATCTATATACAAATACGATAATTGTAAAAATCAATAATAAAACAATAGCCAATCACCACCATCCACGACTACTGCTGGAATACGTCTACTGCTGGAAATCGTCTACTGCTGGAATACGACTACTGCTGGAAATCGTCTACTGCTGGAATTAAAGGCTACTAATATTTCCACTTTCAATAATGCTACTACTACAATTAATTTGCGAATCAACAGCTATCACTATTATTAATGAAGTGCTTACACAATTTTAGAATTATGAATGTACCGTGCACTCTTAAGCTTTGACAATACTGTGCATTTATCGGAATCCAAACTTGCGAAATAAATAAGAAAATGTTATTTTATTGCACGCCTTTATAATAATATCAATAATGCAAAATGGAAATAATAATAATGGTGATGATGATGATGGATTACCCGTCGTTCATATACATTTTTTTACAATAATAGGGGAGGGGTCATTAATCAGCAATATTTTGCTTTTTATGGATGAAAATACAGGTCTAAATGGTACATGCGTTTTTGGTATTGACTGAATGATAAAATAATCTATACAAGATTTGTGTGGGTGGATATGATAACGACACGACACGACAAGTTCTCTTTGATTTCGCCCCTCAAATAAAGAACATTCAACTTACCCTCTTTTAATAACTTAAGGTGTGGTTACAAGATCATTCAAAACCAGGCGTTTATTAAAGCTAATTAAATTATTCCCGTCGTGAAAGATTTAAATTAATGGAAATGAGGTCTCTTTCTATTTCTCTCTCACCCTAAAACGCACGCATAATATTCAAATAACGTCACATCTCTCACTGTGAATTTAGTTCTAACTTTTCACACACTCAAACACATAAATATTGTCAGACCCTTCAATGTGAATTTAGTTACAACTTTTCACACATTCAGACACATAAATTTTGTCAGACCCTTCAATGAATTTAGTTACAACTTTTCACATACTCAAACACAGAATATTGTCAGACCCTTCAATGTGGATTTAACTCATTCTTCGCATTTAACACTTCTCTTCCCCACCCATCCCAATAATATTAGACTCTTCAATGTGTGTGTTTTAAGGCAGGTAACAATTGGTTTTTTTTAATAGTTAGCTTTTTGAAAAATAACAATTAATAGTTAATTTTATTTAAGTACAAAATTTCCTTTCTTTTGAAACATTGAATGATCGGTTCAGATTTTCAAAAGGAAATGATTTAAAATGTTAGTCATTGTCCCAGTCCAGTAGGCGAACAAGCATGTTCACTTTATGTGGTTCAAGTGAGCAACGTGATTTGTTTACAATGTAAACAGCTTAACTGAACAATCTCTCACATGGCACATGAAGTTATCGGTTTACAAAGAACAGTTTATGGCAGAGATGCCAATCTAGGAAACCGGTGTTTATTTATCTTCCACCACATCAGTGGATCTTTGCATGGATGCTGCAATCCACTTTGCCAGAGAACTGTTGATATCGTGTTGTAAATGAGATCTCACTGGCCGCTCACTTCGGCGGAAAATTTGACAAACTTGACCTTGTGCTGTAGATGATGCCGATGACGTCTTACTGGACGATGCTTTGTCCAAAACATTTTTGATGCTGGATCGGGTGCCACGTCTCAAGGCCGAATCGAGTATACACGTTGCAAGGCTGGGTCAGGTATACACATTACAAGGCTGGATCGGGTGTACACGTTGCAAGGCTGGGTCAGGTGTACACGTTACAAGGCCGGATCGAGTATACACGTTGCAAGGCTGGGTCAGGTATACACATTACAAGGCTGGATCGGGTGTACACGTTGCAAGACTGGGTCAGGTATACACATTACAAGGCTGGGTCAGGTGTACACGTTGCAAGGCTGGGTCAGGTATACACATTACAAGGCTGGGTCAGGTGTACACATTACGGTGACCCGTCAAATGCGCGAACGACAAATGCGCGCACCGACAAATGCGCGATAGGGTTAGGGTTATGGTTAGGTTATGGTTATGATTAGGGGTTAGGGTTAGATTTAGGGATAGAACACGTCGTCGCGCTTTTGTCCATCGCGATTTTGTCGGGGCGCGCATTTGTCGGTGAACCACACATTACAAGGCTGGATTGGATGTAAACGTTTGCAAGTGGTAAATTACCGAAGTGTTCGATCCACGATATGTAAAGGACTTGTGATAATGCACACAGCAAACGTTTTTCGCAGTTGAAACAGTGCCATCAGGCCTTAATTTAAAACCATAATGTTCTCGTAAACGGCCTGAAAAGGCCTTATATTTCACAGTGCAATCACTTGAAGTTCCCGCTGTGGCCATCTTGGTTTTACAATTTTATTGCAAAACTTTTTTTTTTTTTACCTTAAGTACATAAGTAAACAAAGCTATATGTTTTATGAGTAATCGTTACAAATAATTTTAATCGCTAACATTTTTAACGATTAATCCATTAATTAATCGTTAAAATCCACAGCCATACTTTTTTCTCTCACTCACACATACACAGCCACAATGTAAGACCAAGTTGAATTTAGCTTAAGCTTCTCTCTCTCTCTCTCTCTCTCTCTCACTCACTCACTCATTCACTCACTCACCCCCCCCCACACACACACACACACAATGTTCAAACCTTTCATGCGATTTTAGCTCATATTTTAAAGTGCAAAACAACTCGCCTTCCCAAAATGACTTTGAAGTTTTAGATATGTTTTGTTGATTTGCATGAGCATACACTTAGCGAGAAAGTGTAAAGTGTGTGTGTGTGTGTGTGTGTGTGTGTGTGTGTGTGTGTGTGTGTGTGTGTGTGTGTGTGTGTGTGTGTGTGTGTGTGTGTGTGTGTGTCGATTGTGTGTGGGGGGTTGAGTAAGCGCAGTAAAGGCGAGCAAATATTTATATCTTTATACCGTTCCGTCTTTTCTCATCCGTCATACTTTGTCACGTGAACATTTGGAGAGCGAGTCTGTGACAGCACGCCAATAGCACAGAGTACACAGGAATCTACATATCAGTAAGCAGAAATTTAAAAAATGTCTTCATATTTATCATTTAATTTAATTATCCTTCAAGAACAGTAGGCCCAATCACTGAGTAAGATGTTTAAGAAAAAAATTTCCAGTAAAGAAATTAAATGAGAGGAAAAAAGTAAGTCCCAATTCACTCTAAATATTGACATGCGCTGTAAAAGTACTGAGGCCGACAAACAACGTGAATACAAAACTAACAAAGTATCTGATTATATAATTAAATGTCAAAGTGTAACAAAATCGCTGGTTGGTTAGCTGCTAATATGTATATAATAATTTCAATTGATATATATGTCAATCATTAATTAGAGAGTAATTTACTTGTTATACGGATACCGCACACACTGTAAACATAAATGTGGATCCTTGAACTTTCATGTGCGTGTTGTTGATAGCTCATTTAACACACAATTTCAGTCATTTTAACAAACCCGCAGCATCAGTAAATTAAATTATCACACGATCTCAATAATTTCTATTAACACAATTATGTCAATTGGCACACAATTTAATAATTTCAATTAACACTCAATTTTAGTAATTTCAATTAACACAATTTACAAACTGTTTCCATCGGATATGTTTGCATACCTAACAAAGAAGGATTTTTACCCTAGGAGAGTCATGCAAAATATGCGTGCGTCTGTGTGTGTGTGTGTGTGTGTGTGTGTGTGTGTGTGTGTGTATGTGTGATCCCTTAACTGTAGATACATTTCCACTAGACGACATCTTGACGACGAGATTGGCATGCACACAGCT
The DNA here is from genome assembly GCA_028829895.1 of Sinotaia quadrata. Lineage (NCBI taxonomy): Eukaryota > Metazoa > Mollusca > Gastropoda > Architaenioglossa > Viviparidae > Sinotaia > Sinotaia quadrata. Next base: position 35,725,484 of record CM054184.1, read on the forward strand.
TCAAGCTTTCTCTGACTTTCATACACTTAATACCAAAACCTGTTCCTTCTCTGAGACACACCTGACCTACAAGCCATCCCCACCCTGAGATACAAAATCTACGAGCCATCCTCACCTGTAGACAGGTTTGATCTACGAGGCATCCCTACCGTGACTTACAACCTATCCGCACAAGGGCCCCTAGAAAACTTGCTATGCCATTGCCTCTGACCTTTCAAATCTAGAAGTTATCCCTACCCCGAGACCCATTAAAATCTATAAGTTATCCATACCCCGCGACACGCTAAATCTACAAGTTATCCCTACCCCGAGACACGTCAAACCTATAAGTTATCCCTACCCCGAGACACGCTAAATCTACAAGTTATCCCTACCCCGAGACACGCTAAATCTACAATGAGACTTGTAGAGAGACAGTCTACTAAGCCATCCGTTAATCTCGGAGACACAGAATCTACCAGGCATCCTTTATAAATCCAGAAAAGATAAATCTAGAATCCAGTTTAAATACTGAGCACATGAGCTGTGTATATTACCTCAAACTGGGTGTGTTATCATATTCGGGTCATGTTTAGGGTGGTGATGCTTGTGATATTTGCGATGGCATATTCATCATCTCACCGGGCAGAGAGTGAGAAAGCCATAGCGAGCATAAATATCGAACTACGAAGGCACGAAAACTGTTAAACAACAAAAACATCACTTTTCTTTTGTTTTTCTTTGCAGCGCTAAAGACAACAGCTTGAACAAACATCATAAAATTTCAAACGACCTACTTCGTATAAAAAGCAGATTACACTTCCCTCCCCTCCCCGAAATAAAAATAAATGAAACAGATTTATAAAGGTTAGTGGTGGTGATATAATAAAGTGTATTTATTAAGCACTGTTATATTACATCATTTCTCGTAAGTCTCTGCTAGAACGTAGCTGCATATAAATTTATAAACTATGAAGACGTGAAAAAAATTTATTTCCAAAATAAGAAATTTATATGGATATAAAGGAACGAAAGCACATGGATATAACGAAATTCAACTTTTCCCAAGAAATCTGTCGGGAAGATTAAGCAAAGGCTCTCTAAATAAAACTTAATTTAACCCAGTAAACAATGATAACGCTGGATATTTGGTGAGCGGGAAAAAAGTCACAGGAAAAAAAAAAGTCACAATATATGTTAAGTGTAAGTAAGCGATGGCTCATTAGGACCGTGGTTCGATTCTCGCTCGGGATCAAATGTGTGTGTGTGTGTGTGTGACTTGTATATCGTATAAATATTATAATTCATATTATAATTCACACATTTAATTATATAATTTATTCATACTTAGATATGTTGCTATGCTTGTGTCCATAAACACATATATTATATATTGAATAACAGTTACTGGAAGTAAGTGATTGTGCATACATTATTAACCTCTCGCCCAAGAGGATCGTGGTGTGATTCTCGCTCGGAGTAAAAGATGTTTTTTTAAATTGTGTGTGTGTGTGTGTGTGTGTGTGTGTGTGTGTATGTGTGCGTGTGTGATTGTTATTTAAAATAATCTACCTCTTATCTCTCCGACACAATTCACATAGTAAATAAGATTTAAACTATAGCTACGTTTGACCCAATGCTACAAACGTAATTCAAAATAACGCCAAAGAACTACGCTAAAATAATTTTGATTCAAAGGAAAGTAAGGCGCATTGCATTGTGGTACTAGTTTAGTGATAACACTATTCAGACAAAGCATCAATGGGATCAGTGCAGTCAATTACAATAGCCGTTGTAGACCAGCAGCGTTATATCCTTGGTCTATGGACTTTTTTTTTTTTTTTTTTTAGAAACTTCAGTCTGACGTGCATTGTTCCACAATTATTTTCTTGTTTAATACCTACAGCCGGTAACTGTAGAATAAAATGTTCTTAAAAAAATCATCTAACAAACATTATCAACAAATGTTTAGTGTGATGTGACTGCTTGAAACATTTCATTGATGACTTTTTATTTAGTTTCACTTTTTGATTTAGTTTCATTTTATTTAAATACGTCAGTTTCTTTTCACTTCTGGAAATTATTTCCCGATCGAGATTAAAAATTTGAAATGCATTAGCTGTAATATTAATAATTGTTCTTGTACTAGTCGGCGATTATAAAGTTTAAATATGGTACTAATTGATCAAAATGGTCGGCATATTTGTAAGTTATAATAAACTATAAATTTGAACGGCGGCTTGCAATATTAATAAAATTCACCTACCATACAACTATGTAAAAATGTTTATATTGCATTGTATGCTATAACCATATGATTGCATTGGTGTCTTATTTTATGTTTAGTTTAATTACCAAAATTATTGCATGTAGTAAACATTTAAACTAATTTGAGTTTATTATGTGATTTATCACGTGATATGAAATGAACGCAAAATTATTTTTTAAATTTAATTTATTTCTGTGATACCCATACTTGCGTAGATGTGTAAATGCGTACTTGTTTAGTGATAACACGTCAGATTCATACACATTTTCTGTGACTTCTCCTGTGACTTTTTTCCTTGTGACTTTTTTCTTGTGACTTTTTTCCTAGCAAAACTTGTGACTTTTTTCCCCGTAACTTTTTTCCGACAATCGGATATTTGGGTAGAGGAAAAATTAGCTATACGTCAGAATTCACGAACATTAAATTAGTTCACGACAAAAGATCTCAACTGGATTAAAACAAAATGTAATGTAGCTAGGTAGATTAATTTAGCTGGTCAAAGGGAATTTAGGTAGGTATAAATGAATTAAGTGGGCAACAATAATTCGGATATAAATGAGTTAAGATGGCTCCACTTGAATTTAGCTGAGTATATATGATTGCATTCAGTTATAATAAAATGCATCTCTAAATAAAATTACCAGAGTATACATGATTACATCCAGTTATAATAAAATGCATATCTAAATAAAATTACCTGTGCATACATGATTGCATCCAGTTATAATAAAATGCATATCTAAATAAAATTACCTGTGCATACATGATTGCATCCAGTTATAATAAAATGCATGTCTAAATAAAATTACCTGATATAAATGAACACAGGTGAATCGGTCATTGATTACTTTCAGGCTGTTAACGATTTCGTAACATGTGCTCCGTATGGATGGATGGAGTGTAGGGGGCGCTTCCGTAATGCAGTTCTTGCCTTAAATGCTCTTCATAAACCTGACTACTGTAGCTAAGTGCATTGCTTACTGAGAACGAAATACGGCTTACTTAGAGAACTACAGTATTACCGAAAATTACTTCCCTTGTCGGCCCGTAAAACTCTCGTCATAGTGCGATAATTACAATGTTAACATGAGGAAAGAGAGTAAAACAAAGTTGTTCCATTTTGTCACGGAATTCAGTACTGAAATATGAAAATGAAAGTTTGAAATGTTAGACGACAGTAGCGACACATAAATGGTTTCCCAAACTGACGTCAGCTCGCTCGTTAAACGACAGTAGCGACCCATAAATGAGTTCCCAAACTGATGGATTTTTATAAAAGCAACATAGAACTACTGCTGTTTTGTAATGAACACGTGGGACTACAGTTTACCAACACTTGTTGTTTGTTGTTTTACCGTAATCTCTCACTTTAACGAGATTTTTGTTGTTGACCGCGTGTGTGTGCGGGAGGTTGGGTCTGTAAAATCACACAAGATTTACAGTTTCACCAGCTTCAAACGAAACTGCAGCGCTGCAATTCTTTTCTCTACTTTTTCTCCAAGATGCAGTTTGAGGATACACTGAAGAGCATTAATTACCTTTTAGAGCCTGACTGCTTTCTACTATGAACAGAGGCACGTAAGAAAGTGCAATAACAACTGGATTGTAGACACACGAATTACAAGGTCAGCAGCAATGACACCTTGATTGTACTCGTAGGCACACAAAATATAAGGTCATCAGCAGAGACACACGAATTACAATGTCAGCAACAATGACACCTGGATTCTTGACACACGAATTACATCAGCAGCAATAAAGTCAATTTATATCCCACATGAAGTCGTTTGCATAGCAGTACCACACACACACACACACACACACATATACACACGCACACATACATATATGTATGTTTAATTATTTATAAAATAAAGATAATTTCATACTAATGATTGCACAATTATGTCAGTGAAGTGTCTGAATATTAAAAGCAGGTACATGCTGTACTCTCTGTTCATCCTAACGGGTGCGTACTGAATCTGTTTATCCGTAACGGGTACGTACAGAATTATCTGTTTATCCGTAACGGGTAAGTACTGATTTAACTGTTTATCTTTGATAGGTAAGTACTGAATTATCTGTTTATCCATAAAGGTGAATAGTGAATTATCTGTTTATCCGTAATAGGTACGGAGTGAATTATTTGTTTATTCGTGATCGGTAAGTACTGAATTATCTGTTAAGGCATACATGCTGATTTATTTGAATATTAAACTGAAAATGCTGAAATACTGTATAATAAATTTGAATTAAGTGTATAATACATGACATTTACATATGAATTAACTGTATTTAATTATTAATAAATAACATGTTGTGTGATTTAACCGAATAATAATTACATGTAAATTAAATGTATAATAAATGACATGTAAATGTGAATTAGCTGTATAATAAATGACATGTAAATGTGAATTAGCTGTATAATAAATGACGTGTAAATATGAATTAGCTGTATAATAAATGACATGTAAATGTGAATTAGCTGTATAATAAATGACATGTAAATGTGAATTAGCTGTATAATAAATGACATGCACACGTGAATGAACTGTATAATATCACTGAATGTCAATGACGGGTTCTTGTGAGTTATCTGACTATTACAAAACTACTACTTACTGGATTATCTATATTTAAAACGAGTACTTACCAAATCATCTCAATATTAGTAAAGGGTACTTACCAAATTATTTCATTATTAGCAAAGAGTTACTAAATATCCAAAAGGATGAATTATTGAATTATTAAAACGGGCAGGGGAGAATTATCTGACTGTTACAAACAGGTACATACCTGTGATACTGGCGTGGTCGGGCTTGTCCTCCTTTCGGGACACATTTCGCTTGGCGCCAACATCCTGTTCACCGTACCGGGTATTGACTGGTGGGTATGATAAACTGGAAGGGAATGTATCCACCCGGGATGACCACATTGAATGAGGAGAAGGATGGTAGGTGGGATGGTGAAAGTTCGGATGCACATTTGTACTGTTGAGGTCATAGAATGTTTCTGTCAAAGAGGAAGCCATCTGTAGCGGTTCCATTGGGGAATGTACAGTTGATGTGACCAGGCCTGAATATCACTCGAGGGAGGGAGGTGTTTAAGATTTGAAAGCAAATACCCTACCTACTCAACGATGACTCTTATGGACTGCCCAACACTTCTATTGTGAATCTTTCATCATAAATACATGCTGACATTTACATTTTGAAAAAGAAATTATTTCAAATATCGTCCCGCGTTCTCTATAAATACATATAGAGAGAGGCAGATATATTTTCACTTTGTACATTTCACTGTCACCCGTTTTTAAATTTTCACTCTCGTTTAGTGCAATTGCACATTTCAAGCAGGCTGTGATAAGGTGCTAGTGGACAAATCACAGATCTTAGATCTCGTACGTGTCGGCACTAAAGAGGTTCGGAGGCTCGTCTTGCGCGCATCACTGCAAGGGAAACCGGAACTGTTTGTGATGGTGGGTGGTACCACCCACATCTGCACCATGGCAGTTATTGCTAGGCTAGGGACACGACAGGAAAAGCTCTCATATAATATACAGTCGACCAGCAAGATCTTATCAAGAGTATGAAATCAAAACAAGAAATTAGAAACAAAAAGCGTCATGCTACACGTAAAATAATCTGAAACGGGTGAATAATTAGGTCATTTACACAGCTACTGATTGGCAAGGGTTCACGTACCATCAACGACAAAACAGCAATAAAACTGAAATCAAGGAAAGGTAAACCTTTAACGACTGTTTAACTAGTACACTCACATACGCACACACAAATGTTGTTGGCGGTCTTTGATGATACTGAAATCAAAAGCGTGAAGTAAATCTAATCTCTCTTGTCCAGGGATAACATAACGCTTTCAGATTTTTGTGACTGAGTAATTCTCTCCCTTTATCCGGTTTGTCCGGAGAGAACGAGAGCACTGGGAACACACTGGAGGATTGCTCTCTGAATGAAAAAGAGGTCAATGGGTACAACTCTACAAGCACCAGAGTGTATCCTGTTGGTAGAACTTTTCGAGTGCTCGGCAATCAGCTCTATGCGTACTTAGTCTATGGCTAGCAAGTAGAAGTCTTCGAGTACCCTACAACAGCTGACCGGGTGAGTTGGTCATCCTCTCCTCACACTCACATGCATGTAGGCACTTCCAAAGTCACATCTGTTGTCACGTTTACTTAAAGCACAGTTTAATTTCTTTCACTGTGGCGTCCACAGAGCTTTCCTCGTGACAGCGGACGTCCGTTAGATATTTTATTTGTTTTGTTTTCTGATTTGTTGGCCAGAGGGGAAAATATTAACACTCGTTATACGCTCTCGTCCTTGTGCTGAAAAGTGCTATGAAAGGGGGAGGGGCACCATTAGCCTTAAAGCGCAAGTATTGCGAGTAAATCCCCGATTACGGAATAATACTCTCCCCTCAAAACTCTTTAAAGCTCCAGGCTAGTGAAAGCTAGTACTAGAGAGGTATTAGTCAGCGTGAGAGGTTTACATTTACGTGAGCAGACTACCCTCGAATGTGTATAAGTCCAAATGTTCCGTTGGCGAGTCTCGTAATATGTTCTCATATGCAGATTGTACAGGCACGACTAATTTAACTGATTCTTTGTTTGTACACATCACAATGGGGTGTATAAAGCGCACGCGGCCAAGTCGAAATGAACACTAGGTCCACCTCTTGCAGTGTTTGGTGAAGAAAATATCCATCGCTTAATTTCTTCACGCCATTCGTTCTTCAGGACGTCGGTGGGTGGTCGACCCTTACCTAGAGTTGTAGATCTTTAACTTAACGACTGTCTACTCTTGTGTTCGCTTGCAGACTGGCAGGAGGAGGTCCTATGAAAACTTCCAAGATCTCGGAGGCTGGAATAGACGCTGATATTTGTTCCCAAACGAAAAGTACCTGTTAGATGATTCTGAACGCGGACGGTGGACGGTTGGTTACCCAGCGCTGGAGAAAAAACAATGACTTTAACAAAGTCGGGTATCTTGAGTATGAATACGAAAGGAAGGAGAAGAGAAGGGGGGGGGGGAATTACGCTTGCGTCGTTCAGTGATCGAGGCAGGACGGGCTTGAGAGAAATTATCTGCTATATGGGCCGCCTCACACGCACCCACGTTAAGCCTCGCGCAAACACTGGGAAAACAAACAGCAGATAAAGAACACCGGCCCGCCATTGGAGCGCCTGTCTGTCACATCGCTGTCGTGGTGGGTCTGACACTTCAACCTGTTAGCTAGATCTGTGTACTTTCCACGCCCTGGGTATCCATCTTGAAAGAGATTAATTGTTTGTTGGTGGGTCTCTATCGAGAACTTCATCAGTTGTTGGGTCTCTGTCACTAACCTGTAATTGAATTTGCTGTTTAACTTTATCATGCTGCTTCGTCTCGAGATAATCTCGACACAAATTGGTTTTCGAGGTTTGGTAAGCAAGCGTTTCACGCCAATATTTAAATGTGCACAGTTAGATTATAAACGCTTTAGATTTATATTATATAAGCATATAAATTATGCAAAGTGGTACGTAGGTATTTGGTATTTGTCCTTGAAGAGTTTTTATCTTTTAATTTCTCTCCATTCATATGTTCATGCCCTCCCTCCCTCTATCTATCCATCTATCTATCTATGTATCTATCTATCTATCTATCTATCCATCCATCCACCCATGTATCTATCTATCCATCCATCCATCTATCTATCTATCTATCTATTTATTCATCTAATTCTGTCTATATGCCTATCATAATTCAGGATGTATATCTTTCATCTGTCTATTTAATGTAGAAATTTGAAAAGAAATTGGAAATATAATATAATGAAATATGGATATATAAAATTGTCTTATATAAAAAAAAACATAACACTAATGGCATATATTACATTTCCTAAGGACATTTACATATCCTTTCTTAGAGCAGTGATAACTATTTTATAGTTATTTTTAAAAATCAGCCTTATTATAAAACACTAATTTTAAATATTATATAATAAGAATGTGCTTATAAAGAAATACGTTAACACGAGCAAACAAATTCTTGGAAAACGATAGGTAAAAACTTTAACTCAGGCAGAAAAATTTGGGGGAAAACTATGGCAAATCTTTTATTAACGTGCACGTTTTAAAGTATGTTAAAAATATGGAATGGAAAAGAAATGCTGCTAATCTGAACTGTAATAAAAACAAATTATTTGACCAAGAACCTTCTCTCCATTGTCATGAATTCAGTGGAGTGTGACTATAGTAATGCTAAGAGGACATTTGAGAGGAGCATTCAGAAATTTCAAGCAGGATCGGTTTTGTTTCTCAAATATAACTGGCATTTCCGTCAATATTTTGTTGTAACAATTCGAACAAATAGCGTTCAGATATAACTGGAATACCCATCAATATTTTGTTAGAACGGTTCGAACAAACAGTACTCAGATATAACTGGCATTTTGTCAATATTTTGTTGTAACAATTCGAACAAATAGCGTTCAGATATAACTGTCATTGCTTTATTGCAACAGGTCGAGCAATCAGTGTGCTTTTATCTTCTAAATGCTTTAATGTTGATCTCTGAACTGCCCCAACATCCTGACTGACAGCAAAGACAAGCAACCACCATTCACTTACGAATGACGAGAGGGTAGTAGGTGACGTATTTCGATTTCTTGTGAACGATTGCCTTAAACGTGAAACAAGTCTAGTCTGTGGAAAAAAATATTCAAAATGAACAACAGTTGCGAACTGTCATGTTCGCCTTTGTTACAAATTTCCCAACTTTTAAAATGATTGCTCGCCCAGTATTTACTATGGTGAATAAGAGCAGATTTGGGCTGATTTCAGAAGTTAAATTTCCAGGTGGGGTGACTCGGTAGAGGAAGTCCAGACTGGTTTGGAATACTTACTTTAATCGAAAATAATAGATGATATTAAAAACTAAAGGAGGAGGTAAAACGCAGGCTCGAGAAATAAATCTGCCAAATAATTATTTAAAATATTCCGTCAATCACTGCATCATTTTTATAAAATTCCTAATGGCACCATTCCTTCTCGAAGACTTTAGGGCAAAACATAGAGAACACGAAATGAATCAAAATTCAGAACCAAATAGGAAATTAATATCTTTGTTGATGATATGATACTGATGCGGAGATATGATATAGATACGGATATGATATTATTTTGATACTGAGATAATATTATACTGAGTAGCTGTGTGTATATGTGTATGTATGTGTGTGTGTGTGTGTGTGTGTGTGTGTGTGTGTGTGTGTGTGTGTGTGTGTGTGTGTTTGACCATGTACAAAGCATCCCGGGATTTATCTGCGAGAAATAAAAGTATAAAAACAGACGATACAATATTACAATAGCGAACATAATTGCTACACAATTCAAATTATCTTTCAGTCTTCATGTATCTCTTTTAGTTATTTTCTCAGATTTCTTAAAGACTTCTGTGACTTGTTTTTACCTCCTGCGAGTAACATTGTATTGTCTCGAAATACAGTTAATGTTTGTGATTAATTACATACGTGACGATAAATTAAGAACTATTATATGTACATAATTTTCCAAGTACCTTTAGACAAGTTTAGAGTTTAGACAGAGCAATAAAGCATCTTTCATACAGAATGCATGGGGAATTCTGTTACATTTCTAATTAAAATCTATATTATATATATATATTGACACATGTTTGAAAGAAGTGCAAATTAAAATCACATAGAGATATGTATAATGTACAAAACATAGAAAAATAAACAATAAAAACAATAACCAAGCGTGATAAATTTAATTCTGATTTATTTCACCATTAAGAATAAAGTGAAAGACTCAATCCTATCTATCTGTCTATCTATCTATCTATCTGTCAATAGATAGACAGACAGATAGATAGATAGATAATGTAATTAGACAGACAGACAGATAGATAGATAGATAATGTAATTAGACAGACAGATAGATAGATAGATAATGTAATTAGATAGATAGATAGATAATGTAATTAGACAGACTGATAGATAGATAGATAGATAGATAGATAGATTTGTAGGATGCATACAACAGATCTCGTAAACATATTCGGAATTTCTTCAACATTTACTGTATTAAACTTTTCTTGTACTGATTAGAATGGACTTTATAGTACATCACGCAACCTATTAATTAATTATTAAACCTTTCTTGTACTGAATGGACTTTATAGTACATCGCGCAACCTATTAATTAATTATTAAACCTTTCAATTAACAAATTACTTTTAGTATGTGTGAAAAATGGGTGGGATTAACAATAGTCCCTTAATTATTGATCTATTTAATCTCACTCACCGACAGGATCTTCGTCATTTGCAATCAGAGAAAACTAAGTCAATCCCCAGGAACAACACAAAACAAAATCTTATTCTCCTGTCCCTGAGTTTTACTCATTGCAATCAGAGAAAACTAAGTCAATCCCCAGGAACAACACAAAACAAAATCTTATTCTCCTGTCCCTGAGTTTTACTCATTCAGAAACGCCTACACTCCTACGAGTACTATTGCTTCTTAGGGCAATGTGTAGTGCTACTCACCCATCACATATTCCTAATTAGCTTAAGAGGGTCACTTTCCAAGGTATGCTGTTGACTGACTTTTGGTTTAGAAAAAGTTATAAAGTCCCCACCCCTAAGCCTACATACTTCCTTCCATAAATTTAATAACTCGGAAGTGAAAGTGAAAAATATGAAAACATCAGTTTATTAAATGTAATGAATCAAATAGAACAAATAAGAACAGATTATTTATACAATTAAAAAAAGAATAATAATCACAAGGCATATATAAGAAAACGTGTCATCAATCTATTATTAGAGTTCATAAGTCTCCTGCTAATAAAGGCTGTAGTGATTAATCACTTCATATATTGTTCGTAGTAATAGATATTATTTCAATGGTTTCTCAAGAGTGAAAAGATTGAGAAAGAATGGATTAGAACAGGGGCGGGCAAACTCTGGCCCGCGGGCCAAACCTGGCACGCGAAGCATTTTTTGTTGGCCCGCCAAGCTATTCACAGTTAACATTGCTTTTGGCCCGCCAAGCTATTCACAGTTATTGCTTTTGGCCCGCCAAGCCATTCACACTTATTGCTTTTGGCCCGCAAAACAAAAGTCACTAAAACAATTGGGCATTGTTATACGCTGTCAAACAGCCAAGGCTAGTCTAAAGACTACATGTAATTTTAACAGTTTGAATTACTCACACAGAATCGTGTGCACATGTACAATTTATGCCTGCGGTTATATATATTACACTAGCATCTCTTTATAGTTCATTGACTTTCGAACTCTCCTAGGCCTAGGATAGATCTACAATAATAATGTATGTCAGCATCTGTACTCTGCCTCATTCATAAGCTACAATTGGTGAGAGGAAGGAGGGCTGGAGGTGAAAGAGGTGTGCGAATTTGAAACTCGCAGTCTTCTGCCATCACAACCGAACTGGTTGTTGCATTTCTGCTATTTCTTTGCCATTATTCCCCCATCCCCACAATCATGTCTGCAACCCCAGCATCCTAAAAAATTTAAAGTGGATATGGAAAGTCGGACATTTAACTCTGAGTGGACGAGAAGTACTTTTTCATAGAACGATTTGGACAAGCTCAGTGTCTGATCTGTTTAAAAACTGTTGCTGTCTTCAAAGAGTTTAATGTGGCTGTCACTGGGAAACAGTACACTTAACTTCGAAATTTGGTTTAATGTCTGCCTCTGAGAAAAAGACTACTATTGCTAAACTCACAGGCAATATAGAGAAAAGCAGTTTGATGTTTCATAAGCAAACATCTGTGCATGAAAAAGTGACAGTGCCAGTTATGAAGTTTCACTACTCCTTGCTCAAAGAATGAGTTAAAAGCAAAGTTCCGCACTTCTTCTCCTCTTTCTTTTTTTCGTGATGTCATCCTACCATCAGGCAAGTTTCCACATT